>JBBMJY010000020.1:8009914-8202721 GCA_037833715.1 Toxotes lorentzi
GTGTGTGTGTGTGTGTGTGTGTGTGTGTGTGTGTGTGTGTGTGTGTGTGTGTGTGTGTGTGTGTGTGTGTGTGGAAACACAGGATGTGGTAGGATACTGTATGCTGGCTCAGCCAGCTCTGTAGAGACACTGAGTGCTGCTGGAGTTTTGATTTCATGGCTGTAATGTTCAGGATATGCAGTAGGATCTGAGGATATGGACTGCTTTCGACTTCACAAAAACAGGGTACGTGCACATTCCATGTGATTTTACAATTCTGTTTTAAAAGAGAGATTTGCAACCTTATGAGGTGTTAAAGGTAGACTAAGGAGTTTTCTGTGCTATATATTCATTTTATTAGTCTGAAAAGTGTTATAAAAGTGAACATCACTACTTTTGTGTGTCCCAGTGTGTTTAGCACTTCACACAGAAATCAGATCGATCAGATCAGTAAAATTCATGTTATCTTGACTCAGAAGCAGCACAGCGTTGTAAAAATTCAATATTACTTTGAAATCCTTCTTGAGTGAAATTGGTGTGTGTTGTTAAGAGTGGCAGAGGTTACTTGTCAGGACTGTAGTAACCAGTAGGGTTTCCTCCTTACACACTGCTATCCAACATGAACAACAGCAGATGTTCATTAACCTGTGTGGCCGAAGGAGGACCTGTGCATGTGTGTTTGTATGCGGCAGCCGCAGTGTGTGAGTAGTATGAATTTGAAGACAGCCCAACTGCCACTTGTGTTTCTCCTGTTTGTCACATTCCCGGGATGCCTGCTCTCAACAGCTGCTGCCAGCATTGCTGGACAATGATTGGAGTCTTGGCTGCATGAGCGCTTGAGTATTAGTCCTAGTCATGTGATAGGCATATTATCAGGAATCCATGGTATATGATATAAGGGTTTAATTTAGAAGATAAATGATGGAACATGCCAGCTGCTACATAGCCCTCTCTGGTCTTACCCATAAATCACCACACAGGAGTCAGTTGAAAAGAACAGGATGGCATTTAATCATGTTGGATCTGGACTTTACTTGTCTTCAGCTGTATTTCTTTTATACTAATTTACAAAATAGTGCACCATAACATTAGCACATAGTTCATACACAATAGTATTAATACACTATGGAAGTGGGACACAGTGCCATATTTCCACAATAGGCAGAGCCTTTTTATCTCACAGAGAACGTGCATGTCTGAGTGTGGGTAATGTATCTTAATCTACTGTTGGTAAAACAGAAAGAACCAGTGACAACTTAAGTAGAAAATCTAAAGCCCACTAAATCTTTTTAAAGTGCAGTAGGAAACATCTTTGACAAATTGTATTTGAAGCTGCTGACAAACAAAATGCTGTCTGGCATCTCTTACTGAGGGCTGGCTTCTGTTTTTTTGTAAAAATTGTAAGTGCTTTGTTTTCCATATGTGCATGCTTTCTCAGTATGTTTAGCGTGACACAGGAGAGAAGAAATTGGGTTGAGTTTGGTTTTTGCCAAACCCTAATATGTCTGTGTAGGAAAAGTCGCGTTCCAAAAACGTGGGCAATGGGTCCGGGAGTGGTGGTACTCATGGGGATTTGACGTCACACAAAGCCACGGGATAAAACGGCCTTTGATGTCATGCTAGTCAAGCGAAGAACCCCCTGCCTGGAACAAGTCCAAAAAGTCTAGTCTGTGTGTGTGTAATTATGAGTGGTCAAAGGAGGGAGAAAAACCTCCAGTGTAGGGAAACTCAAACCAGCATACTCCTACTCCCCCCCCCTCCAACCCAATCACACTCAAACACACACACACACACACCCTGGTCTAAATTGGCCATTCCATGGAGGTTTGCAACACAAACGAAAAAAAAGACAAGAGAGGGGAGGGGCAGCTGTCTCCCATAGCATACGTTGACCACTTGTATGACAGACTGGCTTACTTCTCTGTGTAAATGGAGACAGGCTTACCACTTCAGCTCATCTTAGCCCATCAGCAGCACTAAGAAGATTCAGCCACAGCTGAGGCTGCCAAGCATGCTGGTAAGTCTGAATGAGGCCTATTCAGTGTGCCAGTGAGGGAGGTGCATGGGGCTATGTGTGTCTGTACCTTGACTTTCTTGAGTAAAATGGCTCTGTCTGTCTTTTTGTCAGTGTACAGTACTGATACATATCCAGATTTACACTGAGCTCAAAGCAGTGCATGGGTTCCTCTGTGTATTCACCCACTGTGCTGAATAGGGCTGTGTGTTTAGCATGTTGGTGTACACAAACCACAAAGCTTCATGGCTGAGCAGCAGGATGACACCGGGCATCAAGACGGGTATTACCATGTCTAGAAGGGCTGAAACAAGAGGCGATAGACTTATTTTATTTCCCCTCTGTCAGCGCATTGAAGATTTCTGGAGGATCAGTGGGGTTAGGGGTGGGTCTATGTGTTCCCTCCGTGTGTGTGTGTGTGTGTGTGTGCGTGCAGTTGAACACAATTTTGTCTTTTTGTGTGTGTAAGTACAGGAGAGCTTTCAATGCTCCGACACCCCTTATTGTAGCCTATTGTAACCCCTGTATTGTAACCTGAGTTGCTGGTCAGCTGATTAGGCATTCATTTAGCATTTGTTGTGTTTATGAATATCAGAGGGGCAGGATATTTGTTTTTAAACATCTTGACCTGACAAAAATCTAACGAGGGTCAAAAGGGTCAGTGCTGATGTTATGTAACCTTGCCCCAACACGTGATGTGCATATAACTACACTCTTTCTTAATGTTTAAAGTCTGTGCAGAACGTAAGATATTATTGTTTATTAATTTCCAGACACACAACATTTTGATGATATGATCATGCAGCCATTAAACAAAATATCCTTTGGTTTATTGTCCGAAAAAATTATTACATAAAAATGTAGGTAACAAATAAGTAACTGAAAATGTTGTTTTACATGTGTAAAGACTTGGAGTGGAAACACTGTAGGTTTAATAATGCTGTTTGCCTACATTTGCCATATATTTCAATATTGGAAAAATATTTGCCATGATATTTATCATGATATTGATTTCAACCACGCTCACCAGCCGTAGTTTATTTTCCAACGTTTTTTTTTTTTTTTTTTTAAACTCAAGGGTGTGACCATACATTCATACATGTCTGCCAGTCTGTCTGTGTCAGTCTCATTACCACTCCCCAGCCTGTCCCCACATAGTCCCAAAGGGTTGCGTTCTAGAGACGCCCATCAGAGTGGAGCACAGGAAGAGGAAGTCCCCAGTGTAAACACAAAGTCCTTTGAATTGGTTGTAATAGACAACAGCAAATGGCTAAACAATCCTTGAGTCTTCCCAGGAAAGCCCCTCAACTCCTGCTAAAATTCTTTTATTTTACAATTTATTGCAGAATCTATACACTGTGTTAAAAAAACAAAACAAAACTGTGCATTGCCCTCATGAGACTAAATTCAAAGGACAGAATGATTGTGAGAGAGATGAGTGTATGATGAGGTTTGCACCTGAACCAGCCGAAACTCCAGAACGCCACAACATATGTGTCCCAACTACACTTAAAATCTCAGCAAATCATGTTAAATCTTCTGGTGATGCATTAGGTGTTACGTGAAATGTAAAATCCTACTTTATTGCTTTGCAAAAAAAAAATAAAACGTTTCCTGTATTTCAAGAAGTTTTTTTCAGAGAAACCTGCCTTATTTGACGATGTTCTCTCTTTTGAGGACAATTCCTTCAAGCAGGTGAAACTACACAAAGGTGATGGTTAAAGGTCATGACTGGGCATTATGATTTCAGGGAGTTTGTGAGTTAATATTAATTAAAGTTATGCAGCCTTTTGGTATGTTTGAAAACCCAACACTGGCTGCTGTAGCTGGTTTAATGCCATTGCCACAGTGCCAATGTGCCAGTTTACCTGTCAACATTTGCTCATTGCTCCTGGCCCACAGTCTCTGTTGGGAGACTGTAGTTATGCCAGAGCTTCAGGTAGACCCACCAGGGAAAGCTCTATCGTCTCCTTTTTTTCATGCCCTGGAGAAGGAGCAGGAGAGGCTTGGGGAGGGGGAAGAAATGCCAGGAGGAGGAGTAGGACAGACTGAGCCCAGCTGTTAGCTCATTTACCCACCCGAGCCCCCCCCCCCTTCCTTTTCTCCCTTTGGTGTGTTGCAGTATCAATGCGAGGATACACACTATCACACGTGTGCACACACAAACAAACATACAGTATCTCAACCTTTTTCTGTGTTGTCCCCCTTTCTGACAGGCAAACAAAGACCCACTATTTCTGACGGGGGTGACCTTCCCTTCAGAGTATCCTGCAAGCCAAGAGACACTTGTCAAGCTAACTGTGTATGATGCAAAGGACAAGAGCCAGGAATCAGTGAGTAAACAGTTGTTTTCGTATGTGTGTGTGTGTGTGTGCGCGCATGCGTGCATTTGTTGTATGTTTGCATGTTGAAAATCCAGCGTGTGCGAGCGAGCTGTAATGATGAGAATGTGTTCAAAGCCAGTTGTGTAGCAGTCATCTTTCAAGTGCTGGTTGTGCAGCACTGAGCTTTAAACTTTACAGGGGATGAACATGAAAAGCTGTGAGAAATCTGCTGCAGAATCTCATTATGTTTAAATTTATCTAACAGATTTGGAGGTGCGAGAGTTGTGTGCTGAATTATAGCAGGCAGTGAATTACTGCACTATCTTAGTAATCATTTGAGTCATTCTCAGACCCAAGACCTTTGCCTGGAGTTTTGAAGGAGAAGGGTGTGTAGCCTTCGATGAGTATCTGAGCATGGCAGCCCGTCCTTTGGCAATGATCCCCTGGGAAAACCAGGCGGTACATCAGTGGGAATGGGAAATAGAGCCAGACATGGACTCCTGAATGAACTGGACCTTCTGATTCAGATATTTCATCTATGTGCCAGTTTAATATGATCGTAAGGGCATTATTTGAGTGGCTTGGTGGTTGTAGTTATGCACAGGTCGAACTGTGTGGCTATCAGCATTCATTACTTTAATCTGTGTTTTTGTAGACACCAGACTGGTGTGTCTCTCTGCACATACTCCTTGTTTATACAGAGCAGTCACCTGGGACAGAGGAAGCATCCTCAGAATGTGTCCTGAGCTCCAAACATCAAACATCTTGGGACATTTTTACTTGAAGCAGCTCCAAATACAAATTCCTCTGGATTATTGAAATCATATTTTATTTCATTCATAATTTTCATTAAGTGGTGGTTGTCAGTTCATGCAGTCACGTCAACATCCATTCTGTCTCCTGAGAAATGCATTCGACTGAAATGGGGACTTCATCTGGTCTTGCATGCATATTTGGTGTGCCATATTATAAGAACTGGGACAGTATATATTTGTGCCGTGAAACTCTGCACCTCCTGGAGACAGTGTTCTCCTCAGAGGAGCGAACCAGGACTCCCATTTCCTGGTAATAAAGGCAAAGAGGGGGGTTGATTTGAGGCTAATACAAACTCAACCTGCTGATAATTCGTCTGGCTAGTAATGTATTCATCCTGCTCCTGATTCTTCCCCGATTCTGTCACGCTGCACCAGCATACCTTTGTTCGCAAAATTTGCAAAATTGGTTCTGAGCATGTCCCCAAGGCCTAAAGGTTTAGATTGTTCACTAACTCTTTGAAATTGATGACACACACATTGTTGCAGTTTGAGAAACTCAAACATATGCACTTTAAAAGTACATGTAGCTACTTTTACACAGTAAAAATATAGTGTTCAAACATACAAATTGTGCAGCAGTGTACATCAACTCTTATTTTAATTTTAACATAGCACAAAATGTGTTTGTATTTTCCTGTATGTGTGACATTAACCTGCATTTCCAGCTTGATAATCATTTGCCTCTTAGAATTCAGCTTTGAAACACAAGCCCAGATGGAATTTGCTAGGGAATGGGAATACAATGGTTTATTACAAGGTACGTACTGAATATTCATATTGAACAACGCCCGTGTGAGCTTCACACTGTGTAAGCTTTCCATTCATTCCCCATCTCCTTCCTTGGAGTATTTCTTGTGTTCTGCTGTGTGTCCTGTGTCCTCCCATCAGAGGTTTAACAAAACCGAACACGTGGTCAGGAAAGCTAGATGCCTGGATATAAAGATATTTTACTGAGGCCTGGTAAAAATGTTTACCACTTAAATTCACGTTTATAAGAACTACTTTGTTAAAAAAAAACAAAAAAACAGGCAATTTTCCCAGGTGGGTGCTGCCCAAGGGTAGTTTAATGTACAGGCACTGGAGAAGATACTTTATTTATTAACTCTTGGACTTTTGAATGTCTCTCTGTCTTTCATGCTGTCCCTCACACTGTCTCTGTGAGTGAGATTTCACAGTAGCTCCTGTCAGTCTGTCAAGCATATCACTGATATAGAACAGAATACTTCACTCAAGCTTGGCTTTTAGAGCTCAAGGCTGAACCAACAGACTTACAGGACAGGTCCTGTTGAGCCTTTCAAACTCTTCACTCATCTTCTCACCCCCCACTGCATTTAAAGGAAAAAAAGTTTTGAATGATGAGCTGCAACACAACTTTGTGTCTCCAAAAAAAAAAAACAGGAGTTGGATCAAATTTTTTTTGAAGTCATGTCAAAAAATTGCACAAAACCCTGTCTTCCTTTCTCTTAGTAGACCTCATGTAGTGGCCTTGTAAGATCTTTCTTTCCTTGTTTTTTTTTTTCTCTGGCACTAGTGTTCTCTTGCTGTGGTTGGCTTCTAGATTTTCGGCTCCGCTCGACTGGGCACAGCGTGCTTGTCTGGGTCTCATTAGAGAGTCTTTAAGTGACACAGGCATGACCCTGAACATGAGCTGGCACAATGCGTCAGCCCCCAGCTGCTTAAGTGGCAGATCGGGAATCACTCAGCCAAGGCTCAGTCATTTAATTTTACCTTTTTCAAGAGCAAGTATGAGCGAGCAATTTGGTGTTTGTGTCTCGGTATGTGTTTTACAAATCAGCTGTCAAAAGTTTTACATATCACTTTCAGCATCGGTAACAGATGTGCCACGAACTGTTTCTCTGTAATGGAAAGCAGATAACACATATATATATATACATGCATACATATATATGTATATATATATACACACACACACATACACATTTTGCAAATTTGCCATTTTGGCTGATATGCCATGTTGTCTATTCACCATATGAGTTTTGGAGTGGAAATAAGAGGGGATGAAATTGAAACACTGAGGGGGAGGAAACTGATGGAGCGTGGTTTATAGACGACTGCTTTAACATTCGTAGAGAACCGGAGAATTTCATAGTAGGATGATTTCCCTCTGCCTTGGGCTTCCCATTTAGATATTCTAAGATGACACTGGCTGCATGGCCATGAATATTTGAGAACATGAACAGGGCTGAGAGAACGACAAGTGAGGGAGTGGAGGTGTGAGAAGGAGTACGACCGGGTCAGATATCTCTCAGGTGTAAGTGATCCCCCTCAAGCTCTAGTTGTCAAAGGATGACAAGCTAGCCTTACTTTGTCACTGATGTCTTACCTGCAACTGCACTTTGAATGGCTCCCATGGGCAATTCCCTTTCAGCCCACATTCTGATCACTGAATCAAAAAATATTCACTGTGGCTGAAAAGAGATATATTTCACAGAGATCACTTCATTTAAAGTCGTTTTATCTCAGGCTTGAATATAATGACTTAAAGGTGGCTCAAAGTGTAACTAATTTGCTGCATCTAGTCTTGAACGTGGTTTATAAATGAGTGAAAATTATATCTAGCTGTCACCATACAAAGCAAAAAAATGATATTTGCATTTGGAATACAGGTAAGAGAAGAGCTCTTTGAATTGTCCTTTTAGTAAGCCAAGTGAAACACCTTTTACCCGTACTACAGATCGGAAGATGTGGTCAGCTGAACCATTTAAGGCTCTTGGATTAAATCTCAGTAGCCAGTCATTATCTTCAAAGTTCATCAGAAATCAGAGCAAGGCTCATCTTAGAGAGGCAAGATAAATAGAGAGCCTTGAGTTAAAAGCATATGAAAGAGGCAGATAAGATTATTTGTGTGTGTTGGGTGCATCACATTTGTGCTCACTTACCTCTGTGAAGAGGTTCGAAGATACACGGCTAATGACAGACCTGTGGTTTGTTGTCAGTGCAAACCTATTACTGAGTGTTTTCGTGGTATAAAGGAATAGGACAGCTGCCTCTGTAAGAGCTCTTCTCTTTAATCACAGCCTCATTTATCCTGCCTTTGCTCTATGCAATCTGGAATGAACGTGTAATGCAGTTTTCAGTTTGCATTCCTATTACTGGCCATGGTGAGGAATTTTTATGTGCACCGTAGTGTGACAAACAAAAGACCCCATTTGAGTAAAACAGGAAAATGGAGCATGTCCAGTCATTTCCATAAAGCCACCATAAAATGTATTCCATCAAATAAAACACAAGCAGAGGTGTTTTACTGTGTTACCGCATTGGCCATTTCTTCCTCTGGCCACCACAAGCAGCCTGATGAACACATACACACGCACCATCTGCACTAAAGGGATAGAGCAAGATATCTTTGATTCAGAGGGCAATGGAGAAAGAACTGATCAAAGTTCCATCTCAAATTGCTTGCCCATTTTACACACACCCACACACACACATAGAAAATTGGATATAGGTTGTATTGTTGTAGGTTGTATGAGAGGAGTCCCAAAGCATGGGAAGGATGAGGTATTGTTTGATTTTTTTTTCAGTGGGTCCCCTGCTCGACTTTTCATACCAGTTCAAATATGATTTTCAAACATTTCCCTGATGGGAAGAACTCTTTTCAATGTGTTAAAAGAACATGCTATTTTGTTGAAATCATATTCCATATCAGACTATTCCCAGTTAACTTTCTGTACAAATTCTGACTACACTGAGATCTCAGGGTAGGAATTTGACACTGTTATTACTTTTTGTCTTTGTCATGCTGAAAGGTGAACTGCGGCCCCAGTCTCAGGTCACATTCACTCTGGAGAAGGCCCTCTTTGTATTTGGCTTCATTCATCCTTCCCTCAATTCTGACCAGTCTCTCTGTCCCTGCTGCACAACCCCTCCCCCACAGCATGATGTTTCCATGACCATGTGTCACCATAGGGATGGTATTAGTCAGGGGACGATCAGTACTACAGTGGTATTCATCAGAAATACTGTTTGGAGTTCTGCCCAAAGAGTTCAATTTTTTTGTCATAAGACCAGAGAATCTTTCTTCCTCCTCCTCTCAGAGTCTTTTAAATGGCATTTGGCAAACTCCAAGCAGGCTGTCATATGCCTTTTACTCAAAGTGGTGTCCATCTAGCCTTTCTACCTTAAAGTCCTAATTGATGGAGAGCTCCCGAAATGCTCATCCTTTCAGCATGCTCCCCCATCTCTGCAGTGGATTTCTGAAGTGACTGTTGGGTTCTGGCTCACCTCTCTGATCGAGGCCCTTCTTGCCTGGCTACTCTGTTCTGCTGGATGGCCAACTCTAAGAAGAGTCCCAGTGGTTACAGACTTTTTCAGTTTTGCAATTATTGAGGCCACTGTTCTCCTGGGAACACTCAAAGCTTTGGAAATGGTTTTATACCCTTGCTCTGATCTATGGCTCGCTACAATTTTATTGCACAGGGCTACAAAGAATTGCTTGGATTTCATGGCTTGGTTTTGGTCCTGACATTTTGCACAGGTGGACACTAGTCAACTTGTAGACACATCCCACATGTTTTAACATTGTATCCATTTATAATTTAATCCTCAAACTGTAAAGGGGTCTGAATACTTTCTGAAGCCACTGTAAATGTGAAAGTCATGGAAATAATTGGTTGTTCGTACATTGAAAGCATTTTATTATTTGTGAGCAAATGCCACTAACATTGTAAATATCTTACAATGTAAATATCTTTCCACTCAAAGATTAGCAACCCTATTACAAATATATATTTTACTACAGATAGTGTGTGCACACCACTGAATAAAGAACATTGAGTGGCACTCATTAGGAATGGGAAAACTAGGAACATTTCACATCTGGTGAATACAAAAACCAAAGAAGTTGTAACTGATGTAAAAAAAAAAAAAAAATGTTTTCTCACTTTTGAAATCAGCTGCAATTAAAATACACATTCTAGTTAGAATCTGGTCAGTGGAACGACTTACCACTCAATGTGAAGTGAATCAGGCCTGTGTTACGTTGAATTTCAAATGTCTCAAACAAAAAACCAGCTGAAACTTAAATAGTTCTGAGATATTCCTCTTTGCTAATATCGAACTTTAATCTCGCACTTGAGAATTTTATAAACTGTGAGTGAGTGAGTGTTTTTTTTTTTTATCACCAATTGTGGTCTGGCAAGTCTATGGATAAATTTGCCTGAGAAATATGTTAATCTATTTAGGATGGAAAAATAGGCGATGTGTTATTGTCCTTCATAGATATCTGTTACCTTTGGGTTGTTTTCACAGGTCTGTTTAAACAACTCACTTTCATTATCATCAATTATCATATCATACATATTTTCCATTGTGTGTTTTGAGTTGTGAAGCTAATTGCCAGATTTTTCAGGGATGTAAGTTCTTGGAGAAGACAAACGCCTGAATTCTAAATAAGTTTATACTAAAATCAAAAATAACTCTTATACACATAGAAATAAATTTGACATTACTTGGTACACAATTGTGCCAGCTTTCAGTCACTCAATACCATACACACTACTGCATTATTGTGATTGTTGCACATTCTCCTATTCTGCTGTCTACCTGATTTGAGGACTGTTTGACTGGCAGATATTAGCCACATCTCAGGAGGCAGTATGAGCAGCCACTGTTCCGTGGTGAATTGTCGCTCCAATTATGAACTGCTGAAGTACGGAGAATCCCGGCCTTGGTTAATCCTGCCCTGTCAATAATCATGATGTGTAAAAAGCAGTGACTTGACATATTTTTGGCATGGCCCGTTGCTTTTAGCTGGATGAGTGTCAATGTGGTGGGAATGTTCTGTAAGTGCACGAGTTTACTGCCAGAGAAAGGGGGGGGGGGGGATAGAAGCAGACAGGGAGACGGGTGAGACAGCGAGAGAGAGAGCTGGAGGGGACGTGCACACACAGAAACACACAAACACACTTTTACAAGAACCAATCTCAGAGATATCCAAGAAAGGTCTTGGTAGTGATTGGGTGGACAGCTGAGCAGTGATAACCTACGAGAGTAACAGTCCTCAGATAAGGACTGTCTCTTGTCTGATGGCCACTTTGCTTCCCTCACCGTCATTGTGGCAATGACAGCCAATGTCACAAGTGCTGAAAAGTACTGCTGTTCAAGTCAGCAATACTAAAATTACTCAAACTTGTGACCTCTCTCTCTTTCTTGCTTGCTCACTTACTGGCAGTCTTGCCAAGCAGAAAATTGAAGATAGTTTAATAGTACTATTACTTTGGCTATGAGCAGAATGAAACCATTTTTGCTCTGTTTTAGTGTTAGGTCTACAGCTTTAATGGATGTATGCCATGCCAATGGATGCTTACTTACTTGTCCAATTAGCGTTGTGTCAACACAGTACATTAAAATGTCACAAAGATAATCAATACATAACAGCATGCCCTGCTTTATTAAACTAGGTCTGTTCCTGTGGTATTTTTTTCTGCCAAATGTAGGTATTTTGTATCTAGAGCCTCCTCCAAGGTTGACACATTGTGTTTTGTCAACTCAGAGCAAGATCATTCCTATCAATCCGTGTAACATTAATGTTTAACACTTTTATCATAATTTAGTTTCATGTAAAATATCAGAAAACAGGCATTATTTGTTTTAACTGTTATTCATGATGTGTGGTCAATGGAAGCCGATTTCATTTTATGTTCTAGTTAAAAGTGCATTCATGTATTTATTGACAATGGTGAGCTCTCACACCTGACTTTGGCCTTCTCTGATTGGTTAGAAGGGTGAGACTTTCTCAGAAACTTTAGAAGGGAATATCTGTCCGCTGCTGCCAGGCTGATTAGTGAGTCTGGGTCACAGACAACACCAACAGTCTTTGACAGCTCAGATGTTTTGGATCACATTTCATCTAACAGATATCAGAAAAAAGGTTACATAATGTAGGTTTAATGGACAAATCACTTTTCAGTCGGCTTCTCATACACCCAGCAGAATGACAGTTAGCATTAACTTTATGTTTACTGTCTTGATCAAGAGGATTGAACCGCCAGTCCTGCAATTAATGGATGACCCTCTCTGTCTCCCGGGGCCACAGTTGCCCAAATAAGTTTGATAGTCTGAAATGTTAGTCACTGAAAAGCTTCTTTGTTGTGGTTGGGGTACAGGGGTCTTGCCCAAGGGCAACACAGTGGTGAAACTGAGAGGTGGGAGAAGCACTGCTTTTCTAATTTTCCAAAGTTTTATTCTGTTGGGTTCAAGGATCAAGCCAGTGACCATCCTTAACAATATACAATATAAGGAAAACAGTGTATGGCATGCCCGGCTGAGACTTGTAGTGGCTGCACAGTTATGGAGAAATAAAGTGAGTCAGAAATAGTTTCTGTACAAAGAGGTCGTTCAAAGTGTAGTAAATTCTACCTGGGCTTTCAGTAGCGAAATGGTTGAGTTCCCTGATCTGTAAGAGAAGCAGAAAATTGTGAAAGTAACTGTGAAGTTAGCAGAGGTGTGACTTCTGCCAGTCACAACAGAGCTCTGTGGTTGTGACAGATCATTACACTTGTCAATCATGGCAATGGCAAGTGAGCCACACAGATGGGGACAACTTTGGTAATTTCAGGGGTGGCTACAGACGTCACTTGTGGGTGTGTGTGAGAAGCTCTTGGTTTTCAGTATACAGCGATGATGTGTGGTAACGCACTCACTTTTGCCACAGAAAAGTGCAGTAGTTTCAGTGATTATAATATGATATACTGTACACAGAAGTTCCAGTTCTGCTAGTCTCACATTCTGCCCATTCCAAGCGGCCATAAATTATTCTCATTTATGTGCATTTAATTTCACATTCCACCCAGGCAGGCAACAAAGAGTGCATTCGATGGAATGCACAATTACACTTCTGTGAACTACTACTTGCCTCTCCAAACTGGGGAAGTGCCTCTCTTTTTATCTGCCCGTTACCCATCAGGCATAACAGGGTATCTTCAGATCCTCTTTCATGGATTCTCCTTAATTTCAACTTATTTTTCAATTTAAAATTTCAGTGGTTCTGGCAGCCTTGCTAATTATTCACTTGATTATTGAGCCTCTGATTTTGTTTGTAACGCTGCTTCCATTACTGTTGCCAATGGCCTCAGCATTTCATGCCCCATTACAAGCAAAGTAAGAGGCTAAAACATCAGGCAGGAAAGAGACAGCTTCCTGTTTTCCCTTGTATGATAAATGGTGAAACTTGCTGCTCTTTGGCAGAAATAAAAAACCTCTAGATGAGAATTTTGCTTTCAATTCTTGTGTTATATTAAAGAAACTGGAAAGTACTAATTAGTAGAGGCCACATGCATGGAAAATGTATTTCTGGGGTGAAGTCTGTCTTGTTTGTAGACACAGCCTGTAAATCAAGCGCATCATTAAAGAATCTGCGGCAGCTTTTAATATTATGGATGCAGAGTATATACTTTATGGCAAGTCTCCAAAACCTGAATGGGATTTGCCTTTCATAAGACAGATACGTTTGACATAATGATGAATAAAAGTGCTTCTTCAACATGTACAATACAGATGGTGTGAGATTGTCCTCCAAGCTTTGAGAGCACGGCTCTGTCTGCCTTTTCTTATTAAAAAGAAAATCCTGTTAACTTTAGCACACTTGTAAAAGTGCTGGAGCCAGACGGATGACAATTGAGGGGGAATAAATGGTCCCTGACCCAAGAGAATAGAAAGTTTAAACACTCTAAAGCATTTTTATTGACAACTGAGCACTCACACTGCCATGTCAGGTTAACACTACATATGTGTCTCATGGCTTCTGAAAAGCCCCGTGGACATGCTGTTAGCAGTGCAACATGTCATATTGGAGTGATGTGTGAACATTTCAGACATGTTCAAAGCCTGAGCTTCTGAAGTGCTTTCTCACTGTAATGGTATCATTTTCATTGGCTCACGATACTTCAAACTCCTGTTTACTATATTTAGGAAGGCACCAGATAATTATTTTGTTTTCCTACATTGTTCACCCCACTGTGTTGACACGCACTTCAATAAAGTGACTCGTGGTGCCAATGAATATTTACAATTGTTGGAAATTAAGTGCACTCTAGGTTTTGTTGTGAGGATATATGCATTCATTCGTGAAAATAGTTGTTGGAATAGTGCACGCTCATTAAAAGCAACCATCCAAGTCTAAGCAGAGAAGCTAATTACTTATAAAAACTGCTGAGCAGATGTCTGGTGCTGTTGCCATGAGGAGACGCCCTTTCTTCCCTGGGTAAAGCCACAAGTTAACACAAGTGACAGTCTATTTATATGCAAGTATTACAAGGAAGCGTTACTGGAGACAGTGAGTTTAGTGCCAATGAATAAGTACATTTTCATTAGTGTTTAGGGTGGTGCATTTTGTAACAGAGAACAAAAAAGAGACTGCATTTACTGCTAGTTTAGAAAAAAAAATAGATAATGGGTACCAAACATTCATGTGCAAACATTTCCCAAAATATCAAACTATTCTTTTAAAGAAGGGGGTACATAAATAAATTTGTATTAATGATATTTACATAACTTGTAACTTGGAATTTACTTTGAGCAGAATAAAGCTGACATTCCTTTTAACTTAGGAAATATAATAAATAGAACAAAGACAAAAAAATAAAGATAGAGCTCACTGATTTACAGGTTACCGAGAGACTTAAAACCTGTCTGATGGTTCGTGCTGTTTTCACTATCAGACTCTTGTGAGGAAGAAGCAAACTGCTTGTACTCTGCCTTGGCCATCAGACAGAAAAGGTTTTGGACCTATGCAACATACTATTGGGGCTGTATCCTACAAAATCTGCTGCTGTGCATACAGCTCACTGTATGTTCTGTCTGCATGCGGCTGACGTGCATATGAATGGAGCGTGGCAAATTGCTTTATCAAGCACCAGGTGAGCACTTGATGCTGAAGTGCACCTTTCCAGGAAACCTCCTCTTTGTCATAACCTTTCCCATACCCATCCCTGTATCATCCTTCTCCAATCTCCTCAAGGTGGGATTTGTCTGGATCAATTTCATAATGCATTATTCATTTGAGAATTTAATCAAATATCTCTTCCACCAATCAGCCCAACCCACACTTCCCCTAACCCTCCCTTGCCTCTCTACCCTTCATATTGGTGATTGTTAGTGTCACCTGCAATAGCAGATTATCAGCCAAATGAATTACTGGGTCACAGGTGAATTAGACGCTTGACTGACTCTAATCTTTTCTTCTCTGGGAAAAGTAGCTTAGTGTAAGTTAGTTTTTTTCTTAATTTTTTTCTTTTTTTTTGATAAAGAGAGGGGGAGAGAGAAAAAGTGCTCAAGAAAATCCCCTTTCTGCCTGACTTCCCGCAGGTTTCTGCAGTGTAATGGTTTCCTTTGAGAGAGACACTGGTGGAAAGTGCTGATGCTTGTTGGCTCTCTGTGTGTGTGTGTGTGTGTGTGTGTGTGTGTGTGTGTGTGTGTGTGTGTGTGTGTGTGTGTGTGTGTGTGTGTGTTAAGGCAGCTATTTTCCATGGCTAACTGAGCCATTGATGAGCTTGCCAGCCAGGCCAGGGTCTTGTACGGTGTGTACGTTTTTGTGTGTCTGCACATGCACATGCGAGGCTCTGGACAAGCAGGTTTTGTAATTGTGTGTGTGTGGTTGCAGCGTACCGTGCAGTCATGCTGGGTGGGTGCAATTAAAACCCTGCAGTTGGTCAATTGAGATAGATGTATTACAGCATTTTATGACAGTAATTCTTAACTTTCCCTATCTGTCCAGCGGCACTGTGTGCAAACATTAAAGCGCATCGCCTCTTGTACAGCAGCCAGCCTTCTAAGTTAGTTGATAGAGATAATGACACGTTGCTTTTCTCCTCCTCCCCTCACCCAGGAGGACTGAAAAGTAAATGAGAGTGGGGCAGAAGGGTTCTTGTCGCTGCTTTGTTGTTCCGTTCTGTTAGCACAGATGGAATTATATGATAATCAGAAATCAGCCAACATTGTTTCCCCTCTGCACACCCATAGAGGGTGGGAAGCCATTAACCATTTCAAAGAGGCATTTTTTTCCCTCCCCAGGAAATACAAATATATTTGTTTTGATCTTATCTTTTTTTTTTTTTTTTTTTTTTTTTTAGAAGAATCTTATGCGCTATTCATGAGTGTACACAACAACAACAAAAAAAACACAGTTTCTGTATCTATTCATCTGCTATCTCACAGTCACCAAGGACAAATTCTACTTTCACATAAGCAGTATATTTAGTTCAAAAGGCTCTTTTGTTGGTGTTGTTCCACATCAACTGGCAAATATGTCATTTAGGCAACTAATACGGCTGTGGTGTGCTGAGGAACAAAAATAGCTGGTGGCTGTTGCACTTCTCCCACTCTTTCCTGCATATTGTTGTTTACTAAGTCAAGGTGGAGCGAGCCGTTTGAAATTGCATCTTCTATATGGACTTAGCTTTATGTTATCCCACGGGGAATGGAAGGGGCAGGAGAACTTGTTCTGAAACTCCTACACAGTAAAGGCGAGTGTGCTGCCAGAGCTTTTAAGCTGCAGTCTGCGTCTCACCTCTTGCACCATGAGTGACACACACATGCACACTTTATACTGGTTAGTGGTTGGTTCTCGTCTGTTGTTGCCGTTTTTATCGTTGTACAAGTAAAAGTAAAATGCAACTTTCACACACATTGAAACAAACTTTTATAACACACAGGAAAACTTCCACAGTCACCCATAAGCACAGAGATTACATACAGCTCTCATTATCTCAAAATAAGAGCAAATACTATATTGTACTTACCTATAGTTAAGGTGGACAATAGTATGAAAGTGCTACCAGTTTATTAGAGAAAGATTGCCGGAAGGACTGTCCACCCACACAAAGCTGTGACCCCCATCTGCTCCGACTTGAAATGTATTGCAGTGAAATCCACACAATAATAGTCTCTGTATCCAGCGTACTGGGGGATAAATGCTCCCAGGTACCCTGTGTGTATCTTGGCCTCGGGGCAGAGCTCATTGTGTTCCAACATGTATGCTCAGCAAGGATGCAGCACGCCTTGGATTTGACTGTACAGTGAAGTCATTGAGGAGCAGCCTCTCTAGATCTTACGGGGCATCAATCCCTGTCTATCTGCCTGTCTAGGCTGTTAACCACCTCTGGGCTGCACCATTGATCTCCGTAATTGTCTCCAACTCTTCAAAGGGAGCTGAGAGTTGGTTTGATCCGAGCTGTTTACTTTCACAGCCCCTATAGCCCTGCTCTCTGAAGAAGAGAGCTATCAACCACTTCAGGCATGAGCTAGCATATTATAGTACTATTACTAGTGTGCGTGCGTGTGTGTGTGTGTGTACAAGAACGAAAGGGAGGTAGAGAGTGCAACTCAGCATTGCCTGTAGCCTTACAGGCCTGGGGGTGAGCTAGCAGCTTCCTACTGTTACATAAAGGCAGGGAATTGCAACCTGCACAATTCCTGTTGTCTGTTCATGAGTATGTAAGGAAATTACTACACAAAAAACCATATGTTGTGATGCTGCTGTGCACAAAAAGACAGAGCTCATTCAGTTTGTTTGAGAAATGTTTTCTTGATTCCAGACATCAAAAACTTGATACTAATAATGACACAACGTAGATAGCAGCGATGGTATGACAAACAGGATGCAGAGCTTAGCAACATGTTGTGTGCTTTATAAAATGATTTTTAAAAAAAAGTGCAACCTTTCTCCTCTATGAGTGCAACATCTTTCCACTGCTGCAATTGTGGCCCTCAACTTGAACCACAGAGTCAGAGAAGGGGAAGCTGTTAACCACAACCTCCGTCAGGTCTAGCTGATAGCAGCTCTCTGTAAGTAGCTGATAATAAACACTTGCATATTGTAAGCGTATGGTCATATGGATCAGCCTCATCTGCTAACGGAGGCAAACTCAAAACAGGTTCAAGTTTGCAGTGCTGTAATTTAAATGTAGTACTTATATATAGTACCAGCAGTAGGGATTTGAATGGGGCTGTAGAGTCTTTGGACCTGCTACCAAGTCATGTTTACAGACTGTGAGTGAAGGGAGCCTTGATTTTTATCACCTAGTCTGCAGTGGGGTTAGCTATTAAAGTTTATGGACCAAAGCTGAGTGTGAGGGGGAAGGCGCTGGCGGTGTGCTTCCAATGTACCAAGGGCAAGCTGCATTTGCCACAACTTGAGTTTCTTTTTCTCCTACCTGAAGACACGGATAGACAGACATGAACATGGCAATCTGATTTTCTATTTAATGTTACTCAAGCACATCCTTATCATTCTTGGAACCATGTGTAGTACTTGGAGGCTGATAGTTGGCCAGAGCCAAAGCATGACTGCATAAGCAAGAGCACATGCAGAGGGAGTGAAAAAGTCATAGAGTGGGTGGAAGGGCTTCTTGTTTGGGGGCAAGCTTTGACAACCTCAAGAATGTGCCTGAGCAGGTATGAATACTGCTGTTTTGTTCTTACGTCATCTGTGACAGAGAATCTCAGATCTTAGGGAGCTGTTTTGAGAAGAAGACGGATATTAACTTGTCTGCCGCTCTCCTGTGTTTATCATGCACAGCTCGTTAGATTTCTCTGTACTTACAGTAACTGCAGGAAAAGGAATCCTAAAAAAAAAGGAGTTTCCCCCAGAGGAAACCACTGTCTCTCAGCAGTCAGCTTTCAGTGAGAATTCACCTTTCAAGCTGAAAAAGTCCAGCTTCCCAAGCAGGCTTATGAAGTCTCTGAGTCAGATGCAAAAATAACCTCTTGGATCCTATGGTTTTAGCGCAAGTATGTCACTTTAAATGTTTTTGAGAAGGAGAAGATATTGCATCACAGAACCACAGAACTGTTTTCAGTTTACTAAACATATTCAACTTCCTCCTTCAGTTCGCAGCGTTTGGGCGATGTATGATTTTTGTTGAATTGTCAGCGGTAGCACACGTGAATTGTAACATTATCTGATTGAAAAGCAAATTTGACAGTCCCAGAAAATGTCCTGCTCTGCCATACTGCAGATATACAATGGTAAAAATAGCACAGTAGAGAGACTGGTAAATTCATTCAATGGAAAATATCCAGCCCCTCAAAACACAGACTTGATATTCAGTGCAACACTATCAAAGATGGCATAATAGGCTGGGATAATGATTGAGTTTGTTTGTCAGTGTAGCCCATATTTCAGCACAGCAAGCCATATTCCTCAAACAGCTGGCTAATTAAACTACCAAATGCATTTAGTATTGAAACAACTGCACCACTGTAGCTTAACATCACTCAGATATTATAATAGTAATTTATCATAATCACATAACAATACACATAACACTTAATCATGGTACAAAGCAATGTATCCCTTGTTGTTTTTCTTTATAGTCAACTTCATTATTTAGTTTAGATATGGATTTTTCCTCCATGTGTTCTCATGGTAATTTTCACTTGTCTGACTCCAAAGAGAGATAAGAATTATCACTGAATTATGTGAGCACAGAAGTTAAGTCATGGAAAGCTATGCCAATTACAAGCCCACTTCCATGATTTTACACTCAGTAATCTTACTAGAGTTGAAAAAGATTAAAGTTTTGCTTTCTTTTTTTTTTATTATCAAAACCAGAACCAGAAGGCATTCGCCTCTCCTGTCTCAGTTTCATGTTTTCACAACGAGACAGAGATTTTGTTTTACAGTAGGTGCATTTGGTGCCTTTGATACATTTCAAAAGTTATTCATAAAGCAGACAAAAATAGTACAAACGATTAATAAGGCATGTAATGGCAAAAAAAAAAAAACACTAGAAGAACAGATCAAAGTATTTTGTATCTAAATACAAATCAGTATTGTTACACTGCCTCATGTTGCTTGGAGCTCATACACTGCCTTAGGACCAGCATGGGTAAGATAACAAGAAATACAGAGCCTGCTATGCTTTCCCTACACAGGTCAGACTAGGACAATGTAAAAAAAAAATCCCTTAACAACCGTTTATATCCAGCAGACCACTGCATCACATCTCAAAAGCAGAACCTATCATGTTGGCCCAAATAGAAGACAATAGTTATTATTATTATAAGGTGACCCCCTTTTCCAGTACCTGTTTTGAAAGACACTTTTTGAGGATATGAAAAACTTTCAGACTAGTCCAGCTGGGAGATACTACAAGTCCAAAGAGATGAAAGGTTTCATCCTTGAAACCCTCTTATATAATGCCACCCTCACATTTTAAAATATAAATTGTGTTATATTTTAGCCAATATAGCAATATCATTTGTCTTCGCAAAAATGAGGGTCGTGGTCGCCCCTCTTGTGTAAAATGTTGGTAATGCAATGAAGAAACAGATGGAGAAGGGCAACAAAGGGTGAGCTCAGGTCTGGCTGCATCTCTGTCTGTCTGCAGACTTTCTTTTCACTTTAACAGATCAAAAGCAGGGGAATGAGGTCAAGGTAGAGAACCATGAAAAGAATAAGTCAGGGAGAATGTGAGGACAATGTCGAGGGTAGACAGCTAAGAATGAGAACATCAGCTCACCCGGGGAAACACAACCGCCTGCTTTTGTCTGTGCTTGTCTCGGTTTGGGGGTGACTGGTTTTCTCAGAGGCCTTTCCTCCATCTATGGGAATCTTTGGCTGCCAGGGGCATTTTCTGTGATCCTTACATGGACTACCTTACTGCCTACAGAGTCATGTAAGGCCCATGAATAATGTGAGTGTGCATGTACAGCTGTGATAGTGTTCAGCCAGCTGTGAGTGCTGGTTAAAAAATGCTAAAAAGTAGGAATTAAGGAGGACTTAAGCTTTTCCTTTTACAGCCAGGAGCCTCGCACATGTTCACTGCGGTAGGTGGCTTGTGCTCCCCATTCTGAATGTAAGACCAATTCCTGCCAGCCTCAGTGTGCTTTTCAGGAACTCGCAGTTTGAATGCTCTAAAATATGTCAAACATTTTGAACTTCAAAGTAGGGCATTAAAAAAATGCCCATTTTCACTGTGCTTGATTCATATTTTGAACAAGCTTTGATCTTGGATTCTCCATGCACGTCGTTATTCCGCTTACATTTCTATTGCTGTGAGAATCAAACTAACTCCTATTGTACGCAGAAATTTAGAGTGGGAGTGCGTACACAAAAAGGGCCACAAAACACATCAGTAATCACTGACAAGAAATGAGCAGTATCCAACCAAAAATGTACAAATGGGTTTGGCAACAGCACAGACGCACATAAATACTGTTGGACAGTTAGAGTAAGCAGTTTGTTAGCAATCTAGGAAGCATCTTGGGTAATCTTTCGGCAGGTCTGATTTTATACGCAGTCTGGCTGTGTGATCTGCAATCCTCATTGTAATGAAGGCAGAAAGAGCACTTTAGAATCCAATGTTTCCACCTACACTCCCTAATCCCACACCCCACTTCCCATATTAAGAGAGGTTGACTGCTCATCACCATGACCTCCAGAGCTCAGTGCATTTGTACCGAATTGTTCGTGTGTGCTTACAAATGTTAGGTGTCTGGGTGGGTGTGTGCTTAAGTGTGTGTGTGTGTGTCTCATTGTGTTTGCTTGTGTACCTGCTCGGGGTGATAAGGGCCAGTGCAGAGCGTGTCCTTTGTTCTGCCAGAATTACTCATCCCCCTGTGTCAGCATGGGTAAATTAAACCCTGCTTAATCCAAGGTTGAGGCCCAGATAGTTAAAACCTAAGCTTGGTGTCACTGGTGTTGATGTGCGGGTTTGTCCATCATTGTTGTGGTGTCTCAAATGGATTGATGTTTGTTTTTGTTTGTTTCTTTTTTTTTTCCACTGTGAGAGCTTCATGTGTTGATAAATATCTGAGTTAGTTAAAATGTTAAGAGAGTATGAGAGTTTCAGCAATCTTCTTACATGGTCCTTAAGTATGTCGGTGTGTGTTTTGAAGTGTTTATCTGTGTTGTATGCAAACACACTGCCTTACACATATACCTTGCACCATGTGCTTGGAATTCATGTTAATTCAAGTAGCCATAACAAGTGTTTCTTTTCCTGTTGGCCATCTGAGTCATAGGCTGCAACCGAGGTGTGACACACATTTCTGTCTCTCTCTCTCTCTCTCCCTCTCTCTCTCCCCTTCTCCCTCTTTCTTCCCTCTGTATTCTTTCTATGTCTCTCTCCCCTTTTCTTGGTTTTCTACCCATTAATTGTCTGTCTTCCTTCCCTTCTGTCTCTTCCTCTTCTGTGTTGTTCTGCCCTCCTCCTTCTTCCCCTTCTCTGGCTCAGCTGCCTGTATTTGTCGACTCCCTCCCTCCCGTTTTGTGGCTCCCTCCTCCTCTCTCTCTCTCTCTCCCCCTCTCTCTCTCTCTCTTTCATTCTCTCGCTGGTCTCACTTACTGTCAAGCCAGCCACAGCAGCAACAGCGGTAGCGCCAGTAGCTCACTCTAGCCAGTTCTCAGTAACGGCGTAGGCTGCAGTGTGTGTGTGCATGTGTGTTGTATGTTTGTGTGTATCTACAATGTATATCGGACACTGTTCCTGCAGCACTCTAAAGAGCGAATATACATGGAGTTACTCTAACTGAGGACTGGAGGAAGATGTAGGAAGACCGTCCTGGAGCTCATTAGGAGGAAGAAGGAAGACAACATCTCTTTTCTCTCTCTGTCTACTTTATTTCAGTCTGTCTCTCTTTCTGTCGGCCTCTCCTTGTTTCTATAGCTCTTTTCTTTACTGGCTTGCTGCTGCTAGGACTGTGTGCAACATAACTGTAAGTGGACTTCCTTGTGTGTGTTGTTATGAACTGTGCGCGTGTTTTATGTGTGATCTTGCTGTTTGTCAATTTGAACTTACTGTGGCCACAATTTGTGTGTGTCTGAGTGCACACATTTGCATGTTAGTATAAATGGCATGTCATGACATCTCTAATGACTTAATTAGGCCAATTTGTAAAGCCCCATTTGTAGTGGAGGAGCAGTGTATTCATGTAGACAATACTGACCTTCCTGGTATAAATCTGTTCATATTCATAAATGTTTGCCAGATGCATATTATTCAACGAGTGCCAAAACTATCACTGCTGCCATTTATATAAAATGTCATTTGTTGGCGTAGCATCTGAATGAATGTCCTCTCCTCCAGGTATTCTCTGCAGTCTGTGTGTGTTATGTGTGTGTGAGTGAGAAGCAGATAGGGAGAGAGGGAATGATTGAGAGTGAGTTAGTGCGTGTCCATGTGTGTGTGTCACTCTGTCACCCAGGGCATGGAGAAAATCAATAGATCTACAGCTTGAGTTGGACCGTTTACCTCTGCCAAGTGATGGGCAGACACTGTGGCCTTCAAAGGTCCACAGACAAGTTGCCTGCAGATGTACAGTATGCCAGCACTGCTTGCTCCTGCACAAGTGTGTTTTATTTTTGGTCCATGATTGATCTGTTGTGCATGCATGTGTGTGTGTGTGTGTGTATGGATTAGGTATGTGTATTTGTTTCTGAGCTCATGTAAAAATGTCTCGCCAGCAAGAAACTGTCACCCTTTTTTTGAAAACTAGTGAAGGAGATCGTAGATCAAAAGTTTCTCTTGTAGCCCGCAACGGGCATGGCCAATAGAACTAGTCGAGGGAATGAGCAAGAGCAGGCGGAAAGATGGATAGAAGAAAGAGAGAGCCCAAGCATGTGAGAAGGGAACAGAGCGAGACCATCATAATCAATCCTCCATGATCCTGGAAGAGCATCATTTATCTTCTTTTCTCACTCCACTCCTCCTCTTGCCCCCATCTTTCTCTCATTTTCTGTGGTATTGCCACTTTGATCTTGCGCAAGAAGACGGTCTCCAGAGCTTCATTACTTTTAAAGCATTCATCGTGAGGGGCCATAAAAAGATGCTAAGGAATGGATTTTTAAGACAATTTACCAGACGTTCTGTACCGGCTTGCGAGTAATGGCTACATAGGGATATAATGTTCCTCCACGGTGTGTGTAATGGCCTTCTGTGCCTTATGCTCTGGGTTATCAGGGCAAACTGGGATTGGCCATCATACGTCATTGCTGAAGAAAATGACGTCGTGCATATTTAGTGGAGCCTATTGCAAATCCTGGCTCTGCTTAATTCATAAGGACATGGCACTGTGCTGCTTAAACTTGTAACTGAATATGACTCTTGGGGTTGTGTGTCTTTCTTAAAAGATTTTGAGCTGCTTTTTAAACCTTTCACTGTTTTATCAATAATATATATTATGCATTTTTTCATACTACTGTTGACTGACCTTGTGTTTCGGCCTCTTCCTCTTTCTTTTTCCGTGTGCACACATGCTTGTGTGTAAGTGTTTGCCCACTTGTGAGTGGGCTGGGACAAGGGAATGTGTTTGGGGCAGTGCTTTGCCGTAAGCTTTTTGGGCTTCGTATGGGGGTAGCAGAAAAATGCTTGAGGAGAAAATGATTGAGAGAAAAGGTCAGTAGACAGGATGCCCTTTTTTTTTATCTACAGGAGACTGCAGAGAGACCAACAAAAAAAAAGGACAGAAAAAGCAGTGCGGTGGTAGGAAAAAGGAGGAAGCAAGATTAGAGGTAAATGTGTAGCTAGATAGCCAAACAGTTAAAGAAAGAAGAAAGGTGAAGAAAAAGAATGTTCGTACAGCTAACTTCAAACAGCAATGCAAAATATTATCAACCATGAAGCTAAAAAATCAGAGGGTCACGTCTGTGATGACTTTATAATGGAGAAAGCAACTGTCATGAGACCTGGGTTTCAGGGTGCTTGCTCTGATCAGTCATGCCCACTTAACCACAGTTGCTATATGACCCCAGCTCTATGACACTGTTGACTTTTTTCTCCTGATCTCTCAACTCAGGGTTTCTGATGGTACCAGTCCTGATTTTTCCATCTTCTTCCATCTAGACTCTGTATGCCTCAGTGTGTGGAACTCATTTTTTATGTGAAATAACATGAGGTCAGGGGCTGCTGTGACACTAAAAATGAGTTGGTGGTCCTCTGTAAGCGAATAAATGTAACTGATAGGTGAATTTATCATGGTGCCGACAAGAAACTGTATGTGGGTTTGTCATGTCATGACTAGAGCTGAAACAATTGGTTGATTAATAAATTAGTCAATTGGTAACGATTTTAATATGTGATCAATTTAGTCCTTCTGAAAGCAAATGTGCCAAACATTATCGGCTTTCTCATATATGATAGAAAGCTGAATATATTAAGGTATTTTCTGATGTTTTATAAACAAAATATTGCATCAATTAATGGAAAAAACAGTCAGCTGATTAACCTATAATGAAAAATACACAGTAGTGTAGCATTTCAGTATCTCACTGAAGATTGTTTAAAGGCTGCGGATAGTTTAATTAAGATCTGTCTTTCCCAGTATGATGAAATATGTGGAGTCCCCTTTGTACCTGTTAATTACCTACATGTTGTTTTAGTTTTGTTCTGAGTAGCCTGTGTGCTTGTCACGGTCTTAGCCCTCCCCTCCTCCAGCGCAAACTAGCATGTTAATAATGTTACTTGCAGGTGCAGGACTTGTCTGTACTTGTGTGTGTGCCTGTGAGGGAATTTGGAGTGTGTGTGTGTGTGTGTGTGATTTTTTTTTTTCTTTGTCTTTTTTTTCCCTTCGAATGTGGATCATCTCTCTTCGTTACTAATGGGCTCGTCCCCTACTTCTCTCTCCATGACCCAGTTCTGGTGTGCTGACACCCCCTGTTCACATCATGCCTGCAGCAAACACATGTTGTCAGAGCAGTGAGAAAAGGGAGAAAGAGGGTGAAAAGGAGACAGACAGGGGGAGTAGATTGTATGTTGTCCCTGTGCCTCGTGTCAACAAGATCTCACATTTTTGCTTTTTCAGATCACAGGGCTTAAAGTGATTTCTGACACATTGTGTCTCACACTTACCTATTTCTGACACTTCTAGGGTATGACCAAGAGAAGAAAAGAGTTGTTCAGTGGTTTTCTTCTGTTGTTTTATTTTTTGACTGTTTACTTGCGGCTGAAATACTCATGTTAACCAGCTTTTATCTTCTCTCTCTGACTCTACAGAGCAGCTTCCTGGGTAGTGCCACATTTTCAGTAGGTGATCTGCTGAGGGCTAAAGATGAACGACTGACCTTGAGTCTCAGGTAAGTGTGCTGTTTCTGTCATACTCTATTCAGTGCTTTCTCTTTTCCTCCAGGCTAAATAAAATTCAGACTTCAGAGTCCAAAGATTACGTTTCTTCACACAAGAACTGACAGATCAACTTAAACATCAAACTGAGATGAGTTGTGAAAAGCAACTGATCCACAGATGTTGCAGCAGCAGTTTCAGGACTGTTGCAGTAGCGGGCAGGGTTGTGTGTATCAGGGATGTTGTGTTAGCGTGTGGGAATACAGTGCTCTGATCTGCTTTTTGTGTTGTTGTTTTTTCTGATAGATGGGGGTGGGAATAAGTGTCTGTTTTGAGAAGTGGTTAAATGAAAGGAATGAAAAGGAACACCTGTGTCTTGTTTGGAGGACATTTCAACATACTTTTGAATACACATGGAGCCAAAATAGGACCAACTTGGATTAATAATGGATTAAGAAAGGGGGGAAAAAAGGAAACATTTTTAAAGGTTTTTGCTGCAAGCATACTGTATAAAGGTCAAGAGCATGGATGTGCCCCCTGCTTTTAGTCGTTCAAGTTAAAGTAAGATAATTGCTTGACAAAATCAGTCAACCAACAGAGAAAAGTGAAAGTTTGGTTGCTAAGAAGTATAGTGCAGGTCTATAAATGGCCACCAAGGTTTGACAGGCAGGAAATGGTATTTTGAAAGGTTCAGTAATTTAACACACAGCAACAAAGGTGAGCTAAAAATGTCCTGAATGTGTCGGTTAATAGTTTCAGTGTGTTGCACTTCTTTAATTGACTGCCTTTTCAATGTGTATTTCACTGTAAGTTAAGCTGTAAAGTGTGGAAAACAGACTTGAAACTGTCAACTCTGCTCTTCTGCTGGTGTGAAGTTGCTCTTGCAGCCATTTGTGCTGCTGTTTGCTGCCGCTAATAACCGTTACCACTGCACACGTTCACTGGCCACTGCATTTTAAACTGATTCATAAAGTATTTCTCAATCAAGTGTTACTCAACACCACTAAACATTTTAACATGTATTTCATCTTCTAGTATAAAAAGATGAAATGGTGGCATGCAGACATGTATTGTCTCCATTGACTGTTACTTTGCTGTGCCCATTATGAGATGGCTCCTGTTTGGACACAGATACCTGCCCTGAACAAATGTTATGAACAGGTTAATTGTATTTGTCATAATAGTAAACCAAAATGAGAATGTTTTTGATCGAACCAAAAAGTATCGTGTGGCCATTGGTGACAGAGGGCTAAGAGATCGTTTTGTCCCAGGCACAGTTATCACACATGGCGCTCTTGACTGAAGAGCCTTGTTGCAGAGGCTTCATGGAGAGGGGTGAAAGTTTACCACAGGGACCAGGGACTAGATTCCATCTGCTGGATCGTAGGCCATTGTGTAAATCTGCATGCTAGAATGCACGTGAGCTGGTGTGTGTGTGTGTGTCTGTGTCTGTCTGTGTATGTGTGTGTGTGTGTGTGTGTGTGTGTGTGTGTGTGTGTGTGTGTGTGTGTGTGTGCGCGCGCAATACATGAATTTGCTTTTGCTTTGGTTTGTAGACCAAGACCTCTTCCCCATGTCTGTGGCTAAAGCTTTTGAAATTGCCTGTGTCAGTCAGAATAATATAAAATATGCACAATACCTTAGCTTTTTATCGTGCATGATTCAGTGGTCGGGATGTTTTCCCTCCACCTGTAAACTGTTAAGATGAAATTGTCTCTATCTCTGCTGTTTGTATTGTCAGACTGAATTTCCTTTTTCCTTTGCACTCATAGTTGTGTCTGAAAATATGCCCCTTTGGCGGTCCTCTCTCTTTTTTCCTTCGCTTTTGCTTTCTTTTGTTACGCTTTTCATTTCCTGTAGGTGATCCCAGGTCACTGGGTATAATTATATCTTGCACGATTGACTATATGAGCTGCAGTGAGAATAGAGATTACAGCCCCCTCCCATGTGTTTGCACATTTGTGTATGTGCTTGCACACTTTTGTGCAGGTGTTGTTCTGGCTGTTGAATAGTGCAGAATTGTCATTTTTCTCCCCGGTACTCACACCGTACTGTTGTGTTTCTGGTTCATTTTGTTGTGTGGTAGTGTATTTGTTATTCCTGAAGATAACATGAGGCCCTCCCATGGTACTGAGTGTGCTGCCACAGTCTTACCTCTTCAGGCCTATGAAATTATTCAGATATACAGTTTAGCTGGTCACCACCAGTGACTGGCAGTAGACGTAAAAACCAGTTATGCTGGAAATCCCTGCTTTAGAGATTATTAAAAATCATTATTTAAAAATGAAGGAATAACCTAATTGTGTAGAAGGTTTTTAAGTAAAGCGGCTGCAGCAGCAAAAGCACAGTACATTGCTTTGTAATACAATGTACAATGGTATGATGCTATTTTACAACGAAAGATTATCCAAGCGTAGGCGATAATATGGTGATGTAGTTTAAAAGATCACGGGGAGCCACCTGCACTGTGCTTAATAATGACAGATAACATATTTAAAATCTTTATATAAACTCACACACACACAGTTAGTATGGCCTGAGGAGCTGTTGCTGGTGTGGTGTTGGAGCTCCAATGTGTTACACTGACAGTCAGTGATGCATGCGTAACACATACAGACACACAGAGGAGACTGTCTTGATTCGATTTGCTGTTTGCTTGTTGGTTCATCCAGTGAGAAAACATTTCAAAGATGAGCAGCTTTTCATGAGCATGTGTGATTCATTCTGGGCTGTTTGACCTGTGGACGAGCCTGTGATTCACAGTTCAAATTAGTTCTGCTGGCCAAGCAGCTCAGATGCTGCAGCGCTGACACGGACAGGAGTGCAACTCATTCTGCCCTCTAAGGAACAGATGCTTCATTTTAATACAATGTTCTAATCCCCACTCAGTCAGTTAATTTAAGTTGACTTCGCTCAGCAGAGGGAAAGTGGGACTACTTTATCTCCATGAGGGAAGGATTGGTTCCCTTCTGTGAATCTTAAAACCAATATGACTTTGACCAACTTCTCTTCATAAGCTTTAGATTTACATTGGTGCTGAGCGTATGTAGAAAGGAAATTGGTATTTGACCAGCACCAGTGTGTGTGTGTGGGTGTGTGTGTGACTTTTGCTTTCACTTTGGCCCCTCACTAAAGTTCACTCTGCTACAGGGCTGTCCACCTCCTTATTTCCATGAATTCACTCCGCATTTCAGCTCCTCTCTCAAGTGTCACACCCACTTTCATGTGTGGCTGTTTAGGATGTTTGTCACGGATTGTTTTTGTTTCCTGTAAGGCACGACCGGTTTGATTTGGGTCACTTTTTTTTTGAAGGTTCCTGACTGTGTCATGTTGAATGAGTGGGAGTGGTGGGTACATGGACTCAGTCCTTGTGAGGATCTGTTTCTTTTATGGGCACCAGAAGCCATTGAAGTGATGATGAGAAAATTTTTCCTTCGTGCAGCTCTCACACAACCAAAAAGAGGTGCTCCAGACACTCCCCAGCATACAAACAGATACAGTGCAGACACACATGCCTATATAAAGCACAGACACAAAGTTACAACAGCTAAAAAGGCTAGTTGG
Source organism: Toxotes lorentzi (assembly GCA_037833715.1). Classification (NCBI taxonomy): domain Eukaryota; kingdom Metazoa; phylum Chordata; class Actinopteri; family Toxotidae; genus Toxotes; species Toxotes lorentzi. The sequence goes on from JBBMJY010000020.1 coordinate 8,039,631, forward strand.
AGAATTGGGTTGCTTCTTTGAAGTCTGGACCTTTCTTAATCAAAGAGCAGATATCTGATTTAAAGGGAATTATTGATGAAATGTTTGGCCAGCTCACAAATTCAACCAAAGTTTGCCTGATGGTAATTTTGTGATCTACCTGCAAAACAAGAGCAACCTCATGTCCAGTGTTTTTAAGGTATGTGTTTGTTTCTGTTCTGCAGTATATCTAGACTGGCCACTTAGGCGCTGCAGAACAAACTTTAACACAGTATTGACATATTATCAACATATACAGTTATTCACTTGCCTGGTTCCACATCCAAAAGATATGGAGCAACATTAGCATGCATTTGGAGTTTTGTGTCTGTCTGCCTGTTGAATGGAAGTCCAATATTTACACCACCACTTACTGATGAGCAAAATATCTGGCTTGAGCTGCTAATTTTTCCACCATGTTCACCAGCCAGTCTCTAACCTTGTCTGTCTGCTGTTTGGAGATGGGGGTGGGTTGTGTACAGCTGGTTTATCACAGCTGGTTGAGCTGAAAGATGTTAAAGCACACCACAGAGCTGAGAAGGACTGATATTATCTGTGGAGCTGACAATATGAGCGAGACATTTGCACGTTACATATAATAATTTTACCCGTTATTAGTGTAGTTTTAACCTTAGTCATGTCTTTATCTGCGTTGTTAATCCTCCTGCCTCGCCCTGTTACCTGCTCAGAGCTTGTTTTAAATCTCTGTCTCTATATGGACTTGGACTCCTTGTCTGATTCCCTTGTAGCCATCAGTCACACAAAATGAAGGAGCCACTGTACCTTTAGAAATGCTTCCATATCTCAGCTGAGTATGTATCAGATATTCACACTAAATTGGAGGATTTTATGTATGGTGCAGTAACTAATCACTTTTGCAACTTGGTTCTTAATAGTCACACATTCTGCAGTGTAGATACATACAGTACATGACTTGTATTATTTACTGTAGGCTCATGCTGACTAATGGTCTTAGGGTTTGTATTTAGGTATTACAGCCACTGATAGCAATGTAACAAGTGATTTAAATGGTGAGCTGTTTACCTTTGGTTTATTCATGAAATGCCATTTGTTCTAGATTTTGTTGCATTTTATTTCAAACTCAAGTGAGAAATCCATTTGCATACATTTGCAAGTTTTTACCCTGCCTCTGTGCAAGCTCTGTTGACATTTTTTTGTGCTGAATGACTTGCAAAGGGTTGTACCTGTTTCTCCCTCCAGTGCAGAGTTTGGCTTGCTTTGCAGACATGCACATTCTAAATCTAGCATGGTTTAAAAGGGGACCTGAGAAGGAGCAACATAGACCAAGTGCTAAAGGAACTGCAAAGATGTCAGTGCTACAGCGGTCTCTCAATAATGCATGTTATGTATACACATGGGAGGAAAGATTATAATCTCCAAAAAGGGAAGTGAGCCTCCTTCACCCCACCACATCATCGATAGTGTTGTATAAGTGGTACAAGTGTGATGTGAAAATGTGTGGACACCATATAAAGAAGAGTGCACAGGTGGCAATAAAGGGTATATAGTGTAAGTATGTGTTTGTCAAATTAGTGGCACACTCTCCAGTTTTCATATTGCTGTTTTAGCCCTGCTTTGTCCTCTGCAGTCATTCTGTTGCCCTCTCAGTCTCTCAAACTGTAGTTTCCTTTTGCTCCTCTTGTTATCTCTAAAACTTTGTACACTCAGTAGGAGAGGCACTCTATGACCCAGTTCTACAGCACAGTTTGAGATTTGATTTTGATAGGAATTTGTATGCTTGTGTTTGTGGGTGTGTGTGTGTCTGTGTGCACATGTCTGTGTATGAGAGATTTACTATGGCAAGGCAACATTATCACAGACCAGTGGCTGTGCTGCCTGGTTTCATGGCTTATTCATCCAGTCCCATTGGATCGAGCTTCTCTTTACTGTCCCATCAGTAAATGTTCAGCCTGCTATCATGATAATACCATTTTACCACCCCAGACCTCGCACTATCGCCCTTTCCCAATTGTCACAGTCATCCACAGACAGCCAACTCTCCCTTACACTGTACCCCCTGGGACTGATTTTATCTGAGCCTGACCTAAAAGCCTAAACATCAACTATCTGATCCAGTTATACTGAAGAAAAACTGTTTGTGTGTGTGTGTCACTGTGGTTGTGGGCGTTGTTGCATGTGCGTGTACTTGTATTTTTCATGCTGTGGGGACATTAATCTTATGACACAGTCACATTACAGGAAGTTGCTCTGGGTTGATTCTGGTTAGGCAGGGTAGTTTGAGGTATATATGGTAAGGGTGATGTGTGGTAAACGTGAAGTCAACAACGCAGTGTCCCCCAAAAGTCACAAAAACAGGATTATGTGTGTATTTAATGGCTCCTCATCTCGCAGGGGAATTCAAAATTAGCGATCTCTTTGTCGTAAATGGCATGTCACAAAAATGCCAGACAGTATCTTTAATGTAAACTTTTGATTATTCGTGTCTGCGCCAAATGTAAAGCAGCATCACTAATTACACCTCTCAGAGGAGTGATTCGTCTTCGCTCCCTTGTGGCAGTCACACAAGCTCTCACATATGTCACCATTTTTCACTGTGAAGTCATTAGCTGCTGAATTTGAACCGGAGGACTATTTAGTCTGGAAAAAAATGAAAATAAAATGAGGATAATTATTAAACATATGAATGTCTTTATTTACGGTGCCTTCTTGTTTTATCAGTGTAGCAGTGAATACAGTAACATATGTACCAAAGCACTCAGGGGAGTCTAAAGGACACTTAAAGCCACCGCGTTTGAGTGTATGGCTGGTGGGAAATGTTTTATCTCTAGTTTGCACATGGAGGGGAATGTTGGAAACAGGTTTCTCTCTGTGTGTGTGTGTGTGTGTGTGTGTGTGTGTGTGTGTGTGTGTGTGTGTGTGTCAGAGAGAGAGAAACAATTAAATAAATTGCATTTAATGCATGTGGAATGAGTTTACACTCACATTACCTTGCTTGCATGCAAGTGTACACAGGGTTAACCATGCATGCACACATTACATAAGTATGTGCGCACATAGAGTTGCTTTACACTCTGTACAGTATATATGATAATCCTAACACACACAACCACACACACCACATATGTATGTAAAAGCTGGAAAAAGGCACTCAGATGGGCTGAAGTAAATGCACATATGGCCTCCTCATTTTCCTCCTTCAATACTAAAAATGCTCCTTTTTCTCACAGTTCCTCTGCATAATCTGTGAGATCCCCCAGGCATTAGGGCTCATGGGCAGAATATGAAAATAACTAATTCGACCAATGCTGCTCTGTGGCTTGAAAATGCAACACGGAGAGAAAATTGGAGAAAAAAAGGACATATTCCATTGACAAGCAGCCTTAATTACCTGCCTTGAGTAATTACTATTCCAGTAAACTGAGCAGGAACATCAGGGATAACCTCCAGCATAGGTATAGAGCTGTTAACTTAACATCCATATTAAACAAGGTAATAGAGCTCTGGTATGATCTGTTAGTGCAGGTCAGTCATTGATCAGGTTCTTTCCATAGCTCATGTGTTTGCTACAAAAGACGTATAGGTCGAAGAGATGAGAAAATGAGATGAGGAAAATGAGGGGGTGTTAGGACCCAAAGATGGAGAAGAGAGATTTAATAAATCTGGCCTGACATGGTGCTGAGGCATGCTAAGGGCACGGCTCATGCCAAGTCCTTGTCTAAGTGATGAGAGGATGATAATGAGGACAAAATGGAGAGACGAAAAGGGAGGGAGGGTAGAAGGTGTATAAAATCATGTCTCAAAGGTTTGTGTTTCATTTATTTATTTGTATGCCATCCTCTATTTTTGCTCTGAGATTGAATTGTGGTTTTCCATCGTTCAAGCACCCTGCTGAGGCGATGGAGCAGGGAGCAATGCAATCTTTCCTTTTGCTCCAGCTCCAATATGTGCACCAGAGAAGGTGAGGGTCATGCATAATATCCTGTCTGACTTGCTGTTGCAGTATCATCCACAATCATGCAATGCAGTGTGCAGTTATAGGCATATAATGGCTTTAAATATTCAGATGTTTGTATTTCAGCACTGTGCATTGTAATAATTTAAAATCATTTTCTTTATTTTGTAATTAATTTCTTCGTTTTATGGGAGCTATAGATCATGCTATAGCTTTAAGTCAGTTGAAATAGCAACACAAAAGTATACACACACTTACACACTTGGATATACGACTGTATGTACAGTACATGTGTATGTGTACACACTCTTTTCAAGTGACGTTGCATGTTGCTTTTTTTTTATGTCTCTCCTCACCCTCCTTTGGGGTTGAATGTGGTATTGCCGCCTGCCAGTGATATGGAAAATTGAACAAAGCATGAGGATTGCAGATATGGACATAAGGTAACGACACTATGAGCATAAGGCCAGTGTATTTGTTTTGTTCTTTTTCGACATGTGCCTTTATGATATACCTGTAGTAGTAACCTTTACAACCCAGCTTTGTGGCCATTTTAACCATTTTAAGCATCAGACTTTTCATCAGTGTGGTTTGTTGTCTAGGACTGCACACACTGGTGTTTTTACTTTTTCTGGCTTATTACACTTCTGGTCAGAATGAAGGTGGGCGGAGATGTGCAGGGATTTAAGTGATGTCACCAGACTCTGTGTAATCATAAGGATGATAATGGTGTCTTTTTTTCAGCCTAAACAACAGGTGCAACAAAGTTAACATGAGAGTGAGGGAGATGTCAGATAAGCACAGTCTGTAAACCCCTACACAGCCATGAGAAGAGGTTTAATCAACCAAGACAATTAATATCACCAGTGGGAGTGTCTACGTTTTATGGTTTCTGGATAATGTTATTTGCACCGGCTGTTTTTGAATGTTCAAATTCGCCTGATGTTTATTGAACTTAAAATTTTAAACGTCCTTTAAAAGTTCATCCACACGGTGTTAGACCTCTTCTGCCTACTGTGTCGGCATGTACAAACAGAGCTTGACTGACATCTCCAAGATCTTACAAATTGTGTATTTTAGCAGTGCAGTTGTAGTGCATTTATCCTTTATCAGGAATGAACTTGTTTGTGTCACCACCAAGAAAAGCTGCATGTGTTGTATTTGTTTTTGTGTCTGATTCCACTAACCTTGGGAAATCTCAAGAGTCACCCGCTCATTGCTGTTTAGAGCATATCAGCAAACAAGAATAACTTGAATCTATTCTACTTGTGTTTGTCCAATCATGCATGCTGCATATCCGCGGTGACATGTATCTTACATTTGCATAACAAGAAGCTCATGTTGACTCATAGTGTTGACACTGTTTGGAGTAAACTGTGTGTTAGGCTACACTGCAGGGATACGCTGCTCAGGCGCTTTTCTATTATTTTGTTCACTCGCATTTACATAAATGGTCACTCAGGTCTGGTCATTTAGTGTGTGTGAGCAAAAGGAGCTGGGACGTGTGCATAAATTTGTTGTTTCAGATATTGGTTTGTGTGGACATACACACCCACACATACAGAAACACAACACGTACATACACCAACAGCTTGTGGATGTGTGGCCAAATCCTCCATTAAATAGCTTTCATGTTTTTGTAATGAGGGCTGAAGCACTGAGACTACCTTCAGTCCTTCAGTTTGGACTTAAAGGTAGTTTCAGTTCAGACTGAGACTACCTTCATTTAGGGTGAGGGTTAGATATTTTTTCTTGTTGCCTTAACCCAGTAATAGTAATCTGCACCCTGGAATTGTGTCTTGGTTAAATACCTAAGCTATATAGTTTTTATTTGAGGGAGAGAGTGAGTGGGAGAGAGATGATGATATACTCAACAGTAAAGAGGAAAATAGTTCCTGCCTTAAGTTTTGGCTTCTTTGCACTTATCTTTTCCTGTCCAGGAAAAGAAGACACACAGAGGATCTTTTGCTATTACAGCTTAGATACACTACTTTGTTTGCATAAACGTGACAATCCTATGCTGCTCCATGTTTGTCCGATGTTTTTCAGGGACACATAACTTCACGGAACCTGATCCCCTTGTCTTTTTAACACCGTGAGAAGGAGCCTATGCAGAATGCTAACTACCTGCCTTGTCTATACCAATGACCTGCCTCAACACTGCTCTTAAATCCCTCTCGTTCATTGGGAAGGAGAAGAGAGCTCTAGGCTGCTTGCCATGTCCCGATTTCAAAGGCTAGTTTTGATAGCAGAGTTACTTCTGACCTTTCTTATTGTTTTTTGAAAGTGACTTTGAGTCCCTTGGGGAGTCTTAACCCGAGACTCACCTGGTTGTTATGATCTCAATCTGCACACTGAACATATTTTGTTTAAAGAGACAGTGCATCAGATTTAGAAGGCTCTATGGGCAGAAATGGAATATAATAATGTATTTTCATTAGTGTATAATCACTAGAAACTAAGAATCGATGGGTTTTTGTTAACTTAGAGTGTGCCTCACCTTTGCTTAGAATGTGTAATAACATGACCTTTCATCTAGCATCACCTTCAGAGCAAATTCTACATTTCCTGTTATCATTCTTCATTGGTCATTCTCCTTAAATACCCTTACCATCTTTAACACTTAATGTATTCTACATTTTGTAATCTCTACTTACTGGTCCACATTTTATATGAACTGTTTATTATGAAATTTTGGCATTTTCTTTCTTTGCAAATGTATTTACTACCTGTTATCTTTTTACAAACAGGATCTAGCTGTGAGCTTTTCAGCACGCACACACATTTTTACATGTAATTTAATTCACTTACTCCACACACAGACATAGTCTGATAAGCTGTTGATCATTCATTTTGAAGTAGCAGATGTCAACATGAACATCCACTGAAGACTTTCATATTATATGTTACTTTTGACAGCTACAGTAGAGCTTTATCTTAAGATTCTGTAGGAAAGAAATTTGAGTCTCTGTGTAGTCACTGTACATCATTTATATGTAAGTAAAGTTGGGAACAGACATTGCTGCTGTTTAAAGTTCCAAAGAAAAAATAAGACCAAAGCAAGTAAATGTACTTTAGATTGTGATTGTTTCATCTGAGAAATAATTTATTATTTTTTTCTTTTTAATGTTAGGAAACAGCCAAAGGTAATTGCTGCACTGTAACACTGGTCAAAATTTAAATTGCATAATGGCTTGTTGGTCAGAAGTACAATTTTGAAATCAATCCTAAAATAAATCCTGGTAGAGGGGAGGCAATGAAGAAAACACAAAATCTGCTTTGTTAGTGATGATCTTTATATTAGTGCTACCATATGGCAGTTGCAAAGATGCAGCATTGCTGAAGATTGAAAAGGCAAATGCCAAGACAAGGCCTCACTTTGCTTCCTATTCATTAGCATTCTCAACTCCTCTGCTGTCTATGTTTCTTTACCTTCATCTCTGGAAAGTCCCTATGAATTATGGGTCCTGCTGAGTGTGTTAACCTGCTTTTCTGCAGACATTCACTCACTCATTCCCATCTGTCTTAGTGTGTGTGTATGTGTGTGTGACAGAGAAGGAAGGTGTGGGCGTGCAGATGTATTCGTGTTGCATTATCACCTAAAACTCCCTGCAGATACATGGCCTTCCTACCACGTCCCCATTCAATTCCTTTGCCAGTAAGAGTCAATGGAGGACAGAACACCTATCATTTACTGCGTGCCTATGTCAACAAGCCAGTGCAATCACCACTAGCAACAGTAGCTCTCACACTCCATCTGCTTTCCTTTAGCTGCCACACACACACACACACACTCTGTCCTCTGTCTTCCTCTCTTGACACACACATACATGCACACAGTGTCATTTGCATGCAGTATCCCCATCAATCCCCCAATCAAAGCTATACAGGGACACAGATAAAGGTTTGTTAGTTCTTCCTCCCATGACATTGTTGTTAATGAAACCTGCTATTCCTTCTGGCTTAGCCCTATTAGGTCTCCCAGGAACTTGACATAGATCACACTGACACAATCCCGTTGCAGCTTTCCAGGTAACAGTTTAGTAATGATGTAGCAAGGAACAATCACATGCCACATAGAGCAAGGAATTGCTCTCCTGGTCTTACTCTTTCCCTGTCTCTGTCCTTTGTGTTTCTTCGATCTCAGTTTGTATGTGTGCCATTTGTATGTATATGTTTCTAGATCTAGTGCTTTCTTTTGTAGATGAGCTTTGATGCCTTTAAATGTGCCATCAAGGTCACAAGTGGTAGGCATATTGATCAAATTACATAATCTATTTATCAGCCCACAAGGGGCTGTCTTGCAAATGCTCTGTGGCTCCTTGTCTTAACAGACCATTGCCTAATCAGTTTGGGATGGAGAGGAACAACCTAAAGATGAAGAAGATAAAGTTTTAGGGTTTAGAGTTGACAGAATATAGTCCAAAAATTGTCTTAGGAATATTCAATTAAACAACAAGACAATCGTGAAGCACTCTACACTATTCATCAGTATTTAGGAGCAGGTAAACAGCAAAAAATGGGCAGTGTAACTTTGGTGAGTGAGTCAGCAAATGATTGAACGAGTAAGTGTGTTCAATTTTCTTGGATGTTTTGGACTTCAATAGACTTTTAGACTTTAAAAAGAACGCCACACATTTTACATATCAAAGTCTGTTTACAGGTCTTGGGGAGTAACTACTGCATATGTGAAAAAATTTGTACACAGTCTTTTGTGGAAGTGAGCGGCGCAAAATCCGACAAACCGGTTCTGTTTGGTTGATAAATACCATTGTCATATCTTCACACTAAATATGAAGCTACGCCAGCAGCCGGTTAGCTTATATTGAAGACCTGAATTCCTCATGCAGTGACTCCAGAAAGTCTCTATTTCTGACCAAGAACTAGTCTTGTACTTAACCCTATGTAAAAACCACAACCTGTTGTTTTACACTTTGGGTTTTTATGTAAGTTCATGGGCTTTAAAGGTGCTGGTGCACAGATTTTATTGCTTTACAGAGAGAAGACAGTTTCGAGTATTTATACTGAGTGTCTTCTATACTATTCCTTTAAGCATTAACATTTCATTTCCTCATCAAGCTAATGTTCACTACCTTTAGCTGAGGAAAAAAAAAACTCATCTCCCATCCTCCAGTCAGTGCATGCTTGTCAGAGTTATTGGCAGTCTAGATACTGTTGGTTTGCTTCTTTTTCAAGTGCAATTTACAGGACAAAAACCATCTGTTTGACACAGATGAGAGGAGACTCTGTTTTGTCAGCTTTCTTACACTTTGTTGAAAAATAATTATGAAGCCTTGGTGGCTCTCTGTGGGGGCATCTACTCTCTCTCCCTGTTTCCAAGTCATTACACTTGAAAAGACTATGTGATTTTCTCCTCATTTTTTTCAGATTCTGATGCATGTATGGGAATGATATTTATGGTTTTTCTTGTATTACAGTGCAGTGTGATAGCTTGGTTTGACCCCCCTACCACTGAAGTGTTGATAATGTAGTATTCATTGAGTAAGTGATGACGAAGGTCATCATCTGGGCATAACGTACGCTCGGTGTCGCTGCACCACCTGCCCTCTCCCACTCAGCCATTGTCTCCACCCACCCTCATTCAATTGTCATTGATCTGCACTTAGCTTTTCAAGGACTTCACACTGAATGTATGCCAGCCATCGTCAGAAATGTACTCACACATCTGTGAATGCTCACACTTTTGAACAAGAATGCATGCGTCTTTTGATCACTCTCAACATCTGTCTGTGACACTGTATGCCTTTACAAGAAAAAGCTTTGGATTGAATTCTTCTGCAGAAATAATGAGAACTGATGTTCGTAGCATGCTGGAAGCCGACAAAGGATGATTTGTATGTGTGAGTCTGTTTGTTGGGTAAGGTGAGGAATGAGGGACTCTAAGTGTGTATGTAATTACATTTCTCCTTGTGATTGACACTTGGTGCTCGCCCTTATCTAGTTTCTACATTATGTCTGGCCTTAAATCCAATTTGGCAACAACTGTCATGCACGTTAAAGGATAGGTTCACATTTTTTCCTATCTATCTCAAAACTGCACTCACATGCCCATATGAACAATGAAAAAGTTAGAATTTATTCTCTTCATACTGGCCATGAAGAGATCCCTTCCAAGAGCAGCGTTGGTGATGCAAGACAAAATCCACAGTCCTTGTTCTGTGCAAAAATGCATTACTAAGCTAAGCTAATAAGAGACTTCAGCAGTCTGAGTTCAAAAGTTAAATATCTTCTTTTAAGTTCAAAATTCCTGCATGCCTTACTGTCCCCCTGCTGTGGCTCAGCAAGAAAGGAGTGTCCATGGAAGCACAGAGAGCACATTTCATAATAAAAAGACTGTAACTTAGCAAGATACTGACTTGATTCATTTTACTCACTCAACAGATGAACTGTGCAATGCATTTGCCTGTGTGTGTGTGTGTGTGTGTGTGTGTGTGTGTGTGTGTGTGTGTGTGTGTTTGTGTGTGTGTGTGTGTGTGTGTTTGTTAACATCTTGACAAGTGCAGTAGCACCTGTGGGGGACAACTGGAAAACAGCCCTTTTAATATAATACCTGTAACCTGGATAATAGAACAGTAAAGAGTCAGTGTTGAGTAGCTACAACAGAAGATGTGTTAGTGTATAATAAACTAAAACAAAAAAAAAGATCAGTGTGGATAAAGTCACAATTATAAATGCAAAACTGGCAACTGAGATATTATATTAGAGTATATCTCAGTGGTGAACAAGATATCAGTAGGCTGAAAGTATGCTGATTGAGGGGCAACCAATGCAGCTCATTATTTTTTAAATAGACCCACCTTTTCTGTCTCATTACTGCCACTAGTCTCTCTGCCTGCCCATACCACCATGAACACTATGACCGGTTGTAACGTTGTGTAGCCATTCTCCTCAGCATGAAATAAAGCTAATTTATAATCTTCCCACATTGTGTCTATAGGTTTCTACAGGAAGTACAAGTGCGAACAGTTTCTTGACCTCTTATCGTCTAAACCACAACCCCAATGCTAGACAGGCGTGTTCTACAATCTTGAATTCTATTGACACTGTCTTATTAGTCCTTTCTCCCATGGCAGGTAACAGTGTGGTAGACTAAACAGGATACCTTTAACATGTTTTTTTATTTTTCAAACATAAATATTTTGAGATTTAAAACAGGCTGTTTTTAAGTACCTCAATAAGTGTTCATGCTGCTGCATTGCATCATTGCAGCTATTCACAGCTTGACATGCACTAGCTGCTGCACAGAGCTGTAACATGCACTGCAAACCATTATCATATGGAAACATACAATATTCAAACATTTATTTTTCTCAAAAATTACTGTCTAGAAACATTATATTGGCAAAGACTGTCATTCTACCCCATAGTAGCTTGTATGTTAGTATGGGACAAGGGGTTTTGAGTTTTTTTTGCTGCAACATCATATCTCTCCCATCATTCTTTCTTGAAATTCTCTGAAATGTATAGACAATGCACACAACTGCCTGCTCTTGAATCCCAGTCTGGACTGATGTCACTGGTTAAAGAAACATCCTTTCTGCATATTTTTTCCACCTTGCTTCTTCTGTGAAAACAGCTTATATCAAACTGTTTCTGGCAGCGGTTAAGCACTAACATAAAAGTAAATGTAGAGTGATCACAGTTCTCATCATGCAGGGATACAGTAGCATGTGTGTGATGGAACTGGAACAAATAGGATGCATTAAAACTCACAAATCTTGTGCAAGTATGCATCTTGCCCTGACATAGCTCCTATTCTGCGTATTACAGATGTATTGCAGCAGACAAACAGTTTATTTTTTTCCATTGCATAAATTTGCATGTTGTAGGGATTGATCACACTGGTTTATTCTGGATAAATCAGGTTGTTTTGATTGAAATTTTGATGCTTGTTCAACCTTTCAAATGTAAAAAGTTCTGAGCATGCCATTGCCACAAAAAAAATACTTACTTTTAGTACCAACCAGATTTTTACAAAACTTAAATACAAGATAAACAGGGTGTTTTGCATTAATTTGGATTCAGACTGAATATATATTTTTCGTGGAAGCCTCTTTCATCACGAGAAAACCAGGGCAGTTTTTTTCTTTGGGAATATGCTTCAAGTGGTCCAGACAAGCCTGAGAGTGTGTGCTCAGTATAGGGTCCCCTGGTGATTCTGGACAGTTCTATGAAGAATGCCTGCAGTGTAGTCTTATTGATTGAGTCAGTCCTCCAGTTTTAAAATGTGCAATTACTGCTGAGTCACATGATAATGTCATTCATCCCCAATGAAAGTCTGGACCAGCTGCATTACTTCAAAAGCTGGCGTTCCCCATTATTACAGTCCCGTGTCCTAACATCTGTCCTCAGTGAAAACTAGCCAGGACTATATTTAGCCCACCCGTCCAGCTTTATATGGGTCAAGAATCCCATCTACACTTTCACTGCTTCACTTGAAGGCTATAGCTTTCTCGTCGCCAGTGTAGATCTTGTCCATTAGTTTTCTCTGACCACTCCCAATCCACAGGTAATGTACAGCTTTTAGGTGTCCTGAAGGACTCCAAGACCAAATCTTCTGTGGGCAAAACACAGAGCAAAAACCAAAATAGTTTTTCCAGGTCCTGCTGTGTATTTTTAGTTTCCTACAGTTGAAGCGAACCCTTGTGAGAGGAAAAGCCAGTGGTGTTTTGTTCCTATTCTGTGGGTGTCAGGTGTTTTCCTCTGTGAGGTTTCCCACAGAGAAATGCGCCTGACAGCCACAGAAGTATTGTTGCTTTGAAGTTTTTTGATGAACTTTCCCCACCCACAGGCATTTACATTCACACCTTTGAAAATTCTGAATTCTCGGTCTGAATTGTTCTGCACTTGACGTCACTCAGTTTCCATCTTTCGGCTGCAACAAAGCAGCAGAAAGAGAGCATTTGGTTGGCCACTTTTAGTCCTCTTGTTGTCTGTCTTTGTCTATTTGACTGTCGACTTCCAAAGATTTTTCACATCATCATTATTATTATGTACACACCCATACGACCCTTCCCACTGTACATTTCCCATAACTATGTCTATAAAGAGAGAATTCATTTATTCCAGTTATTAGTCCAGTTATTCAGGATTGGACAATTAGATGGGGACTTTTCTTTCCTACAGATATTGTACAGTATAGACTGTAAATTGGTGTATAAGTACTGTGTATACATACTAAACATATGTGGTGCATGCATCAAAAGCCTCTTAGACCAGCAGGGTATAGTTCAGTTATTTGAAATAAATTGCGCTGGATGTTCCTATGTGGGGAAAATGTGTTTTGCAAGAGAGGCTATCAAAAAAACAAAAAACAAAACTGTTAAGGCACTTCCCTGATAACTAATTATTTTTTGAATTGTGCCAAATTCACAGCAGACATTTTAAGCACATTATTTTTGTCACTTTAACAAAGCCGTCTGATTAAGTGTTGTCATAAAAGAGATCCTGGGCCAATTAGAATTAAAAAAAAAAAAAAAAAGATGGGCTCGCAGGCAAAGAACAATCTGCAGATTTGTTTCCATGCCAGCTCTAACAGACGGAAAGAGAGGAATGGAAAAGGATGGAATCTGGGAGGGGAGGGGAGTGGAAGGCAGGCTTCTATTTCATCCACATCTCTCATCAAAACCTTCAAAGTTAATTTGAGGTCAGTTTGTGTGCATGCTAAAAGACTGTAGTTAGCAAAAATAAAAAATAAAGGTGTGTCCCTGCAGACCAGACATCCTGTCAGGATGTTAACATCTCTGCCCTTTTCTTTACTTGATTTTTGCAGAATTTGTACAGAAAACCAGCAGTGTGGTGACAGAGCTAAATCAAATCATCTCTGCTCCCTGGAATAAGCTGCAGAAGAGTTCTTTTCCTCACAGATAATATTATAGAGATTGAATTTGAGCAGGTGCTGAATTTACATCTGGACACAAATATAAACAGTTGCATATTGGTTGACATAAGTATCTGTCAAAGTCATAAATCAATTATTTTAAAGCAATTCTTAAAAAAATCTCCCTGGTGGGTTTAAATGGAGGGTTTCATTAGTGGATTGAGGCATAGCAATCTGAAGAGTAGAGGGCCACTGTAACCCCTAAGGTTTGCCTTGGGAGGGCTATCACTGAATGTGATGCATGTTAATCTCCATTTCCTCGATTATTTGTGGGACACTGTCAGTACATGCTGTTTTTTCAAAGTCAGGGTGACTTTCTTTTACCTTGCTTCACTGCGCTGTTGCACAGAGAAACAGAGGGGGAGAGAGGTGATGAGGAATGGGGGGAAACAGGAAGATGAGCATAGGAGTAAACACTGAGACAGGTGTCTGGCAAGGGACAATGATTAGATTTATCAACCAGCCAATGTTATTTTCTCTGCTTGGGGACTGCTGTAAGACATTAAGCGCTAACTGAAGCTCCCAGTGTCCCACCACAGAGATGCTTTTCCCTCCATTTCCCTCCTTGCGCTCCCATTCCTGCTCTCATGTATTCCCTCACATTCCTCCCTACCTCTGTGCAGCGTCTTCTTCCCTTTCCTCTTTTCTCTTGGGTGCGATTAGATTTTCTTTCTTGTATCCGACCAAGATGGATTGGCCTTGAAAACATCCTTTCTGCTTCCATCACCATCCTTGTGTTTTCTCCTCCTCAGGCAGGGGTGTGTCATCCTTTCCCCCTGTCTCCCTAGACAATTGGCTGGCACACAACATCCAATATTTTCTCCAGCTGGAGTGGAACTGAGCACATTAGGGATGGGTCTGTTAAGGTGATCAGACTTGCTCGCGCGATGCCCAGAGACCATTTTTCTTCATTTGAGAGCGTCTGTCTTGCTGCCAATACTATAGATTTTCTATCAGCTCCTTAATCATGGCTCCATGATTGGGAAAGTGATTGGTTGGGCTCCATGATATGAAAACTCTAGTATCAATTCCGTGTCTGTCAGGGCACATAGCCTGGGTTATTAGATGACCATTTGAACAGTTATATGAAATGTTCCTTCCTTCACTCCCATCAACTTCCCTCTGGAGCAGTCTCAGCTTTAATCTGCATGCAGACTCCTCTGCAAAACCTGTCAGGAAAAGAAATCGTCACAGTGCAAGCGTCTATGTCCTGATTTCACTTTTTAGTCAAACAACTTTATAATTTCACAACCTGTTCAAGGCTGGAAATAAGCTTATTAGGCTTGGATAGTTGGGCGGGGGAGGGGGGCAACACGGAGATGAATATTTCTGAGGCTCATAGAGGGATAGTAGCCGGAGGAAAAGATCATTTAACTGAACAGACTTTTTATTCAACAGATTAAATCAAGAGGTTAATGCTAAATGTTTCTTTTTCTCTCTCCCTGTCTCCCTTTAGGTCATCTGATGGTGTGTGCACAGCAGGAACAGTGGTGGTGAGTCGTCTGAAGATGGGAGAGATGGAAGAGGTTGATGTAGACCACATCACCAGCGACGTACCATCACAGAAGGTAAAAAAAAAACGCAGCATGACTAGACGAAGCAGGAGTCTCCTTGCTCCAGATGCCTCGTGCTAATGCTGGGATTAGACTGGCACTACTCAAGTCCTCCAATGAGATTAAATAAACTTCAGTAAACCCTAATGGGGATTTACAGGATGTGTGTGCGTGTAATGTCTGTGTCTGTGAGTACATTTGTGTTGTCTCTCTGTCAGATAGAAGAAAGTGTAAGGACAGGACTGGCCAAATTACCATTCTGACACACTTAATTCTGTTTATGTGGGATTTTGGTTGCCGGTCCTAAACCCCCTTCTTCTTTTTTTTGACCAAGATATTTCCTGGATGTGGCTGCTGCCATCCCCCTTCTCCACTCTAATCTCGTACAATATATACCTCTTAACTTGGCTCTGAAGTGACTCATATAATCAGGGGAGAGAAAGAGGAAAGAAGAAAAAGATATTCTCCCTCAGACTTTGACAGTAAGCCGAAGATTGTGTCATCCAAATGGGTTGCCACCACACCAGGAATGAAGTTGTATGTACACTGATTTCACTTAATTTTCTGCACATTCCTAATGGAGACAGATTTGTTGAACATTTTTCAAGCGAATGTGTGCTGCAGTTGTCCAGTCTTTAAAAGTAAAGAAGGACCTTTAATGAGGTTTTTGTTTTGTAAAAGGAACATTCAGATTTTCTTTCACCACAGCACAGCTTTGCAAGGTGGCATGGAGACTTGCAGTCCTTGCCTACTGTTGATTTGTTGATGTGTGTGTAGTTGCGTGTATTTTGTGTGTGTGTGTGTGTGTGTGTGTGTGTGTGTGTGTGTGTGTGTGTGTGTGTGTGTGTGTGTGTGTGTGTGTGAATCACTGTCTTATATAATTTACCAAGGGCTTCTACATGGCTGACTGGCTTTCGGTTCTCCCCACCCCTGTTGCTGGTGCAGGGAGGTTCCCTGCTAGGCTCCAGAGTGTCACTGACAATCTGCCCACGTCGCCTTGATGAATGTGTTGCCCTGCGTGTGTGTGTTTGTGTGTGTATGTGTGTGTGTGTGTGTGTGTGAGTGTGAGTGTGAGTGTGAGTGAGTGCTTTGTCACAGCATATTTCCCCTTGTGTGTTGTTTCTGTTGAAAAAGATGAGGGGAGGAAAGAGAGAAGGAATATGACAAATATTAGGGAGGGCTCACTTGAGACTCAAGACTCACTTGTGTGGAAGTTCTTGTTCAGTTTACCTTAGCTGTGTGCGTGTCTGGCAACCTGAATGTCCTGTACGTGTGTGCATTTGTGTGTCTGTGGTGGAGGGGGGTTGGAGGCACTTGTTTCATCCTTCCCTGTCTTTGCTTGGGTGGCTGCTGCTCATGAATATCCTACTGACCCTGCAAAAACAGTCAGCTGAAACAAGAAAGAGACTCCAGTCACCTTTGATCTGATCTCTTTACATATTTTAGTCATCAAAGAGCCATCGAACACACGCTGTCTCCTGCCTACAATTAAAATGGGACTCCTTTCACAGCTGTGGCCCTTGGCTCATTGTTAATACTTTTCATTATCAGAGACCTTACTTGTACGCTTGCTGAAATTTCCAGATGCTAGTTGTTTCTGTCTGTTCTGTTCAATGGGCAGAATTTATTGTGGAGTTTGTGTGTGAGCATGGCTCTTGGTTTGGAGTCTGTTTTATTCAGGATCAGGTTTCTGAGCTAGGAGAGTTGATGGATTGTTCCTAGCAGTCATTAAAGTCCTTTTCTGGGGACAGGTTTGGCTGTCTAGCTGTGTTAAATGGTTCATCAGGCAGGGCAGAGCTGACATACAGTGAGCAAGAAAGATTGTTAGTTGTCAGTATTGTTTTGATGAGGAGTCCCAGACTTAATACATCAAGAGTCAATGAAGGCTTTCAGTATCCAAGGCCTAGCAGAGGCAATAGTTTAACTTGGACATATTTGGGATTTATGACGAGTAGAATGCACAGCTAGAAAGGTATAGTTTTACACTAATCGTCAAAGTAATTTTATTTTTGATTTACTTTGACCTGTAATTTGTTTTGGTTAGCCGTGGGTTAGCCCTCATCCTAAAAGCCTTTTCTCCTTAAACATTAAAAGTGAAAACATGCTGTTTGAACAGGGATATGTAAGCTAAGCAGCCAAACATGGTTATGTCAGAACAAAATAACAGTCTGATCTTAATTTTTCCTTCTCTTACTTGACCATCTGTACACTGCAATACTGCAGTGCTGTTTCATTATTACTGTGTTTTCTCCATGGATAATCAGCTTTTGAGGATGCAGATGTTTTTGCCTCGGACATGCAGGTTTAGTATCAGCATTGTGTGTAGTTGTCGAGTGCAAAATTACACCCTTAAAAGATTGTCGTTTTAAAACGAGCCAGCTGGAAACATGAAAAAGTCAAACTCATGGAGCTAACATTAGCTTACTTACCTGGCTGCAGCTGATGAAATCTGCTAGTGAAAGTCATTTCAGCTGGCAAAATCAGTGGTTTGAAATGAGAAGTCTGCTTTTATCTGCTTCTGCCTGAAATCAAGAAACCATTGTTTCAAAAATGACTAAAAAGTTAGAGTGGTAAATCTTTGTGTATTTTTTTAATTCCATAAAAAAAAGAAAAAAGGTAAAATGGGTTTGGGAAATTGAATTGCACAGAAAACTATTGTTTGCTGCTTAACCTGTAGTTATTCTGTGTATGAAGCATAACATGTATGTCAGTGCATAGTCATTTGAAATCAACTATCACGGACGAAACTATAGTATGATACAGACTGAAATGGCAGTTTAGGTAACACATTATCAACCCGCCACCCAATCAGTGAAGTCGCAGCAGGTGTTTCTTCAGCTGTCACCTGCTGTGATATCACTGATTGCAGTGAAGGCAGAAGTGCAACATGCTTGAACATTTGAACTAAACAGAGAGCAGTGCAGCAGCAGATGTTTGCTCTGTGTTGGTTCCCTATGGGTCTAGTCTTTAAATGTATTGTGCATACAGCACATACAGGACCCACTATTTCTATCTGCATAACAGGTTGCATTATTGAATTTAAATTACTTTACTGCAGTATTAGAAATCCATATCAAACAAATGGAAACCGAAAGCCAACAAAAATACTGAATCGCATATTAAACCATTCATATCTGCACATCTACTTTCAAAAATAATTGAAATTGCACTAATGTGAACATGTTTAATATTTCATTTTTCATTTCAGCCTGACATTTCAGAATCTGAACCACTGAATGTTGTTGTACAGCCAGATTGGATCAGCGTAGTTGAATTTAACACAATACGTACAGGAGCTGCTACAGCTTTGACACTAATATTATATTGCTTCTGACTGACAGAGCTAACTTGGGATTTTTCAAACCCAACTAAACTATAGTGTCTGTCAGATGAAATATGGTCTCAGGCTGCACTGGCATATGGGTTTGGTCATCTCCATTGTAGCTCACGTTACACTCATCATCAAAGCCTGCCAGCTCCTTAGAGAAATACCTCACCGTCACTGCTGTGGTTTCAAAAAGAAAAAAATGTAATGTCAAGTAATATTTCCTCCCCCTGTCTCTCTGTCTACTCTTTTCCTTTCCAGTGTCCCATGGTTTGGGAGTCTGCATCCCATGCCTACGTCGACAGAGAAAACAACCCCCTCACAGGACCAGGTGAGATTCACTCCCTGAACACCTGAAATGTCACCATTCATTGCCCAATAACATGGCAATCAAAGAAACAGAAAAAAAATGTTTTCTTCTCCAAGTCACCTTTCTTCCTATATCTTTATAATTTCTTTCTTTTTGTTTTTCAATAAACATTGTTGTTTTTGCAAGAAATAAAGGCAAGAACTTACCTTGAAATGGTTTCAGGGGAGCAATTGAAATAATTCATTTAGACATTCCCTTAGTTAACATCATATTACATCTTCCTTTATCCAGAAGTCCTTTAATGTTGATATGATGCTGAACTGCCCTTGAATAACAAGATTTGAGGTATCTCTGAAGTATCCCGTTTGATTACAGAATTTATTGTTTTCCTGATTGGGAAGAACGTTTGGGATTTTTAGACAGGAAGAAAGGATAAAGAGAGGTATCTTAAAATGAGGTAAACCTACTTAGCTCTTTGTGGACTAACTGAAGACAAGCAAAAGATGCCATACTAGCTGTGTGAGTCTAATTGAGCGGCAGCACAGAAATCTAGCCCTCTCACCAGTAGCAAACGAGAGAGAAAATGAAAGACATGTAGACAGAAAAGGGATAGACTTGAAAAGGTCACGACTCCTGCTGTGTTGAAACTTCACAGCCCTTGTTCAGAGGAGACTTGAGAAACTTGTTTCCGTTTTTCATCCCATGAATTCATTTGTTCCACACATCCATTTTCTCTTTTATCCAGGTTCCCACCACCCCCCTAAGCAGTCCCACGCCTGTAGTCGTGGTGTCACTGTCGCTGTTTCAGCTGTGATTAGCTTGTGAACTGCAGCCATGTTTGCAGGTGCACATCTGCAGCCCGTCAAAACAATACCCCTCCCTGTAGACCCCACCAGATTGAGTAATGCAATTTAGTCTTCCACTTTTATTACCTTTCAAAATGAGCATACAGAGAGCAGGGAGATAGGGGAGCCCACGCACAGCACGTCTCAAGAAGTCATTTTCTTAAGAGGTGTCGGGAAGGGAAAAGGAAGCGTCTCATTGGTGGTCAGATTAGTGTGGTGGCAGGGGGGAGTTCAGAGGTTAATCCGCTTCTCTGATGGAGGTAAAAGTCGGCAACTGTCGCTCTTCCGATTAAGGTTGTGCCTTCACCCCGTTCTCTCCATGTGTCCCTCACTCCCCATTTATTTTTGTCATCCATTTCACTTCACCCTGATCGCCATGCCAATTATGTCTGAATATCCCATTTAATTTAGATGGAATTTGAATCTTTTCTGGGGTCATTCTAGGGCTGGCCTAAACCTTAATCATCATTAATTTTAACATCAACTTCAGCATTGTTGGAAAAAAAACAAAAACAAAGAATAAGCATCACTGCACAATTATCCCTTGCACACACACACAGTGTTGTGGTCTCAGTCAGCAGCGACACAGCATCTCCTTGTACCCTCTTGCGCTGTGCGCACACAGGCAGGTTGTTAACCATGGAGGAGCCATAAGGGAAAAGGAGGAGGAGGTCTGATATTAGGGCATTTTTTTCACAAAAAGTCTGAAAACCAAGTAAGTTGTGAGCCAGTTGGTACTTTCTTTCGAGCTTACTTTTGAAAGTGTTGTTCCCTAGTTTTCTAACTAATGTTGCCTGCCCATAAAAGCTTGCTAGGCAGCTAAGATAGCAGCTGTCCAAAGACAGTCAAACGAACGGCAGCATGCGATTTGTTGACAGCATATGAATTTCAATTTCATCAATTGGAATTTATTTACATATTCTAAATCCATACAACTGTTCAATAATGGAGGTTTTCAACTTGAACATGAGGCATTTTGTTGCAATCTGAGATTAGAAAATGTTCTTTAAGATGTCAAGGAGAGTGTAAGAGATACGTCTACAACTATGGAATGCATTTACACAATTCAGTCTGACCACAAGCACTGATGAAATTTTTTAATTTTTAATTTTTCGGGTAATTCATAATGCCTTCCTTCAGGATACGACAGGGCAGGGAGAGTGCAGCTGAAGTGGATGAAGCAGTTCTTTCTCTCCTTTGATTTGTCCATGGGTTGCATTAAACTACTCAGGGATAAAATGATCACATGAATAATGGCAGTTTAAATCATGCTAAAATGTGAACTTAATGCAGGAAGCACCAGTCATTGCAGCAGAGGGAGGGAGAGAAAGCGGTGCTATGGCAGGCAAACAGTTAAGAGTCCATACACTATAGTCAGATTTCCCATGGTCATGGAAACAGCTTGACATTTTAAAAAGTGTTTTCCAGGCTTGGGGACGGTATAAATGGAAAAGGGCACTATGTCCATAGTGGATCAAATCAGAATAAAAAAGGAAATTTCAATTGCAGTTGTTTTTTTTTGTTTTTTTTTAATACAACATGCATCCTGGATCACCTGGTTCCTGAATTATGTGTTTTCCTTTACACAGATAAAGACATTTCCACCATAAGGTGATGCCAAAACATTAGACTCTAAATAAACTACAGCTGTAATGTTCATGGCAATAAAAAGTCTGTTTGCTTCGTTCTCACATAGTGCCGTGATGTGGCTCAATGTTTTTTAATTGTTATTCAACAGTGGTACATAACGTCCACTGTAGTGCACTTTCTTGAACCCATCTGCTTTGAAGGGCATTACTGAACTTTAACACTCGAGGACAAATGACGTAGCACCACCAGGATTAATGACTTGGACGGTTAGACAGATGACTTTGAAAAAAGGACAGTCTGGGGCCAGACCAGGGTACAGTACAGTCCATAATGTACTGTACCCTGGGGCCAGACCAGGGTACAGTACATTATGGAAGGTTTGGTAGTAGGAGCATTCTCTGTACTGTCACTTTTGAATTCAAGCAAAAACATTTTACTGGTGCCACACATGTTTGACTGCCTAGAGCGAGATTGTCAGTTTCACCTGGGGTGCTTCAGCTCCGACTTATTGAGTGACTTCCTTTCTGACTGCAGCTCTGGAAACGAAAAGGAGTAATAAACACTGTTCAAGGCACACAGCTTTCTTGCCCTCTTCTGCCAGCATGCAGATAAGAGCATTAGAGCTGTTTTTCGTTTCCAGCCTTCGATTGCTGCTATTAGCCACTCTTTGCAAAAATGAAGAAGATGGGGCTGAATTTGAATCGGTTCTAAAGGAACAGTTGGGTGTTGGGGTGAGCAAGCAAGGTTTCTGAAATATTCAACTGTCTGCACCCCACTGTATAATAAACAAGCAATTAAAATGGAAATTGAGGAAATAATAGGGCAAAGATGAACAGGACAAGGTTTCTGTATTTCAGTCTGTATTCTAGTCTGCTGTGTTGCCACTGAAGTTGAAAGAGAGAGAGAGAGAGAGGGCCTTGGAAGATGAGAAACACCTTATCTATGGCAGACACAGTTATTGATTATAGAATTTAATTTGTGCTTCATACCTCATGTGACTTTTGAAGAGTTTCTGTCTGTGGCGTCCTTGAGGTTGCCAGCTGTCAAAGCTGTTTTAGATCCTGTGCTTCTCTTTTGTGAGACTGAGGAAGTTACAGTATGTGATGCTTTTTCTGCTGTGTCAGATCTTTCGCTATACCTTTCTTCTCTCCCTTTGTCTCCCTCCCTCAGTGTTCAAGAACCCAGTATGCAAGGTGTACAGATTTCAAACCGTGGACAGCAAGTGGATGCTTGTTCGGGAACAAATGGAGGAGTGTACGTTGTCCTTTAGCATCCCCAAACAGCTGCTCTCACTGTACATTCAGGAGGGCATGAGCAGGTAAGCCTCTGTGAAATTGTTCTGTTGATCCTAAGATGTCACTGGCACATTTCTCATTGCATCAGATAGCTTATTTCCTTTCTGTGCAGGCATCATTATCAGCCAATAGGGAACAGTCAAAAGTTCAAAGTAAAACTCCAATCAGGTGCTACCTCATTATGTGTACAGTATGCATATGTAATTTCTAGACACCGATGTAAAGGATTATTTAAAAATCCCACCTATATTTGGAGAGGAGTTAATTATTTAGATCTGCTTAACACTTCAAAAGAGGCTTCTATGCCCGTGCATCCAGAAAACGACAAACATTGTCTCTTTCAAACACACACATGCCCACCATCTCCCAGTCCGCTCATGAATCGTTGAACATCCTGCCACCGGTGCTGAATGCATGCTCACAGGTAATAACAGCAAGTGTGGGCTAATACTATGGGTCTTTAAATTCTGGTGGCGGCATGTACTCCTTCAGCAGCTATTTTATCAGAAATGCAACACAGGAACAGCTGTTTTTTTCTGCTCACAGTGCATCCAAACAAAGTCACTTTGTGTAAATAAAGTCAGTAATTGGCAGTAATCATGCCATGAGCAGTAGTGTGAGTAGTTTTCCACACAACGGTAGGTCAGAGTAAAACTAGTTACCTTACTGGGGAGTTGGAGGTGTGCAGTCTGTTGCCTGCAACTCTTCATTTAACGGCTCAATATGGCATCGTCTAACACATAAACACTTAAACACTTAAAACTGATACACTGTCAAGAAAATGCCAAAAATGATTATTTTCCTGTTTGGGGTTGTAACTAATAAATATTCAGTTTTGAATGAATGTGGAACATTAAGCAGAATGTTACTGCCATTAAAGTCCAGTTCAGTGAATACTGTGTGAGAATGAGAACAGGTTACAGCAAGGACAGAGGGTGGTGGTGTTTCACCAGTCTCTCAGTGTGCACCCGTAAGTAGATCAAAGAGTCCCTTCCCTCAGGCTCGACTAATGTTTGTCAAGACAGATCATTTCTCAACTGGCCTGTTGTCCCTGGCAACCCCTTCTCATACATAACGCTCAAACGCATCCATACATACCCACACACACGGGCACACGGCTTCTTTATGCTCGCTTTAATGCAAGGAATAGACACAAAAATTAAAGATGCAATCAGAATTTGATGAGCTTGGTAGGGGGAGGAGACTTTGATCTCTAGGATCACACAGAGTTCAAGGACAGATTCACATGCAGAAACATAAACGCGACTGCAATCGCACCCTCCACCACACACATACACACAGAAACAGAGCCATTATTGATCGATTGACTAGACAAGCTTTATCATCAGTTTAACAGTCAAACAGATGTACTGGAATCTGTTCACATGCTCCACCATGGTTCCCTCCATGTCCTCTCTCAGTATGTGTAACCCTTCTTTCTGTTTAAATAGAAGATGATCAGCTCTGCAAACTGATAATTTAAATCACAGCTAAATTTAGAAGACAATTATAGAATATTTATTAAATGTCTTATCTTTATAATGCAGCTCATGAGCACTCAGCAGGCTCCAAACCATGACTACCTTATACAATGTTTGTTTATTAACAGGCATGTGTACCGTATTTCCAGCTTGGTCGCTTAAGCACCTCTCCTATAATCCTCTTTAAATGTTGTCTTTCTCCACGGTGCCTCTCCATTTAGCTGATTCTGTCAGCCAGCTTCACACTGGTGCTAGCTCAGTGTTTTTAATGATTCAGTTAGTGCTGCAAAGTTGTGAGTGCAGCGGCGGATGGTGGGTGGCTTAGTTTGCTTTACCACTCTATGATAATCTTGGATGTTTCTTCCTTCTGTTTGCTCACTTTGATGTCTACAGTCATGTTCTAATCTAACTCTGTGAACACAGAGGTGCCTGATTTGTCTTCATTCCTCCAGTAAAGACGCTGCAGCTCCTTGTGTGTGTGTATGTGTGTGCGCGTGTGTGTGTGTGCAAAGGTAATGAATGCATGTGTAGTAAAGTGTCAGTGTGTGGGTGTCGATTAAACCCTATTCATTAAGAGCTGTCTGGTTTCTCATTAATGGAAAAAAAAAAAACATGGCCCCTTTTTTTCCTCTTAATAAACAAGCGATGTGATTGTGTATCAAGATCATATAGGTGACATTTTAACGTCAGGCTTCACCGTTTCCAATTGTTTTGTACGTTCGGGATCATATTAATGACTGTGCTTGTTGGAAGGAGCTGCATGTATTGTGAAAGGTTTGCTTTTCAGTCCTCTCACGCAGGTTTTATTGACCCCACAAACAAAGCCCTCTGTGATTAAATTGAAGAGGCACTATAACGCACCATGAAATAAAGTTGCCAACATGACAGGTCTCAGTCATCTGTCCAAGTAAATTTTAAACACGTTGTTCTGCTTGATGTTTGTTCTTCATTTCATTTTCTAATATCTGCATCATGTTTTAGACAAAATAAATGACTAAACTGCATCAGCTTCATGTCTTTATATTAGATTTTTTTTTTTAATTCTTAGCATCCTTCTCTCATTTCTCCCTTCTCCTCTTCCTTCTCTTGTACTGTAGGACACTATAGTCTGTCCATCCATTCTCACCGTATTTGTTTTCAGTTTCTGTTCTTTTAGATGCATATTTTATGCCTTTTATGCATAAGCTTGTTTATTAGAACACTTTCCTTTAAATGCCTTTTTTTTGTGAAACCAAAAGACCTGATTGACATTGCGACCCTTTTCACTTAATCAGCCTGAACTTCTTCTTATCACACTTTTCCTCGATCACACCTTTACTCTTTTCAGACAATAGCACTCTGATTAAAGAGGTGATGCTATATCTGTCTCTCTGCCATCCCACAGCCTTATCACCCTCATTTAGCAAGCAGATATGTTTATCTATTATTTTATCTGTTCTCTATTATTTACACCAGGATCATCCAGTCCCGGCTTCCCGACACACTGTAACAGCTCAGAACCACACGTTGCAGTTTGACACTGTGAAGCACAAATAGCAGTGGCTGAGAGGTATAGTCAGAGGATATAGATTATTGTGAAAGGCTACAATCTGTAAAAGAGGATTGTGCCAATCTAGTGCCATGTACCATTTGTTATATAAACCTGAAATTCAGAGAACATTGCCCCTTGATTGGTTAAAATGGCCTATTTATGGTATTAAGGACCACTTCAACTTAAGTGGGTATGCTGGAAACAATATATTTGATTGAAACCATCGAGAAATGTGGAGTAGCCCTACTCGGACCTCACCAGCTGAGAAATCTACCTCTGTGTGCTGTCGTCTTGACACCACAAGGGTCCCAGTATCATTATCTTGTTCAGCCCCAGACTTCTATTAGCATTTTTCTTTTAATCTAAGTAGGTTGTTTTTTTTCCTTTAACAAACTAAACCTGGATTTTTATTTCTTTTGTTTTCATTTCAAAAATAGGGGTTTTGAGCCACTTTCATTTACAAAGATACTAATCTCATCCCAGGGAATATTGCACACAACACCTTTTAAATAAACATGTACATTCATCACTGGTCTTTGTTTAAATCCCTTTATAATTAAGAGTGATTTCAAGCACTAATTTTATGCCAAAAGTAAAAATAATGCTTCCTTTGAGTGATCTAAACTCCCATGCATGCCTGTGCTGCTGCCCATGGAACTGTGAGCCTCCTTTGCTCATGCTATTCTGGAATGTACTTACTTTGTGAGCAAGCCTCCTG
Organism: Toxotes lorentzi; assembly: GCA_037833715.1. Taxonomy (NCBI): domain Eukaryota; kingdom Metazoa; phylum Chordata; class Actinopteri; family Toxotidae; genus Toxotes; species Toxotes lorentzi. The sequence continues at coordinate 8,066,132 of JBBMJY010000020.1, forward strand.
TCTATCTTCCCATGCCATAAGCATAACTTCCTTACTATCTCCAGCAAAGCGTGTTGGCAGAGTCGCCCAGCATGTGGCGCCTCTATGCCTAGAGGTTGTGTCGAGCTGCGGGTTTGTTCAGAACTCTAGAGACAAGAGATGGGGAAAATCTCTCATATGTGATCTACCATTTGTTCTACAGCCAGCTCTGTTGTTTTTACACAGGCCAGAAAACAACATCGTCTTATAACATTTGCAAATGTGTACTGTGTATATATATATATATATATATATATATATATATGTGGTGAGCTGATGGCACAGTACACTGGGGTTTGTATTTAAGGAGTCAGTTCACCCAAATTACAAAAAAACTACGGTGGCATCCGTCTATGCAGTTAATTTAACTTTGATTTTCCAAGGTTTTGAAATATCCCTCCTTGGGATTCCTGCTGCCACCACAGAATAAAATGCCTTTATGGTGCTCATAGACACACCGATGCAAGATTTTTAAAGCCAGTGCTGACATTATTTAGGAGTTTATAAAACAGATAATATATTGACCATATATATATATATATATAGATATATAGATATATAGATATAGATCCCAACAACAGATTCACACCAAACGGCTAAAGTACAGGTTCTATTTCACCACTGAAGGTTTGAATGAAGTGGCTCATTGGTTATTCCAGAAACTGACATCACATCTGCCCAGTGCAGTGTGGAGAGGGTCACTGATTTCATTGAGAGGGCACAACCATGAGGAGTGATAGATAAGTTTGTGGCCTAATGTAAAAGGAGATGAGTTATACACTTCTTGTTAAAGGCACTTACAGTTCAGATTTTGGAGTGATTATGCAGAAAGTCTGGAGTTAATAACTTTTGTGAAATTTCTGTTTCTGGTAGATGAAAATTGCAAGTCATCGCTATCTGAGAAAATTGCCCTCCTTTCAGTCATCCACTACCTCAGTCTTGGCTTGGCTTTTTTTTTTACCTGTATTGGCACCCTCAGACTACTGCCTCTTCCCCAAGATGAAGAAGGAGCAGAGTGGTCGTCATTTTGACAGTGATGATGGTGTCACCTCTGATGTGGACCACTTTCTGGAGTTCTCCGACTTCTACAAAAAAGGGATCTGCATGCTCCACAACTGCTCGAATAAGTGTATAAATCTAGGAGTGGACTATGTTGAGGAATAAAAGTGTGAGGGTTTTTAAAATTGACTCTTCCTACCTTAGGCCACAAACTTATCGATCACCCCATGTATCTCAACACGCCAACAGCAAGGAAATACAGACACAGAAATTCCAAACTATACAGCCAGAAGAACAGAAGAACTCATCTGGGGGGAAAAGAGAGATAATTCCACACAGGATCAGACATTTTCCAGATGAGTGAATAATCTGTCAGACAGGGAACTTACCCAACCAAAGAAAGATGTTCCAGACAAAGGCTTTACCAACGCACCACAGCATTTACCAATAGTTCACCTCATGACAGCAACAGAGTCAGCCATGAGGAAAAGCAATTTAAACAGAAACTGAGGCAGAACAGCTCAGGTTGAAGGTGTCAACAGTCCTTTCCAATGCAAAGCCACTCCCTTCAAAACTCGCCATCCAAGGAAGGGAGGTCTTTGACAACACTGCGCAAGGACCAAAACATCACCATCCTACCAGCAGATATGGGAAGATGCACAATGGTCCTAAACACTGTGGACAGTGACACTAATACATATAAAAGCTTGAGGCAATATCCCACCAGTGGAGAAGAAGATAAGGCTATAGAATCAGAACTTAAGAAGCCTTTCGGATGGGAGGTCAAACATCTTCAAAATCTACAGTCCAGTTGTCCAGAGATCACATACTCAAATCAACTCTTCTTGGATAAACTGGATGACTGAGAATCTAAACATTTTGCAACAGGATCACACCAGCGTACTGTCATTACTACATCATTACATGAGTACTCACTACTTATGGGTCTGACCACACCCACATCCTCGAACTCAAACTTAATTGTGATTTTAGCTGCACACTCGGGAAGTTTCATGATTGCACGGTTGTGATGCTGCTGTGGTGACAAAATCTGTCCACAGACAGACAGGCAGGCAGAAGTATGAACACCGCAGAAATTACACAAAACCACCTTTGTGGTAGCAGTAGGTTTCTCCAGGACCACATTTTACCAAGATGTCACACACAGAGACTCACAAGGTGAAAACAATACAACCTTGGCAGGTTAAAAATTGCTATGGAGTTACTGAGGTTTTTTTTAACTACTTTATAACAAATTCATGTTTCCCATGAAAACAGTTATGGCTACATACCAGTAGAGGTGCATGAGAAAACATATTTTGTTTGTTTTTTTGTTTTGTCTTTTGAAATTTGGGTGAACTGACGCTTTAAATATTGTGGGTTTCTCTCTCTTTCTCTCTCTCTCTCTCTCTCTGTCTCTCTCTCTCTCTCTCTCTCTGGCATCATTTCCATCACCCTCTGCTGTGTATTGAAATACTTCAAAGTAATCTAAAATTAACTTCTTTACCTGGAGGAAGCCAAGAAATATTCTGGAAAGCCTATCAGGACCTAATACGTTGTTGTAGTTGTTGAACTACAACAAAAAAATAACTGCTGTATTATGCATTCAAGCAATTATGTCTGGTCTTAACAATAAGTAGAACCAATGAAAATTTATACATGCAGCCTTTCATTTAAAGACATACAGTATGCAAAATGTATGAGGTGTAATCACTGGAAATTGGTCTCGTTATCATGAAAGTAATGCATATGACCGTGTATTTGTTATCCTGAATACTATATGGAACCTCCTTCAACCTCGAATTTCTACAATATCGCAGCAATTTACTTTTAAATGGATGCTGGAGGGCTGGTTTCTGAATGATATCTGTCCATCTGATGTCGCCTTTCAGATGCAAATGATGAACCAATGAATGAGGCTGTATTTCCTAGTAGGAAATCAGTCCCCACTCCACAAACACAGATGCACATGCACACACTCACGCCTGGCCACTCTTATTTCCTCAGATGATTTTGGCCTTCGGCTGCAGCCGCAGCTACTTGAAAGGCAGGCAACTGATCACTACAGTGACACCAGTAAAGACCAGATGGGTTTGTTATATAAGTAATGGTAAAAGAATTGTAGGAGCAGGGGATGAATTTGATAGGGCAGAGTGGATAAGTGGGCACCAGCTACTAGCCTGAGGTTCAGAAATGTGTTCATCTGGCTCAGCACAGGGTGCTTTGGGACGTTAGTGTGTGTGCATGTGTGTCTGATTCAGTTTTGTGTGAGCTTGTGTGTTTTACCCGGATTGTTAATCATTTTTTGTACCCTAAATGGAAAATGTAGATCATTTGAAAGGAGTTTGGCAAACAGCAGAGATGTAGATGTAGCATTACAGTATTGTTCAGTACTGTTTTTTCTCACTTAAGTTATATTTATATTACGTCTAATGTCTGTGTCTCTTTAGAATTAGCGCAGAAGATGGGAAGGAACACCAAGCAAGCCCAGATTTCGACGATTTGTTGATTATCTGTTTAATTTCTGTGAAAACCACTAAAGTCCTTTTAAACCTGTGTTTATCTGTAGGGTGCAGGATCTGAGGGAGCTGGGGGAGCTTTCTCCTCACTGGGACAACTTAAGGAAGGAGGTGATGACACGCTATGGCGGAATCATCAACTCCTACCAGGAGACTTTGGCTGAACTGGACAAGATTACTGGTATGACTGGTATGATTAATGAAAAAATCAGTGTTGGAAGTGGTGAGGGTATGCTTTTACTGTAATGTGTGGTCCCTAAATATAGAGACATTATGGGAGTAATTAGAAGGTATATAATGTGTGTAATCTGGCCCAACTTGTGCCCATGTTAATTCTGTCATAACCTGACCATAGCTGAAAACACTGCAACAGCCGCAAACCTGTCTGGTTCAGTCCAGAAAGAGAGGACAACTTTGACATGAAGGATGGATCCTGGATGATTTATGTTGATGGAAAACTTAGTGAGAAGTTGTTCCATTTATCTACTTGCTGTCAAAGAGTTTCCATAGCAACACAGGTTTCGTCAGGGGCGATGGAAATGTGTGTGCCCATGTGCTCTTCTGTGTTTTGTTAAAGTAAGTGTTTGCAGTGCACATAAACACTGGTACAAATCTCTGCCATGTGCAAAAGAAAACATGAGTCTTGCATCTCATTTACAAATACTCAGTGTTCTACTTAGTATGCAAATATTTTTGCAGACTTTTTGCAAATGTTTTACATAATAAAATTAATCCACACAGTTAGCTTTAATGTGAACACAGAAAGTAATTAGGGTGTTTTTCATTTGCCCCTGACATTTAGCAAGGAAACATTGAAAATGTGATAATGCCATAGAACGCCAATGATGGGTTGTTCAAAATGTATTGTATGGAAATATCTAGGTGGTGTCTTTGTTGTGTTCGGTTTATATACTTAGAAGCAGGATGAAAACTCATGCTACATATGAACAGTGTGGCAGACATTGCCCTTATACATACACAAGCCCTCAAAGACACAGGCTCATTTCACTGTACAAAATAACAGCTGTTAGGTGTTCGTAATACATTATCTGTCTCTGTGCTCAACCTCAACCTCAACCCAGTCATTGAATTATTATTAATGAAACTTTTAATGGGAAAATCAGAGCAGACAAATAAAAGTTCATAGACTGATCAGTCTCTCTGGGTTCGTCCCCTTTCATTTCTTTCCTCCTTCTTCATAATCTCTTCCTATGCATAGCTTAGCTTGCTGTGGACAGAGAAACATTATGGCTGATGATGAATTTTACTACAATTTACTCTCATCCTCATAATGAGATATTTGTCTCTGTTGCTTTTTGCTTTGCCTAGCTGATAAGAGATGATGGTGGTTAAGCCTCTGCAACGCCTGCCTGAGCTCTGAGGGAGGGAGCTGAGGGCGAAGGGAATGGATAATGTGGCGTTGGTCATTATGGTTCCTGACAGATCCCTTGTGTGGGCCAGATGTTGCAATACACAGAGGAGCTCTCGCCCAACTCACCACTCTAATCCGGTGCTGCATTAACTTAACAGGATGACAGACATTAATAAACAAGCTGGGTGGGCAAACTGCTGCAGATTAATTATTGATAACTAAGATGATTAAAAAAGGTGGAGAGTAGAGACAAAAAGAGACAGTATGGAGGAGGCTGAATGTGAAGACCAGTGGATGAGCAGAGACACGGGAAACAAGGAATGAAAAGATAATTACCAAAACTAAACAGATAGTGACAAATTGGCCTCAGTTTTCTATTACCTGTATGTCCATAGAAATTAAGAACTTTTAAGGGATGTATTAGTATTTTCTTATATAGGATTATTTGTGCATTTATATTAAATAGAGGCTGATTCTAATGCGCATATAATTTAAAGTCAGTACTATGTCAGGAGGATTTTAATGTACAGAGAAGAATCTGTGATCTGTGCACATTTCATGGGTCAGGTGGAGTTTTGCTTATGTTTCTCTCATTTAATTTTTATTTGTAAGAAAGAAAACAAAAACAAAGTTCGGAAACCTGCAGGTAATAAAATAAGAAGAGGAAGAAGGGAAGCACTCCTCTGGGAGGTTGAGGCAGATTCCCCATGTTCGGGTTCAGCACCATATCCATATTTAATGATGAGCTGACTTCAGCGAATACTTCAGATGCTCTAATAACTGTACTCCATTCATAAATGAATCATCCCTGCATCCATTGTTTACGAGCCGGCAAATTAAAGGCACATACATAATCCCGTCAGCACGGTGTTTGTTGGACCTCCAGTACTGCCGGAACAAATCTGCCGGTTACTCTTACACTCCAGCTTATGGCCTAAAGCTACCTATTGTAGATTAAGGCAGTGTCATATATCTGTGTGGCTGGTGGTAAAGCTAGTTATTGTACAGATAGCAAGACAGATGGGCACGATATCTCATATCTTTCTTCCTCTCTGTAATATCTGTATTAAAACAGTGGTCTCTGCAGTCTGTTGCCTCCAGGTAAAGACATTCTGCTGTGGACAGACATTTGTCATTTTTCAGGTTACTACAGTTAAAGGCCTGGTATTTTTAACACTTATATCTGTGTGTCTGTTCAACAGTTCTGTAATGGTGTTACTCTGCTTTTCTAAGGACCTCTTTCTGTCCCAGCCACACACGGTCAGATTTTGATGCAAAGAGGAAGTAACTGCCCACTATTCATCAGCGAACGCTCTGATTGGCTAAGCAGAGATAATCTCACAAGGCAGCCTGGGATCAGATTTGGCAGAAGGCTAATGTAAACATGGCTGCAAGATCGGCGCAATGTAAAATGTGGAACATAATATATGTGTTCAGCTACATTCATAGTTTATACTGCTCACCCAGCTCTGCACCCATCAGCCCACCTCTGTCCACCCTGATGGCAGACACACCACCGCTCCCTTTCTCTCACTCATCCACTCATTCCCTCTGCTAGTTTACTGTTAACTTTGTTCTTCAACACAGCTGCTAATAAAACTTTCTGATTTGTTACAGTTACCAACACAAGTTTGTTTACACTGTCTGACCTTCCTGCAGACAGCTCAGCTGCCAACCGCCTTTAGGTCGAAACCGGATCAAATTCTCACTGGCTTGTAAAACTTGAGGGGCCACCTTGATGTGTGTGTGTGTAGTAAGCGACTTCATATTTTCACAACTCTTATTTTACACCTCTGAGTTTTAAAAAGCCCAAAACACAATAAAAAAAATGTAACAATATGGACCTTTAACAAAAAATAGTAACAATGAAGACAGGAGCTTAAAATTAAAACACCAAACTGTTAGAGGCATAAATTAGATCAAAGTTTTAAAAAAAAAGAAAAACAAATTGTACCTGTCTAATTCCCACATCTATCAGACTGAGTCCCACATCCACACAGCTTGTGTCCATTCCTCCTCTGTGTCTACAACATATGTAACTGTGGATTGATTAAAAAAGCCTGCTGTGCTCTCAGCACTACTGGACCATGAAGATGAAATCCTTAACATGCTTAAACAGACCCACATTGATCTGACAGACCAGACACTTAGAAGCCTCGGTCTTTTCAGGGGTGGTTGGTACAGTTTGTGATCTTGTGTTTTTTTTCTTCTCAGCGTGTCCTCAGGCACCCGCGCAGACGTTTCTAAAAGCATAGGATATTGGTTGTTCATCTTCTGAAGGAATCAAAGGAGTACAGATAAGTGGCTAAGAGCAAAGAAATGACAGATAAGATTAAAAGAATAGATACTGACCAGATGTTGGTCAGTACTGCTGGCATCCAGCCCTTTTGTCACATAGCCAGCCCACCTGGGCAGACAGATGGGGATCTGATATGGCTAATGCATCTAACCTACAACGGTCACTAGCTCGATTAGACTGGTCCCCAGAGCTCTACAGCCAACAGTGAGTACCCACTGAGCAGGTATGACAGCTTAGCCACCGACTACAATATTAGCCTTTGGAAACAGCTCGTACCCTGAGGAGACACTTTAATTCTAACTGGGTGAAGAAATTTGTACAAACAGTGTATAGTAGGTTTTTATTAGCCTGCTAAACATCAGCATGTTTGAGTGCTGCTAGCATGGCTGTAGACTCCTTTCCTTGTTGAGCTGATGATTACATCCTTTGACCCTTGGGACCTCTCACAGTATGCATGTCTTGGCCTTGGCAGTAAACTTGTCGACATCTAGTGGACATCAGATATGCTAGTAGAAGAAATGTATATGTATGAATTATTGAATGTCTTAATGTTTGTCAGTACGTAATACTGAGTGCATTTAGTTTCCTAGACATTTCTACATGTGGAGCTTATTCATTTTCTCTATTTAACTTATTTTGTAAGTAGTCCCCTGGCAGGTCACAATTTAAACATACATATACAGTAACAGAACAACACTAAACAAAGTAGACAAACAAGACAAGACACACCATACAAAGTTACACACAGTAGTACATCACATCCAAACCGATTAAAAGCAAGGATGTTTAAATACAGTACTATGTGCTGGTCTTCACTTTAATGACTGAGATTGTTTCAGTGGCATCTGTTTACATTGTTTACAGCAAATCTGTTGCCACCATAGTAAGAAGACATGATTGATTTCCAGTGCTTGAAAATAATAAGCCATATTTGTGTCAGCTCCAGCTGAATCATAAGTGTTATCCATTTCTGAGGTAACACATTTCAGCTTGAGTGGGTCAGCAGTTTCAGCATTATATACAGTAAAGGAGATTTAGATTTGTTTTCATGTTTGGCCAACCTGTCAAATGCTGTTAAAAATCCATGGCAGGTAACAGGTCTTCCCATCTACATTCTGTGTGGACATACACCTTTTGCAAAATACTGGGACTGTGATTGCTGTATACTAGTTTGTTTCTAGTTTCTACTAGTTAGACAGGCAAGCTAGAAGGTGTGGATACTTAAAGGGTTTGCTTTACTTTTTCTTTTTGTCATTATGCTGCAGTGAACAGACGGTATGAGCTACAGTACAAAGAACGCAGAGAACACAGGTAGCCGTTTTATCAAGACTACAGACTGGTGCTGCAAATGTCTACAAAACATAAGATTAGAGAGGTGTCATCGTTACATTTATTCATTTACATTAATGTCTTTGGCACAAGCTTTTTTCTTAAGTGTTGTACAAAGGCTCTGTATTACATTATTTAATTTGACATATGAATAATGACTATCAGGCATATATAATAAATATGTCTTCATCTGTGCTAATAAGTCATTGATCTCCCATTTGTTCTGTAGATGTTCTGAATACCTGGTATTGGGCAGGGCTTGTGGGGGGGGCGTAGCTTCCTGTGGTTCAAAGCAGTATGATGATGATGTGTTTTTCACATAGTGAAAAGAAAACTGGGTGGATATTACAGTTTGCCATGACAAGCCACAGCCTTTGTTGTCAGACAGATGACAGAGAACCACTGGAAACAAAAAAATGTAACTTTATCAACACAGTTTAAAAAGATGTCACACCACTGGCAACGATAGTGAGTATCAAATGTGATTCCAGAACGGGTTATATAACAGTATATCACAAAAGATTTGAAAAACAAAGGAATGAAATTCTTGTAGATTACCACCGTTATGTTATAGAAAGATAAAAAGAAAACAAACATTGAAATATAACAAAAATAAAGTCTGTGCAGTGCTTTACTAGACAAACATGACAGATAGCCCTATCAATGTACCTAAACGTATCATCAATGTCCTCTATGACATAACTTGTCACATACAAGCTGGAAAACATGCAACTTACACTAGAGTGGTTTTTGCTGGTTTTGGAACTTGTTTGTAACTTGAGCTGAATAGCTTCGATAGGAAATTCAAAGTCATGTGTCTTAAAAGAGAATTTAATTAAAAGTTTCAGTGCCAAACTAGATGAAACTTTGTGATATGATGTGATAAGTTTTGTTTCCCTTTTTGGTCGTCTTTACCTGTGCTGAATGCTTTCATTTCAAGTGAAATACATCTAAAGCATGTTTAAAATTTCCTCCGTGGTGTGATTGTTCTTGAAAGCTTAGGCTCATCTCAAAGAGGCTCGTCAACCCCATTTACATATTTGAGATCTGAGCAGCCAACATGGAGAGTCAGATTGTGATTTTGAGCTTAACTGTAAGCCACAAACAAAGAGTATCATTTGACAGAGATTTTTAATTGGATGTTTTGAGCAAAGCAGTGGCTGCAAAGGGCATAAAATCCTGTGCTTAAAGGATTACACTGAACATTAGTGGATGTTATAAGCAGCTGATTGAAAATGGGCTATGTATGAAATGCTTGTTCATCTTTAATTGATACATTCTCTGTTTTCATGCATGTAGATGTGTGTTAAATGATATTGCTTTGGCCATTCAAAGTGGAATGGCTTGAATTTTTAACACATTTAATCATAACCCAATGTCCAGCAAAGAATAATTTCTTCTTTACTGTTTTAAACAGCGTTTATGTAATCTGTGACATTTTATGTTACAGTTGTGCTTTCTTTGGGAAAATAGCTGTGTAAATTGGATTTTACTAGTTTGAAACTATCACTGTACTATACTTTGTTGTGGGGTATTCTGAAAGCATGTACTTATTAAGCAGCCACTCACTGGAGACAATGATGAAAATCATAATTGGACTTCATACATTTTTACCACATTTTACTTTGAGTATTGTGAGTAAGTTGTTAACATCTCCGCACCCATACAAAGTATAATTGAATTTGCTCTACAGCAACAGCTATAATCTTTAACTTAAGTGGATTTTAATTTGGTGCAGTGTGTTCCCTTCTGTTACTTAGTTGTTCAGTCATTCAGTTGCACACAGGTTTTCTTTTTTATGGAAGTATCAAAGAAAACATTTGAACATCAATCAATGTTTATCTAATGTTTGCTAATCTGTTCCTGAGTCTTTGTTCCTCTCCTCTTAAGCACATTAAAAAATATTAAAGAGAAAAGCCATATAAAGAAGTCGTGTTAGAAAGATTATAGTATTGCTATAGCAGATGGTAAGGGCTTTCTGTAATACAAGAGGCTGTCATAGTGATGTTTTTACCTTTTACTTGTGTCTCTGTTTTCTCAGGTCAGTCATTCAAGCCAAGCTGCTGCAAAGCCCAGAAATCTCTGGAGTTCATCCCAATAAACTTGCACACCCAGAGGATGAGGGTGACATGCCCCAGAAAAACAGGTATTAGAGAATTAATATTACACTCACTGACTTCATACTATTCTAAGACCTGCTCAAAAGCACCTTGGGTCAATACAGAACTGTCTGAGCTGAACTGGTGGTCTACTTGTGACCTAAAATATGGGCTCCACAACATATGACACACATTTCTTTAAGCTGAAGCTGCTGTGGTTGTCACCTACTGTTGTCTTCTCTTCCTGACTTCTCCATCTGTCAGGGATACTCAGTGGGGTGGTTCATCCTCACCCAGTCTGAAAGGTGAGCATTAACTTGGCCTGGGAAGGATAGGCAAAACACTAATTAAGCCCTTTGCGTTTTTCTGGAGAGAAAGACTAGGCTGTCTCCTCCACCACTGCTCTCTGGCTGGCAGAGCCTGTTATTGCCCTGGAACTGTTTCAGTGTATTAAGGCGACTAACTGTGGCCTGACTGCCTGTGAGCAGGCTCCATTTCAGCTCTGCACTCAGTGATTGATGGAAAGTTATAGACAGACAAACCCTGACATAAGCTCTGGTTCTTTCAGTGAAGACATCAGGGATGACAGATAAAATAAGTAAAATCTAGTCATCATACAATTGCTCTGCTGTCTTGCACTGTCAAGGCAGAAAAAGGGCAAACATCAAGATAAATCAAGACTTAGAAAAGTTTGTCAATTGATCGATTGACACACTGATTAGAACACTCTGCTGCCCCAATTAAAACCTTGTCTCACTTCCAGGCAGTGGAGCTTTAGATGATGAGTCTCAGTGAGTACACTCAGTAGTACCTGGAGTTACATTCCTAAAGGATACACTCTACTCCAATCGGCTTCATGATGTTAATTAGGAATTCTAGGTAATACTGAAAAGCAGTGATACCAAAGGGCATAGAAATTGCAGAGTCACTGAACGTAATGTTTGTGTCACACAAATCAAGTAAATCTTTAATGAAATATCAACCTTAGTACACTAAATGTTTTATTGAGTACACTTCTATGCATAAGCTGTCTCTTTACCCCCATAATTTAGACATTCTGTGCATATTCTCATCATACATGTCATATAAATGTCATTGAGGTGAATAGAGACATTGCTAGACTGCTGGTTTTGTGGCAGCGTGCAGATAATGCAATAAGAAACTTTTCATTATTAAGTAATATATATATATATATTTAATATATTTCCTACAGAATAGCGTTAATCTAATTAGATTAAGTGTATTATCTTTCCCCACCGTGTGCCATCTTTTTAACCATACCCAGATTAATGGTTTGTGGTCTTTAAAGGCAGAGCTGTGTCAGAAATGCTTAGAGCAGATTGTTTTATGTCTCACTGATATTTTTAAAAATACATTTTGACTTCATCAGTCCCAAGAACACAGGTTGACTGGTTGACATTGAAACCATATATGTTCAACATCCCCCTTTGTCAGGGACCTTTATTGCATGTCATTTGCCCCTCTCTTTTTCTGCATCTTAACTCATTTACTGTAACAAATGATGGCAAAAATGCACAAAACATAATCTTAAAAGAACACACAAATGTAGTGCAACCTGAATTTTAACCACAACAAAGGCAGGCATTGGCTCCTAGTTGTTTTGTAATGAATTGTCCAAACGTTGACCAGGGAAACACAGGCACATCTTCATAAAAAGGTGCAACATGAACAGAAGCTCAGACTATTCCCTAAGATCCCATTTCCTCCTTGCAGATACCAAAACCAACCAGTAGGAGTCTTTATTGCAGTAGAAAAGGATTCAGTCCCTCACCAGCCTCCCACTTGCAAACACTGCCAAATCTGTTCTTCTGGAAAAGATGGAGGATTTAACTGGAGTCCCTGAATGTTTTGCTCCTGCACCACATATACACTGCAGTGTATATGGTTTTTTTTTTTTTTTTGCGCTAAAATATTTTTTTCATAAACAACATGCACTCAGTTGGCAGTTTATTATGTACACTTAACTAAAACTGGTGCAGCCTAATGCAGGCCAGCAATAAACCTACATTCATGAAGGTTATAATGTTCAGTTTTTGTTGAAACTGTTTTAGGGAGGTTTTGATTCTGCTGTATGGTCAATTTGGGGCTGCAGTTTATGATGCTGTTGCTTTATACTGAGAGAGGTTTCTATTATTTTGTCCACCTTATTTATATCAATAAGGGGTTAAAAGGCTAAATAACAGAAACACCTCTGTGAATAGCACAGTAAAAAAAAAACTAACTAGAAGGTTGTACCAAAATGGCAATTCACTCTGAATATCAGGCTGCCTTCTACTTTTAATTTACTGTAATAACCTTGTCTGATAGTGAATTACTATTAAATTGCAGTTTGTTCGATTTGAAAAGGAAAAACACATGGAATAAATGATTGCAATCAGTCAGGCACAGGAAACATGAACCCGCTCATTAATGGAGCTGAGTCTCAGTTTCCAGCCGTAGTCAATTGCTCTATTGTTCCATTTGATTTTCTGAAGTGATGCATTTGCTTGAGTTTGGCTATGCAATCCACTCAACAACACTAAACTATTCATTTTCATTTTGTCTATTGATCATTCAGCAAGAAATGGAAATCGGGGAGGAAAAAAAAACACACTTCGAGCTCAAAACAGTGTTCATTTGTTTGGCTGGGAATGGCTGTCTTCTGTCTCTGAACTGCAAAATATTTCCAGCTTAGAAATCTCAGCTTGTCAAAGCTGAACTGAGAGCATTGTTCAGCACTCATTTGGGTCAAGTAAAAGGATGTTTTCTCATTGTTTAACGGGATTGTGCAATGGGTTAAGTATGAATTACAACCACTCATCCTGACTGCCACAATCAATTTCCTCTTTTAGAAAGCAACTGTCCTCTGCGTACTTAAACAGCTTGTTCTGTTGCTGATTTATTGAGGGATGGTTTCCAGAGGAAGAGCAGGCAAATCAAGCACAAATTGGTCATTGTGCTTGATGTTCTGAGACCCGCCATTGTATTCCAGTGTACTTCTGTGGTGGGAGAACCAATTAAGGGAACTTGGACATCTGAAAACTCCAGAGGCCAAACGTGTGGTGGACAGGGAGCCTCATGGCGAGGCACAGGGATAATTAATGGAAGAAGCAGTGGGTAGTGGCAAAGCCCCAACATCAAACCACTATTGGTCTATTGCGGTGTTGTTAAGGGATGGGAGGCTGTTGGTCACATCATTCACGTCTCTGTGGCAACACTTGGAGCTGTGTCATATCATTAATTTCTATTTTCAACGATTTTTCAGGCAGTGTTTTCCTATGGTTGGAGCTGTTCACTGTTGCTTTTCCTGGGGGTGTTCATTAACTGACCTGGCACTAAACCACACCAAAATATTCACCCCCATAATCCCCTATCCACCCCCTATCCCTATCCTGTTTTTCTGATTTAATTGTCAGCCTCATCCATTACTCATTCAAAACAAGGCCTGTTGTAAGCACCTCTGTGCCCGCCTAGCCGTCTGTGAAGTGTTTATTTACTTTCGACGGCAGTGTGCAAATTGGAATGAAGCGCTGTGACATTGGCCGTCCTTCTGGTTAAACTTGGGACCAGCTCTACATTAAGACCAAAAGACGGCTGCAGAGCGAGGACTGGTAATATAACAATAAAAACACATAAATCAACCACAAGTGCTTATGCCTAAAAGCAAACATAAAGGCAAAGTGCAGAATAATGTCATACTTCTTTTCTGTGCATTCATAAGGCATAGCTGTTGGTGCATAAAAACCATTTGTGTGTGTATATTATATATTTTAAGGAAGGTAGCGTTTTGTTGGAGCAGCGCCTCACAACTTTCACATTTTAATGTGAATTCAAGCCTTGAAACAGCTGCATGGTACATTCATAAATACTGCATCAGTCCTTGTGTCAGGTATAGCACCACTCACCTGTATCTGACCTATTTAATATACCCATGCTGGAAAAAAAAGCAACTAATACCACTAAATACTTGAACATACAGGAATATAAAAGTTATTAATAATATAGAACCAATACAAAAACATTATAAAAGTTATAAGCTCCATATTCTTTTGAATGGAGGGATTTCTAACATGGATAAAAAATGAAAACGTTACTTGGTAGACTCCTACAATACTTTTTATTTTAAAATGGAAAACTAACTTTGAAACACATTTTTCTCACCTCAGGTTGGGGTGCTGTGTTATACATCTCAGTAAACCACATCAACTCTATTTTCTCTCTTTACAGATGCATTCTATGACATTGTCACTGTCGGTGCCCCTGCAGCCCACTTCCAGGGCTTCAAGTGTGGTGGTCTCCAGCGTCTCCTAAGCAGATATGAAGCAGAGAAAAAGAGGTAGGAAAAATCACCTTGCTAACCTCTACAGCATGCAGGTGTGGTGTTTTGAAGGAATGGGGGATTTAATACAGGGCACGTGCTGAGGTGGAAACGGGCTTGTATTGACAAAATAATTGAACTTGGGCATAATTGATAGTGACAGATAAATTTGTCCCTGGCCTGTGGACTTGATTTTCCAGCCCCTTACAGTTACTTACAACCAAGTCATGCTGAATTTAGACTGGAACGCCACTGCCTCTAACAACTCAATCTGACTGGAGGCAACAGGCATGATTGAAAAGGTTTGTTGAGTCAGACGTTCCTCTGCACTGGTTCCCTGGCGAGCTTTTTCTTCTCCCTCTTGAAGTTAAAGATAAATCTTTATTGTCATTGCACAATCATACTTTGTACAAAAGTACAACGAAATTGAAGTACTGTCCCACATCAGTGCAAAAGAAGACATATGAATCCCTTTTTTTTTTTTTTTTTAAAGATAAAGTTGTATGTATGTTAACTTCACGCTGAAGAGCCACACGTTATTCTATACCAATTCCCCATGCCAGCTGGATATCACGGTTAAAATGCACTTCAGACTCCAGTTTTAAGAAAGGGAAAAATTCTCAAAAGTACGAGATGTGCAGAGTTCACCCAGATAACAATCCATAGTCAGTGATGGCCAATGAATCGACAATAGGTACAGCAATAATCAGTCATGATTTCTACGAAGTATTTCTCAAATTCTTAACCAGAAAAACTACAAATTCTTAGAAGAAATACGCACGAGCAGTGACTGAAGGTGTACTGTGGGGCAACATATCCATATGACTTGTCAAATCCTTAGATCAGCAGTATTCTGTAAATTTTGCTGTCTTTGCCCTTTGGATCCGGGATGAGGTATATGTCACTAGAGTTCAGTATGTGGTCATTTGAGTGATGCCAGAAGAAATGAAGGGTGATTTTTCCCAAAGCTCCCCATAGAGTGCAAAGTCATTACAGACCATGCCAGATCCAATTAGTTACAGAGTTTGCAGCTCAAGAAAGAGGGGAAGAGAGGCAAGATGGAGAGGAGTGAGGTGAGGGTATAAAATGGATAAGTTGATGGGAAAATAGTTGGGGGCCTATGCTGATAATGAAAAATAAAGAAAGAACTTCTTTACGCTGAAGTGCACAACTAAATTGGCTGAAGATGGTCAGTTTTATCTGCTAGAATGAACTATGATAAGGTTAGCATATTTTTGAGAATCCACTGAAGTGAAATCATTTTCTTTGAACGAGAGATTAGACTTCAGAAAGAATTCACCGGGGAGACAGAGCTTTTTGTTTCATATTTGACTTAGCTAATGACTCACTGTAGCTTAAATTTTCCAATTTTCCGCCTGGCTAACTGAATACGGCCTGCACGGAGCCTTATCCATGTTTGACCTGGAATGCAGTCATTTGTCAGTCATTGTCAGAAATAGGAATAAACTCGGCGTCACAGTGGCCATTGTAAAGAAGCCCTTTATTTACTTTAAATTAAACACTTTCACTATTTTGTGACTAAACGTCTGACCAGATATTTAGCCTAGAAGGACCTGAGGTTTTTTTTGTTGTCTGTGAATGTGAAGTACTGTAGTCATATGCGCAAGTCCAGTTGAGAGTCACTTAATTGCTCTGCAAGTCAGCCTATTTCAGCCGAGCAAAGATTCATGTGCGCGTGCACACACTCTCACACACACTCATACTTTTCCCAGTATGCCTCCTCGCCTTTCAGAAGCAGCCTTTTGTAATCACATTTGATTAAAAAGGGAACAATCTGCAAGATGTGAGACTTGTCTATTCAATGTGATATTAATTCATCAAAGAGAAGATGGAAAAGGATTGAGAAAGGAAAAAAAGAAAACTTGAGCACAGAGGTGTTACCAGGAGGGCAATAAAAGAGCTATTCGTCTTTGTTCCCTGGACACCAGAAGAGAGAGAGAGGGGGGTTCTTTCCAGATCTATTAAAAACCTGCATTGGCCAAACTTGGCAATGACCAGAGTATGCAATGTAGTTTGTCTCACAGGATGGGCCAGGAAAGAGTTTAATCAATAGCTACACTTAGTATTCCTCCAGATACCCTGCACATGTACACACAGGGCAAGAGCATTTATCTTTCATTAATGCGTACAGTCCCACTTAAATGGCTGTTTTAAAAGTCACTGGATTTTTATCCGTTTTTAATTGAACCCTATAGACATAGCTGTGGATTTGCTGAGGTGGTCTAATCTTTCATTAACAGCCTCTTTTGAATTATTCAGCTAATATGCATAACGATGCAACACGCTTTTTTTGGAGACAGATTTAATGGAACTTCAATGTTGCCTTTTTTTTTTTTTTTTTTTGTACCTGATGACATGTAAGTGTCTGGGAGCAGAGGATATAGTAAATGCTTTTGACTTGTGTACAGTTCTCCAGCTGAGGCCTTTTTGTGAGGTCAGCTGTACTTAGTTGGTGCAGGAGCTGTGCAGTAGATCTCCTCTCTATGTGTCTTTGAATTGCGTACACAGAGGAAGGGAGCACTGTCATTTCGCCAGGCCTCCTGGTCAAGCAGAACTGCCGAATGACACATTTCTGGGACACAGAGAGTGGTTGAAAGTACATTGCACACATTTAATAGAGTCTCTTGGGGCTGATGTTCAGATTTAATATGACTAGCAGTATGTTGTCCAACAAAATAACTTCCTCCCAGTTGTACTATGTGTGTTTGAGGGGCAGGACTTTGGCAGTAGCTGGGACTCCATGCTGATGGACAGCAGCTTGTTATTTTTTTTATTTTATTTTATTTTTCCCTTGCCTGCTCTAGAATCAGTCTGCTCCAGGTTGTGTGGGTGATGGAGAGGGACGCTGGCAGGAGCCTGGAGGCTTATCTGGTCTCAGATCAGGGTTTCTAACTTGTGTCTGAAACACTGAGGAAAGGTTTGGCTGTTACACTGAAAACTGATGTGAGATCAGTGCCCTGTGGAGGATTCAACAACAGATGGGGATTTGCAGTTAAAAGAATCTCGTTTGAGATCCGATCATATATATCTATAGCTCACTGTATATTTTGCTGTGGTCATGTGGCAGTGGCCTAGTGTAAAAACTATAAATAGAACGCGCTGTCTAAATGACGAAGGAGGCTTTGGCAGTCACCTGGAGTGCTGCAGGGTATTCTGCTGACGTAGCTGCATTTTACTCCTGCTGGCTGTCAGTGGCAGGCCACAAGCTCTTCATTAATTTTCTCTCCACTATTAATTAGCCTTGCGCCGGAGATGTTGCCTTAATTAGGCCGCTGGGCCCAGCAGTTTTGTCCCTGTCATTACTGTTATAACCAATTTCTATTGATCATTTAGGAAAACCATGGAGGAAGTTCCTGGACATGCTGCTAGTTTTAGTAATCTAATGAGAAACTGGAGTCTCCTCCTAGCCTCAAGTTTACCTGATGAAGTCTTGTCCTGCTAGTGTCTGAGTTAGAAGAAGATGAAGGGCAATAATTTCATGAATCGAAGTGCAGGTGCAAAGCTCAGTCAGGTGCACTGTGCATATGGTGCAGAGGGAGTGGCAGCACACCTTCTCTGTTTTTATGGCTGGAGGCGCGTGGCTCACTCAGGGCACACATTAGAAATGAGGTGGCATTAAGAAGAATCCATTATCATACATTATCAGCGAGTGTGTTGGAGTCTGGCAGCCATTCTTTCTAAAAGCATTGCTCTCCCAGCAGTGATGTACTGACGTCATGTAATGGAGTCTGGAGGAGCTTCACCTAAGAGGAAACTAATACTCTCTCACTGGATGTGGAGAGTTGCAAGTGAAAATACAGTGCCAGCCCAAATATGCCTCCACGGCCAGATGAATTGAATTACTGTTTCAGAACATATGGAAAATCCAGAAGTCTCCATTGTTTTCTGTGATGATGCTCAGTTTTATTTGATTGGTCGTCTTCATAGGCCTTTAAACTGAAAATT
This sequence comes from Toxotes lorentzi, assembly GCA_037833715.1. NCBI lineage: Eukaryota > Metazoa > Chordata > Actinopteri > Toxotidae > Toxotes > Toxotes lorentzi. Next base: position 8,085,051 of record JBBMJY010000020.1, read on the forward strand.
ACTGTAATCAAACTGGATGTGAGCCACAGTAACTGTGGAATCTTTATAAGATTGAGTCTTTTTTTCCAGTCACACCACTTAAATTTAACCAGCGTGGTTAAATGACCAGTCATAATTCCCTCTACAGTTCCATATCATGCTGTTCATCACAGCCACAAGTTAACCTTTACTGCATGTGTCTATTCATATCATGAGTATCAGTAAACATTCAAATACTCTATACATTGGTTGTACACAATGAAAGCAGCATCTGTTATAAAAAAAAAAGGAGAGAATTCCAAGTACAAGTGCTGTTATTAGGAAACAGCAAAGTTATCACCTAAGTTCAAAGGAATTTTCTACTTTCTTTGTGATAGGTATAGATAATGTAGCACTGCAAGTCAAACAAAAATAATAGTTCATACACTCAGAATGGTCTGATCTATAAGGGCTTTTATGAGTTCAGGTCTGCTGTGAGTCCGCTTGAGGCTAAGTCCTGACAAACTTAGACCTAGACAGAAGAGAGGACGTCTTGATATTATATTTTTAAAATATAAATATATATTTTTAACTCCACCTAGGTAGTGTTTATTCCAGCACGGTTGGCATTGGATAATCCTGGGCATTTGTGTGTCTACCCCCTGTTATACTGGCACCGTATTTTAAAAACTTGGCACACAGCTCCCCCAAATTACATGAGGGATGGGGAACATACCCAAGGTTTGAAATGATAAGCAGATCCTTAAGTGCCACATCGCCTTTGGTTTGAATTCACAGATTTATGCTGTTTTACCTTTTCATGGTTTGCCGTCTTGGTTGACCCTGTTTGGACTGACAGCAATGCTGATGAGGCAATTAAAGTTTCTTGCTTTAGCCAGCCTTAGAGGGGATCAATTCTGTCCTCCAGCACAGGTGGCAGGTCCCTACATTCATTATTGCCTGCATAGTCTCCCTAATGGGATTGGATTTGTACTTATGAGTCAACAGGGCTGTTATTGAATCTCAGTTGCTGAAGCAATTGTCCTCCTCCAACAACTTTCTCCTTTGCCTCTTTTCTGGAGTATCTCTATTGTTGCGGTCCTGTAGGATTTTTTTCTCTTTAGTTCTGCATAATGTAGTAAGACGAATGTAAGCTCACAGGGGATGAAAGGGGTTTTACAGACTTTACTTTGTTGCAGTAGATTATTCAATTTAGACTTCTCTGTGGCTGAAATCTGAGTATTTAAAGGTATGGTTCTGGAAGTGGGAATAACAGAAGTTTGCAAGTGGAAATGGTGGTGTTCTGTGTGGTTGAGTATTTCACACATTTTGCCCTGTGTCTCCCTCTCACTTAGTGATTCCTTTGATTCGCTTTGAGCTTGTGGGTGGTAGTCCTCCAGGGGTCTCATTAGCTGTAATGACAAGGCCAAGATTTTAAAGTTAGCCAGTCAAAGACGTAGTTAGTGGCTTGTACCTACTGCGCCTAATTTCTTAAGGCCCTCAGATTTTCACATTTATTGATACATCAGGTAGTGCTGTTCCACGCAGGGCAACTTCTAAAGAAGCACTTTCTTTGCCTCATGCAAAATATTCAGAGCACTGCAGAGAATACTGTATTATGCTAGTCCTTTGTGTGTGCCCCTCCTCTCCTCTTTCTCTCACTCTCTCTCTTATGTCAATTATGCCTTAGGATCAGGCTCTGGGGTCTGGCCTACATAGAGGCTTGCAGAGCTGACTCTAAACTAGCTGGGAGGGTTGCAAATGACTGCCTCTCTCCACGCTACATCTGATGGCAGGAAGTCAGTGGAAACTCATTGAAAGTCACTGGAACTTTACTCGAGGAGAATGTTTGATTGGAGTGATTTGCCCTGAACCTAGGAACTGACAAAAGGTGTTTTTGTCTGAGATTAAATAGCTCCCTAGAAATGAAGAAGGGATTAATTATTCATGAAGCAAAAAAGGGTTGACATTGGAATGCAGGTCCAATTTACACTGAGTACCTGGAAAGTGTTGCTGCTGAACATTTTCAAGGCAGCAGGAGAGTGACATCAGCTCAGAAAGTTAGTGCCCCATAATGTAATGTGTATAATTATTCGGCTGTTTGTCAATACTCTATCATATGAATTTGATTTATTCGTGTGATTCAAGTTAAATAGAAGTAGGTGTCATTCCATGCTGTGAGGAAAGGTTACACTTGTTATTCCCAGCAGGGTGCTTAACGTAGATGTTGTGGCTGTGAGTTTAGAGCTGCTACCATTTAGTACACACAGCAGCTAGGAGTAGTGCATCACTTGCTCTACAACAACTAAAGACACTGAGTGAAAACATTTTCTGTTAATATATATCTTAGGGTTATCACACATCTTTATTAGAGATGCATGGTCTTATCACAGAACATATTTGTACAAGGGTAGGAAAGCATTAACGTTTACTCAAATTACACAATTACAATTACAATTTTTTGTAGAAAAAACACAAAACCCTTTTTTTTTTTTTTTTTTTGGATCAGCTGTGTGTGTTTGGATTTTTTTTGTCTCCGGACTGATCTTGCCTCCAGATGGAGGATGGTCAACCATCACATGCTGCAGTGTAGCTTGTGGCTTGTTTGATATCAAATACTGTCTCTTTCTGCTCTGCTAGTTTTGGCACTTGCCAGTGGCAAGTGGACACTAAGAAAACCAGCAACATTGATTTAAACAAAGCAAATGGTTTGAGCTTCTGTCCAGTACAGCTGAAGTCTCATTACAAACAAGTGTGTCACAGTTTTCAAATCAGATTTGGGACACTTTCATTTCTGTTCTTAAACCTGATATACAGCACTGTATCCAGCCTATTGACCATGCAATTGCAGCAAAATCTGTCACATCTGAATTGATGTTTTTTTTTCTCTCTACCACAGCTTCAGCACTGCCTACCAGTGTATCTACTACTCTCCAGAGCACACAGCCAAAGCTCAGGAGGTACTCAGCACCATGAGCCTCCTCCAGCCCCTCATCACAAGCTTAGCGGACCAGCTCCTCCAGGCTGCCCAGGAGCACTCTTCAACTGGACTAAAGGACGCACTCAAGAACCTTTCTGACAAGGTGAGACAGCACCAAAATCCTCCACCCACCCCCCCTTTCATCTCAACTATCCCTTCATTCCTCTCTGCTGCAGTACGCAAAGCACCACTTTTATTCTTGGACACATCACCAAACACTGACAGGTAATACCTCAGCCTGAAAAACCTTTTAGTTTAATCTTTAACTGTGGCGATAAGTTCATTTAAACCATCCAAAAACTACTTAATTATTTGCTCAGGGGTTCTGCTTCTGAGCCTGTAAGCAATAGTTTTCCTGGTGGAGCTGAAATCTGAGGACTGCTCAGGTGGATATATTGGCTTAAACTGATTGCAACACTAAATGTTTACACTCTCAGAGGAGTTACCCTATAAGAGTGATTTGGTACCAGCTCTGGTAATATTCCTCTGCTAGTTTCATTGCAAATAGAAGCCGAAAAAATTAACAAATTCTCAAAACAACTTTTAAAACTTTAAACCCAGCAGTTGAATTGACACAGCTGCACACATGCATGCACACGCTAAAGAGACAATCTCTGGAAAAATCCATAACTCATCATAAAAACGCCAAACTAACAAAAGTGAATAGCAGCATGGACGTTTATGGAGTTGAGGCGTTTTTATCAGTATAATTAATGAATTACATCTGGTGCTGTCAGATTGCAATCTGTTGTGGGAGAGATTGTTTTTGCCACAGTGGAATAGAGCCCAATCAGCCTGCTTAATTGGTACATTCGCGCTGTCACCACTTCCTCTCATCCTTGATTAGACACGCACACACTGGCCAAGTAAACCCCTGGCCTGGTCAACACAAGCAGGGCTGCTCTCTGATTAAAATCTCAAGATGTGTTTGTGTGTGTAGGTGTGTGTGGTTGAGGACAGTGGAGGTGTGAATCTGTGTGTGTTTGAAAGCTGATGTTCAAGTGATATCACTCGTTCAAGCCCCTAAGCATCCAATCATGAACAACATCACATAATTTATATCAATATTTCCTGCTACACATCTGGTCATCTCTCACAAAACTCATCTTTTTCTTTTTCTTTCTTTTTTTTTTTTTTTTTTTACAGAAACACACACATATACCCCTGTGTTTGCACTCACACACAGACTCGTGGTCACTTGTTGGCATATGCACACACTTGTGGAATCACAAGTCAGGTCAAGTCAGTTTCATTTATATATAGCCCACTCACAAATTTCCTAGAGTTCAGTGAAAAGATCAATAGATAATCACACATAGACAATCAAACCCACAACTAAACATTTACCTTGAGAGTCAGTCTTCTCCTCTACCTCTCAGCAGTAAAGCAAATAAGCATACTTGCATTTTGGCAATCATGCTCGATCTAGATGAGTAAGAACGCCCCTAAAAAAACATAAATGAGATAACGAGGGAGAAAAGACATACACTCGCTAAAAAAAAAATCACTCCATACTCACACATATGGTCAGACAGAAATGATATCCATCTTACAGACATTTGTGAGTGAGTCTCTACAGTGACGTTTCTTCAGTAAAGACAGTGAGTCACACATCCAGAGAATCGCGGAAAGGTGTGACACCTCCAGAAACAAGACTATTTGAAAACCTGGGTTATGGCTGTACCATATGTATGAAACTGGGGACGTAGCTGAACCCACTAGATGACATAACACACTAATTAGCATATTCATGTCACTATTGTGTCATGTTTGCATTCTGCCAAGTGTGAGCCAGTTTCAGCCCTTTTTCTATTTGCCTCTCTCCTACCCTCTGTACTCACATATACAGTAATTTAATATAAAAAGAAACTGATAGACAACGGCTGTGGTGTGATTTTGACTATATTTACTTGTAAAATGATCACTCCGAGAGAAAATTAGAAGCTCATTCACGTCTGTGTCAGCTGCAGTGCAGTCAGTTGAAAGATGCATAGAGAGGTGTGCCTGCGGAGGAAAAGCCTGACCTCATGCTTGCGGGGCAATACTGGTGATTCTCTTGTAGCTCAGGTTTGTCCAAAAAGTTGCTAGATTTGTCTCTCCAGCACTCAAACTCCAACACTCAGCTGGCCGACGAATGGTTTAACTTCATCACTCATCTGCCAGTCAGTGATGCACATTCACAATTATAGGCTTGTCCCCATTGTTGCAGTCCAGCCAAAACTCAGGAGGAAGTAATAACCTCTTTTTCTGTGTTTTTTATTATTCACTCCAACTTTTTCTTTCCTGGCTCAGATCACCTGACCACAGGCCTAATTCACTAGTTCACTCCAGAATACTTCTCCTCCTGGGTACATTCTGATTAGCGTTGGACACCACAAATGTGCTGTTGCTTCTCTATATATGACGATGATTCTGTTGATGAAGATAATAATAATTTCACCTTGTGATGATAATCACAGTGAAAAGGCAATTGCCACGCATCTCCCCTCCCTCCAGCTGTGTCCTAGGACAAGTTATATGTCATAACGGTTACCTGGGAAGAGCCATTGGGTTTGATCGTCTATGTATGATTATGTTAAATTATATGGTGTGTAGAGGTCATATACGCAATAGTGAGTGAGTGTCCTCACAGCCAAGTGCTGTTGGAATGTGACCAGTTCTATCTATTCAGCCTCCGCTTACCCCTCCTTTGAAGTTACACTGAGTGAAAAAGCTCTATTTCCAACTCATCCTTCAGGATAAAACCATTCAAAACCATTCGGGGTGAACAGATTCCTACAGTTTTCTTCTTTTTTAGATCAAATGTAACTTACTTTTTCACAGTCGGAGTCCACAGAGGCATTTTCTGACTTGCACTTCTGCTCAGTCAAGATCACATCAGCAGATATATGGAAGAAAGAGTAGCAACAGAATTTTTCTCGAGGGATTTAGCGTGTTTCAGATCTCTAAAACAGGTAGGTGTGGAAGAGCTGCACTGAGGAGTAGTTTTTGCACGTGGAGGAGCAAAGTTGCTGTGGTTTAGCCTTGTTAAGAAAATGAAGGAGCAATGCTTTTCTCCTTTGCCCACAGGAGTGCACCTCTGATATTTTATTGGTTTGTTATTAATTGGTTAACTTTTATCCATAACAACAATGCATGAATAGCAGTATGTTCACCAGCAGAAAAAGTTATTGTATAAGCACTGGCATAGGCAGATACATAAGTTCTGTGACCCTGTGGTTAAGAAGTGCAAATATGGCCCAGATTATTTTAAATACAGTGTGTTTTTGTTCACTCATCTCAGGAAAGATAATGAATAATACATGGTCTCATAGATTGCAAATTAACATTGAGGTCAGATAAGCAGAGTTCAATTTGAATATGAATTTACATTTTGAATTCCCAGCTCCTGGTAAGTGTTTTGGTTACTGAATCAAGCGTGGATCTTTTTTTTTTTAGTCATTTGGACAGTTTCGTCTTTAAAATAATGTTTACTTCTTGGTATATTAATGTGTGAATCACAGGCTAGTATTCCTGCAGGAATGCCTGTTCTCAGGCAATTACACATTTCTTCTTATCCACAGATTTTAGCTCTCACATCATTGACTTACAGTAATGGAACTCATTTGGATCCATGCAAGGCAATTAAAATGGATATGAATTAAATACAATGGTGTTTTAAGTGTAGTCATCGTTTGCTTTCTCTGCTTAAACATTCATCAAATGGACCATTCAGTGTGGGTAACAGCCTTTATAGCTTTTGAATCAAGAACAGAACAGTTAAACCAGACTCGGATGGACCAATGATTGTGTTGTTTTTTTAATGACTGCAACAGACTGTAGCTGCATCATAAGAGGAACACTGTGGAAGATACACTCTTTAAGCAAGTCAGCAGTTTCTCCTCACTTACTGATGTACTTATGATGGAGTCGCTTAGCTTAGAAAAAAAGTGCACAGACTACATACTCAGTGATTACGAGTCTTTGAAGTGCACTGAATGAAACGGTTTGATCATTGGTCAGATGTGGTGTTGTCTGTGACGTGTGAATAGAAGAGATGGAGAAGATTAGAGTGGTAAGACACAGCAGGAATTCACCGATTTCACCGAAGATTAAATGCTAAAACGTGAGAGAGAAGATTCTCCATGTTGAACTGTCAAAGCTTCACTGCAACAGAGTGGATTGCAGACTGTCAATGGCCTCAGACCTTTTTATAGAGATTCCCAGGAGGCACTAAAAGATAAGCTCAAGGATTTAAGATGTGATTATATGAGAGAAGAAAAAGGTTCTTTCAGCTACAGAAATCCAAACATTTTTAAATTGTATGCCTTGTTCTTATGTTATTCTATACTGGATAGTTGGCTGTGTTATGGATAATTGTGCAAATGCCACAAGTGCTGACAGGTCACTTACACATGCAGCCTATAAGACGGGTCAAGTTGACACTGCTTCATTTTAAAGGAAAAAGGCAAGGGAAAAAAAAGTTTAGAAAGTGTCTCTAGTACCAGGACAGGACTGGCCTGGGTTTCTTTTCCATACTTATCTCCAATCCGTCTCCACAACTTCTGGCAGTCTCAACTCATTCACTATTCCGTCCACATCAGGGAGCTAGATGTTTGTGTGGCAAATATATGTATATAATGACCTCGCAGGTTTCTTTTCATGGAGGCATGGCTCATGCGTTTTGTTAGACTGCATTTTGCTGTGGTAATAGAATTGCTTATTGCAGTGCTAACTCAATTACTCTTGAGAGCCCTTATCATTTTTTACGCAGTGGCGGCAGCGACCGCGAGGCTCCTTGGTACCGGGATCATCATCAACTTACAGTAGCTGGTGAATTTGACATCAAAGGAGGTGTGCTCCTGGAGAAGCTGGCTGGAGGAGGAGTAATTGAATTGTTTGTTGTTTGTTGCTGTTTTTGTTGCTCACTGGCTGTGCTGCGGTAATGGAGAGCAGCTACTTTATGGTGAAGGAGAGTGTTCATTTTCCTTGTTTCTTTTCACTTGCACTGTAAATAGTTACCAGCTTCCACCTGTTTTTCTTCTTCCCACCAATGTGAGTGTCTCTTTCTATCTCTCTCTCTTGCTATGTCTCTTTTGCTTTTTCAGTACTTAAATTTTCATTTGTCTTGCTGTCCCACACTAACTTTCAGTATCTGTCTTTTTTTCCCAATTTCTCTTTCTCTTCTCTGCTACAGACTGAACAGTTTGTTCACACACTTAAGGATGAATTGGTCAAGAGTGCACTACTAGCACTGCATGCAGCTCAGCCCGGGTACGTTTCCAAGAACCAAAAGCAAACCCCGGCGCAGGCTGGTCAACATCAAGGCCACATTCACCAGTGCAGTGACCAGAATCAGAGTCCGGTCCAGGGACTTCCAGGCCACAGTCCAGCCACGTCTGTCACTGAGAGCACGGTGGTGTGTAATAATGTGGAAGGATCACAAACCACAACTAGAGGAGAAGGTGGGCCTTTGCCTCTGAAGCACCAAGACTCCATACCACACCATAAAGAGTATGATGAGGAGGAATGGGTGAGTCCGACTTCTTTCAAAGCTGTGGCTTTTTATGGTTTTAGTTTATTTAAGTACAATATGACAAACTGTAATTGTTACTGCTGGGCCTCACTGTAGTGCATGCATTGGGAAATAAACTGTATTTCATATGAACAAATTTTTATGGGAAATTATTTCAGTTACTTGCAAAATTAGATTGTATACCAAACATTACTTTTTCATTTTAATGAGCGCTTTTCTTAAAGGAGTGTAAACATTTCATCTTGACAGACTGACTGCAGAAAATTATTGTGTGGTATCCTTGTCACTGAATCTAAGCCATGCTGCTTCTTTTCACTGAAGTGTGTATGACTGCTGGTTTGTTTTTGTGTGAGGACAGTGTCTGCCACACTGACAGCAGGAGTTTATCATGATTTCTGCACACCAGTGCCTAATTATCTCTCAAAATATTCCTCATTGTTATAACACGAAATACACCAAACCAAAATACACACCACCGCGTTACAGTACAGGTACACTTGGATTGTACACACATACACACACACACACACACACACACACACACAAGTAAAAGCATCTATTCATCAGTGAACAGTAGGAGCTCTTTGAGTGTAATCTAAAAATATCCAGACAGCAATTTCCTTTTCACCTTTTGGACACAAAGTCAGTTTAGAGTATAAAGGGAAACAACACCTTTATGCTTTGTTTAACATAAGGGAAGTGCGTGTTGATGTAACTGATGCAACAGTTTTTCTGTTCTCGTGACACATTTTTATTTCAGTCTCACTACCTCAGAGAGATAGAGAGAGTGATCTAATCAGTGAGGCTCATCTGACTGCTGATTGTATATTTCGGCTCTTTTAGGACAGGGTGTGGGCCAACGTGGCCAAATGTCTCAACAGTGTGATTGCCATGGTGGATAAACTCCAGGAGGAAGACAACAGCAAACAGGAGCCAGTCCCCGAGCAGCAGCTTGCTGATGTCATCACCTCACACAACCCTGGTAATTAACTGTTTTTTGTGAAACATGATCATCAGTCGGCTTTGGTGGGAAACATCTATTATATGTGCTGAAGTATTTGCACATTGACAGGTAACTGGCCATCAATGGAAAGCCTGTTCTATTATTAAAGTCTAGTTATCTGATGTTTTGCAGGCCAGGATTGGAATTTGCAATCCTTTCCAGCCACTGGACAAAAACATTAGACAGACGTGTGTCTTGATTGTTCCTCAACAACATGTTTTATTTTACTCTAATGAACATGGTTGTCTGGTTTTCTTTTGTTGTTTTTGTTGTTGTCATTGTTGGTCAATTTCTTCAGCTACAGAATCAAACCCCCAAGCCAGCCTGATTGTTATGTTGAGTCAAAAATATTGACATTTGGGCAAAGATCTGTTCTAGAAAAACCTTTTATACCTGCAAAGAGTAATCCGAATACCTTTCTAGAGCTCAGGCTAAAATATGCAGAGTAAAATATCCTACAGCAGCACAAACAGGTGGCACAACAAGGGGATTGTTGTAGTTTTTTTCCTGCATGATTGGTCCCAAAATTGGCCTTAAATATCTTCATATGTGGTAATAATAGCTATTAAATGAAACTCTTTGATATCTGCAGACTTCCTGCTGTGTGTAAGAAGGCTCAGACTCGGCGGTGATTTAGACATCAAATGTTTCATCTCAGTTATCTATAAAAGTCTGCAAAACTGGAAGCCCTGTAGAATACAGTAAATAAATATAGTTCATGACTACAAATGATCCCAGATCCCAGTTGTTTTTTTCTCTTCAGTTAAACAGATATTGTGATGCATCATAGGTTATTAACTTTGTATATATGCATGTAGAATAATGCTAATCCATCATTTTCTTTGGCAGCATTTCCAGTTCCCAACACAAAACAGGGACTAATGTTAGCTCAAGAAGAGCTTTTAGACCCAAAAAAAGTATTAGTAAACTAAATCAAAAACACATTCTGCCTCTGAGAGAAATGACTCTGAACAGTCAGTGTTTTTCAGTGTATCTGCAGCCTCATTTGAAAAGAGTGACACAAGACTCCGGTCCAACTTTGAGGCTCCCTGTTGTTTAAGTATTAGCAAAAGAGAAACTTCAGTTGCTGCCAGAGAAGTGGATGAAAGCAATATTTGATATGCAGAGCCATTCACTGTTGACCACAAGCTGCCCAGTCTTCCCTTACGTCCAATGAAGTCCTGCCTCAAGCTTGTGTCCAGACAAATGCCCAGCCTTTTACAGCTTCCAACTGGCACACACAGCAGCGGCATTAGTCTAACCAGGCGACAAGGAGAGGCTGTGTGTGTGTGTATCACAGTCAAATGAACTTTTAGGCATCTGCGCAAGTGTTGGCACATTCGTATCATTTTGTGCCTGTGTGTGCGTGTGTGCATGTGTGCATGTGTGTCTGCGTGCGTCTGTTTGTCCAAGTGAGCTGGCAGGTAAGAACAAGGCCATCCGCCGGTGTTCAGCCTGACAGATAAGCTTAACCCCCCGAGCACCTTTATTAAGACGCTGAACAGGCTCAGAGCAAGTGGTCATCTGCTTGTCTAAATACAAATGTGGATGGAATAATGAGAGAGGCTTTATCTTCTAGCGGAGAACGTTGAAGCCCTGGCTTTTGATGACGAGACGTTGTGGGGGTTTAGATGTTTGGACAGGTGGGCTGGCGAAGAGATGACAGCTGGAGTCCTGTTTCCTCCTTCTCTGTGCAGAGGCAGTATTTGCAGAATGAGATAAGACATGATTTCCCTGACAAGACAAGGGCAAGCATGATGTGCTATACAGTCTTGGCTGTATCCAGCTGTGTTGGTGCGTGTGTGTGTGTGTGTATGTCTTTATGTCTTTATAAATGTGTTCACACTGATCCCCACGTCCCCCCAAGAACTTTTAAATTTGTTGAAGCTGAGCAGAATGCGTTGTGGGAAAACTCAATTTCAACATTACTTATCCAGCAGTGCCCCCTGTTGGCTATTGAAGGGATCATAGCTTTGTCCCAGTTCCTACATATTATTTCTCAACAGGCTTTGAGTATGTTGTGTGACAAAGTTAAGCAAATCTTAGAGTGAGCCTTTGATATACAGAAATGGAATACTGAATGAAGTAGAGGAGCTTATTACAGGTGCGACAGTTAATTTTAGTTAAATGTTAAATCAGTATATTATGACAAATAGTATATGATAAAATGATGCTTGTGATACCCAGCCAGTGGCACATGTGCTTCAAGGGGTACTTGTGCTTCTGAAAGGGAATACATGGAACGCTGAACTGATTAGCTCTTCTAAATAACTACTCTTAGCTAACTCAACAACTTGTGATTTGATTAAAACATATTTCAACATACATGCGTTAAAAGGAAGTACATACAAGTAGGAGTAATTAGTGTGTTGCTGATCTTGAATTCAATTTAAAGATCAGTAATTTACAATAACCAATTAGTTGTCCATTGTTGTCCTAAGTGGGTTTTAACACATCAACCCCACATGTGCAGTTGGCTGTGTGAAAACAGCAAAGCACAGGGCACACAGGTGGGACGGGAGGTTCATTCAAACCTGGCAACTCAAAGCGCGTTGTTGGTGTTTCGGTTGGAAATTGGCTTGTAGACGTTGCGCTGAGAATAGATGTCTCGGAATCACAACTGTTTCTGGCTCAAAGTCACTCTATCAAGGAGACACTATCAAGGAGAGCAAACAAAATATTTCTGGCAAATGCGTAGTAATAACACCATAGTACTTAAAATGTAAAGAAGCACCTGAAGCCCCTGATTTGAGAAGTGCTGCACCAGAACGCAGTGTCATTACACTGCTGTGTTTACTCTGATCAAATCGTGTGCAAATGACACCAGGTTGCTACAAAACAACCACACACACCTCTGTACACATCACACTGGTTATAACTCCATATTTTGCCTGCTAATGCAGGAGACATCGGGTGACAAGAAGATATTAACTCTGCTCCAACTTTTTAAATCACAAAAAATCTTGACGTTTCTCCTTGCAATTGTGTAATTGCGTGCAATTGTGTCACATCAGCTATGATATGATGTGACTATTTAAGGCATTAAAGTGTGGAACTTTGAGTGAAGTAGCATCTGATTGGTGTGATCATATAAAAGGCTTGAACACCATTTGCTTTTGGCTGCTTGGATTGGTTGTGATGTGGGTTCATGTCTTGACACTTAAGTATCATCCGCACAACATTATGATTTCCTGGAGGAGCATAGACATTGCTATCATGTTTATTCTGACCTCTCCCTTCAATCCATATTTCTACTTCACCCAGCCCATTGCGATTTGCACTGCGGTGCCTACATGAACAGTAGGTATGCTTGGAGTCCACACTAAACTAAATTGTTAGCCAAATCATCATAGAAGCCAGTGAAGGTTCAGTGAAGGTTATCATACATGCAGGCAGTCAAAATTTTTGTTGGCTTTTGTTTGCAGTTCTTCTGTCCTGATTGTCAAGAAAACATAAACAGTTGAACTGGTTTCAACTCACAGATAATAAGCATGTTGTTTCTGGCAGATCCTTGCTGACATTCTATCTCTGTCAACACCTCCTCCCCTATCCCCATCCCATCTTTCTCCCCAGGTGATTGGAGGGAGCAGTTGTGTCCTCTGGTGACCAGGTTAAAGGAGTGTGTGAGGGAGGTGGTGGAGAAGGCTAAGAAAGCCATGACTTTTGTGCTCTTACAAGAGGCAGCCTGCAGCATACCACAGGGCTTCCTCTTCCAACAGAGGCGAGATGTGGTCTTCAGTCAGGCAGTAGGTGGCAACACTGTTAAAATAACCATAGCAAACAAAGCAGTTTATTATCTAATTATCCTTTGTGGCCCAAAGTTCAGTACATTTAATGCTGCACTTTACTAGTCCAAACCTGTGTGTAGCCCGTCAAACAGCATGTAAACCGTTCCCCTCACGTTATTAAACATTTACAAAAACTGATATTGAAGCTGTTAAGTGAAAATATCTCTTGAAACCTTCTATTTTTAAGGCTATAAAATAACTAATTAATATATTCATAACATAAGCCAGAAGACATGGTGTACTTCAACAAACTCAAAACACACAGCTACCAAAGGAGTGACAACATTCTTTATGATTCGAATATGACAGCTCAAACATTGTGGTGTGAATACGACTGTGAGGCTGTTTGGCCTGGTTGCCCTTGTAGTGCATCTGAATCATTTTAGACCCTGCATTTTCCCATTTTACATGCATCCTGTTGGCTGCTTAGCTTTTTGTGCCAAGAACAGCTTGCAGCAGAAATGTCTCAAATATATATATGTGTGTGTGGGGTTTTTTTTTTGTTTGTTTGTTTTTTCAGCTGGCAGCCTTAGCCTGTGGTTTTGTCATGAGGCTGTATGCAGGAATGCAGGACAAAGGATTCCTGAGGCAGCTCCACCTGGTTGGCCTGGTGGCCCAGTTTGAGAGCCTGCTCAGCACCTACAGTGAGTAAATTTATAAGAGTTAAATCAGAGCTGGCAGATATGAGTACACAGATTCCTGGTACCTGCACCACTGCGATCTAAGTTCTCATTCAGGCCAGTTTGCTAAAGTTCCCGGTGCAGCTCACAAAGAAGTGAAATGGTTTGGTTAGTGAAATTAACTGCTGAAAGCAGAGCAAGGAGCTTTCAGATAATTGAGAGATAAGGGCAGCTAATACCTGAACCCATTTTCAAGATTCCATGTATTCTTCATGTCTCCACCAAATAATGCCTCTGCAGTATCAAGCTTTGGCCATTTCTGAATTATATTCATCATCCAGTTTAGCCCTGTGACATTTAAAAATTTGAGCTGAACTCTCCTTATTTTGAGTAACTAAGAAGACAATGTGTGATAATTAAGAATTAAATCACCACCTATCTTGTTCTGTCAAACTGTTTTCAGGTGAAGAGATTGGAATGCTGGAGGACATGGAGGTTGGAATCTCAGACCTGCAGAGAGTCTTGTTCAAGATCACAGAGGCCAAGACAGATGACCTCAGTGACCTCCAGCCTTTAGTGTGTGGCCGACGGTGAGACATTATCCCCTTCTCTGTTTTCTTTTGTGCTTTAATCTAACATGTTCCGTCAGTCTCTTTATGAGATGATCGCACAACCTGGAGACAAAGCTGTTGCGAACTATAATCTGTTGTAGTAATAGCATAGTAGAAGTGCAATACATTGTAATGAGCAAGTACAGATAAATGCCTGTTGACATCCAGTCGCCAACACAAGTCCCATTAAAACTACAAACAGTTTTTAGTTGTTTTTCGTTGTTAATCTAATGCACCTGTCAATAAACCTTTGCAGTAACTGGTACCTGACCTGCTAGTTCTCAAATACTCAGAGGAGTGGGTACTTTGTATGTGCAGTATGTCAGAATATTGTGCCTACTATTGGTACCAGTCCCAGAATGTGCAAACGTACACACTCTCAATCGCAACCCAAATGCCAGGCACACAGAGAGGGCCAGTAAAGAGACGGACAGGGCCGGTAAAAACCTTAATGAATTTTTTGACCGTCCACCAGCCTGCATCATTATCTGTGAAGCTGCCAATCAGATTTATTTGCTTATTAAGGGACCACTTTTCCAGATCGCCCTGGCCCACTTTTAACCCTGATTATAGGCACACAGTATGTGATCTAACTAATCCATAAACAGTGGATGTTTTTTGTTTGTGCGCTTAGAATTATAGAAAAGCTTAGTGCTGAGGGGAGTTATGGCATGTTACAGTACAGCTGCACTGTATAGCCAGTTATGAAGAAGTAGGTCTGTCTTATGAATCATGGTGAATTTAAATAAAATAACCATAATAAAATAGAATAATAAAATGATGTGTAATGAGTAACTTGGATCTGGTTGGTCTCTGGTGTCCAATTGTACAACTTCCAGAACGTATCAAATTCTACAGAATTTGCAAAACGTAATGAAGATCCTTCTCTGTCTTTTACTTACCATTTTGTTTTTTCTTTTTGCATGCAGAGACCACTTCACTGTAGAAGTGCCATTACCAAGACTGGTTTTCCAGACCTTGCCAGAGGAGATCAAGGAGGGCAAACCTCTACGAGTATTCCCAGTGCTGTTTAATGTGGGCATCAATGAACAGCAAACTATAGCAGAGAGGTACAGCCACTCTTTGTTCACTCTGAAGAACTTCCAATCTGATGTACATAAGGAAAACTTTTTTATGTGAACATGTTAACCAAGGCCAGGTCCACAGCTTATTCTTTTTCCTTTAGGCTTGAAGAAAGTGTAGTTATATCCCAAACTGCACACAGTTCGTAATCCTTCACAGCTGGAGGCATACTCATATTCCCTGACTGATAAAGAATTGTTTAATATGTAACTCTGTAAATGCAGCATTTACTGTTCTGCATTATTATGACATTGAATGATAAACTGTTTCTTTTACTGTGTCTTGATGCTCCACCATAACTGCCCTTATTCCCTCTGTTATCCTCTCAGGTTTGGAGATATCTCCCTACAAGAAAGAATAAACCAGAAGAACTTTGAGATGTTAGAAGCCTATTACAAATCATTAAGTGAAAAGGTGCCGCTAGAATGTGAGTGCAAAGCAACACTTTTCTGCAGTAATCCCACAAAGATCTAGGAAAAAGAGTATTGACAAATAGTTGTTACTGAGTTTGACGTCAGAGCTGCAGCTCCTTCTGAGCATCACCTTCATAAGCTTGTACTTTTAACTCAACCAGAAGAAGAAATGGACCTCAGTCACCGGCAATGTGTTTTATTTTTCCTATGGACAGGTCTGCCATGTTTTCAAACACAGACAGACATCAAGGAATTACTTGAAACCCTGGGCCAGAATGTAGTCACAAAGAAGAGGAAGAATGTGGAGATACTATGGATTGCTGGAACGGTGAGCAGTGTTTTTATTGAAAACTGTTGCATTTTCCAAGGACAACAGTTTTCATTGAACCACAAACATTAAAAAAATCTTGCATAAACAAAGTAACTGTAATCAAAACATATATGACATATTGCTAAGTTTTAATGGAAACACTGAACTGTGCAAAAAGAAACTGCCTGACCATGTCTTGGGAAGGTGATACTGTACAGAAGCAAGCCTTTTACATGAAATTCATTACCTCTTAGTGAATTATTATAGTTCCTACATTGCATCAGATTCACTGAAGTCACAGAAAAAATCTGATACAACAGGCCAAAGAGTCTGCGGCTACACTAGCTGTTCTTTCTGTGACACTGTCAATCAGCATGCTAATATGCACACAATAACAAAGCTAACGTGTTGATGTTACGGGATAACATAGGTATAACACAAAGTCCTGCTGAGGCTGATAGAAATGGCATTAGTTTTACATGCTGTTGGTGTTTTAATAGTGTTGAACAAATTTGATTTTGACTCTAGTCAGTGGCACTAGAGGAAAAGTTAAAGGATCACTACAGTTATTACAATCCATCCTGAATGTAACATAAATGCCTGCACTGAGTTTTGTGACAATCCATCCAGTAGTTGCATTGCATGTATCTTTTTCTGCTCTTCCCTTCAGATCTGCCGAAGGTTAAATGGCATCAGGTTCACCAGCTGCAAAAGTGCCAAAGACCGGACATCCATGTCTGTCACATTAGAGCAGTGTGCCCTCCTACGTGATGAACACCAGCTCAGCAAGGATTTCTTCATCCGTGCCCTGGACTGTATGCGGAGGTAAGATAGTAATGAAAGATAGTTTAAAACTGAGATGGGTGCAAGTTATTGTTCCAGCCATTCCCTGTTCTTCTGAATTTAAAAAGTCAGTTGAATCAAAAAGACATGCACTTCTACTTGGACCTGGCGCTATGTAGGTGAACGCCCTGTGGTTGAAAACTCAGGAAAAGCTAATGAGTCCACCTTGTGAAAAGGTGACTTTGTCAAACTGTTATTCAAGGTCAAGAATAAACTTTAATGCTCAGTGCCCTGGTTACTCTGGATATGTTCACAAACGACATTGTGTACAGTTTTACAACAACAGAACAAATGTTTCCAGTGAAAACAATTAAAAACAATAGTGTGTCAGGTAACCAGGATATTGTTTCTAAAGCAGTCCTGTGTGGACAAAAACAAAATCTCAGCTCAAAACTGAAACTATCTGCAAGGTTAAGTAGAGTTAAGTAAGGAAGCCCTGATAGGCCAGTGAGACAAAAAAATTCTGTTGATCCATTTTCTAAGTGTTATCTAAATTGTTTTCTCTGCTATGAACTTTAGAACGTGAAAAACAAAGCTTTTATCAGGATCATCTTTTTTACTTTTTGTTTTGTTTTGTTTTTTGTTGTTAAGTGTTTATTGTTGTAATATTGTCATTTTGGCCTGAAGTTCACCACTACCCCAGTATCCCAGTCTACATACGACTTAAAGCATTCATGGTTTCTTCCAGGTGATTTTTAATGTGTCTGTGCACTCTAATCACAGGGTACATATATAGTGTATTAGCAAGTTATATAACATTACTGTCATGTCTTTTGACAAGTAATAAATTGTAATTGGTGAAGGCTCTCTGCCAGAAAGATGTTAGGAAGTCAGGAGAGGTATTGAAAAGCAAAATCCACATATGGAAAATCACCTGTTTCCACAGGAAAAAAGGGTCATTTAAAAAAGATTATCCTGACAAAACCTATTTTTCATGTTTTTAAGTCATGAAAAAAGAGAGAGAATAGTTTGGATCAGACTTAGAAATGGATCACCAGAATGTTTTTTTCCTCCCTTGCCTATATATATATATATATATATATATATATATATATGTATAGTAACTTCAGTGAAGCAACCCTTTAACCAATGCCAAACATTTAGTAGTAGTTGTTGAGTTCTGTAAACCTTAATATGAGACAATAATATTACAGATGTCTGGATAAAGTAATAACCTGCACCCTCAAATTGTTTCTATGAGCAAAAGCTGACACCATCATCACACACACCAAAGGCATTTTGTGTGCACCTTCTCGTCCCGGCTAATCACCATCAGATGTGCCAGTATAAACATCATCATGTGTTCATGCGTTCCCTTCATCATCACCACCTTCCCTCGCACATTCAGAAGCAACCATGCATGTTCCTAGCAGGGCTTCAGAGACACTGCCACCTTTAATGTTTGTGTTTGCCAGCAGGTTAAACATCTACATTTGCATCTGTCTGAAACTGATAAGGTCTAATTTAAGAACTTTGTCACAGCTGCTGGTGAAGTGCATAACAGTAATGACCTGTGCAGTCCAGCTGATGGCATCTTTACATATTGTACAACTAGCCTGATTAATTAAAATTTAGTATAAATTAGCAAATTCAATTGCTCCAGCTTACAGTTGCACAATAACCAGTTTTCATAAAATAATCTTGTTTATCAGTCAACCTCCGCAACAGCTTCAAGTAATATTAATGTTTATTTACTCCATCTCCAGCTGATTAGATGAACGTGTTGTGGATGTTGGACATCACGTAGTCAGGACAAAAATAAACAACTAAAAAACCCTGATCACTTTCTACAACTTTTACCTTTCACCCACTTTTGTGTGCGCAAGACACTGGCACTGTCAGCACAGTGTCATATTACATGCGTTGCGTTATATATTTATGAATAGGTCTCCTGTCTTTTCCGTCATTGTGGTCATTTTCAAAAAGTTATTGTGAAGAAAATATGTTCAATAAGTTCATCAGATCTTCTCACATACAGTAATATGCATAAAGAATTCATAGAATATGTGATCCATTGATGCTTGACCTCACTATATACTGTATATTTACTACATATGTTAATCACGCATACACTTATTTACTGTCACATACGCCTCCTCTTTCACTGAACAAGAATTATATTAAAATATAAATTAACTGGATTTTTTTTTTCCTTTTATAGCTTATATAAATATAGTCACTTGGCATTCATCATGTTGTCTAACATTAAAAACAAGGTCCTCAAACTGCAACTGCAACTACAACTGGAAATATGATGATAGATTTGATATTGTTTGTATCCAGGACTCTAACTAAAAGCAGAAAAAACATATATTTGTAAATGTGTATATATATACGGCTGGAAAGCATGTGTCTAGATATGGTCACTTAGAAATGTTTCTAAATTGATGTGGGCAGACTATATTCTCAGATGTTTGAAAAAGTTGAACATATGCCATACAGCTGGTGTAGGGGAGCAGGATAACCACACTACAGTAGTACGCTGGCTGACTGCAGGTGCTGCATTCAAATGGTAGTTCACTGCCAAAGTCGATACAGAAGAAGTAGTCTCCTTCACAGGAACTGCTCCCAGCCACTGGTTTAGGTACATGGATGACACCTGGGTCAAAATCAAAACTGAGGCCGAAGCTTGTTCACCCTAGACAAGATACCCAGGCATAAGCAGAGAAACGTAGTGTAGGCAGTTCAATGCGGTGATGAATGCACAGACCTGTGCTTTGGATAAACAAAACAACCACTTGACATTCACATGGCATAGCACAGAAGATCCAGCTCCCCAGCTCAGGACTCAGCTGTAAAAGAAGCCATCTAGAGGTGAAGTGTCTTCAAGAACCTCAAGCAAGTCCAGTTGCCTTACATAGCTTTAGGAAATACCAGTGCAGTATAATGTCATCACTTTAGTAAATTATACATTTGCTTCCCAGTGGAGTTTATTCTGCATTCTACAATAATGTGGTGAAACAGCCACACAGACATTCATTCATTTCTATACCGCTGGATCCGTCAGGGTCGCAGGGGAGCTGGAGCTTATCCCAGCTGACTACAGGCGAGAAGCAGGTTACACCCTGGACTGGTCGTCAGTCAATTGCAGGGCAGACACACAAAGACAGACAACCACTCACACACACACTCACACCCAGGGGCAATGTAGAGCAGCCAGTTAACCCAATGTGCATGGTTTTGGGATTCCACATAGACGAGCCCAGACCAGGGTTCAAACCTGGAACTCTCTTGCTATGAGGCAACAGTGCTAACACCACTGCGTCACAGCAACACGGTGCCACTGCCCCCTTCCTCAAAGGAAGAAGAGAACATTTTCTCATCATTCTTCTCATCAATTAATTGCTTTGTTGTTTGCTTTGAACCAAATAAGGAAGGCTTTCATGGCGGTGATTAGACAGGCTCGACCAGTTGACTCCACGGTACAGCAGCATTTTAACAGCTGTTTTATTGTACATAGTGTACAGTCAATTACCCAACCTGCTGTACATGCAACAACAAATGCAGAGTTGTACAACTAGCCTGTACATACAGTGTCTCTTAGTCAGTCTTTCCTTCTTTTAAAATAGCCGTTAGGTATTTCAAGTATGCTGTCATTGTGACTCAACTGAAACCTCCAGGCATGTACTTGTCTGCCTTTTCCTTGTCAAGCCTGCAAAATGTCATGTAGGCTTTTCAGTCCAGTTTGTTATACATAGTGAGTCTTAAGTCTGAAAATGTTTTAATGTGATATTTACTCACTCACACACTCAGAACTCAATTTGTTACTCAGTTCGTTGTTGTAAACTTCTGCACCCGCGCAAAGGTGCAGATTGTCTCGAGGAAACCATTTTCACTGTTTGATTTTTTTTTTTTTCCAGTATCGCAAACAGTGAGTCTAGTCTGTCATGAAGTAAGAATGATCTGAAAAGAAACCCATTCAACCACGGCCGTAAGCACGATTAATCCTCTCTACACTTTAGTGAATGCGTATCAGCGTGATTAGATGTCATGAAATTACATTCTGGGTAAAACTTTTACTTTTTCATCAAGCTGCATGCCTCCTTCCTCCATCCTCCGCCAATCAAGTCATTTCAGTACATGGTTTACCGTGCAGCTTTTCATCAGCCTGTTTCTCCTCTGTCCATCGCTGCCTGCTTGTCTGTGGCTTTTTGAAGCAACGTCTGTGCTAATGGCTCTGTGTCTAAGTGGGCCTTCTGGCACCAGCCTGAATGGGCTCTCAAGTGATCGATCTGTGGTAGAAGTCCCACTTAGACATCATGTAGACTGTACTAACACCACAGTGTTTTGATCTATCTCTGGTCATTCTGTTTCACTCTGATGGGCGCCCCTGCAGTCGGCTGAGCCAGGGGGACATTGGGCAGTGGGAGGACCCTGAGGCTGGCGCCGTGGCAGAAAACAAACCAGCGTCACGACACTTTTACCCCATTGCCCTGCTGCTTGTTAGCTCCCACTTACTGGTTGTGTGGCTCATTTTAAGTCTTGTTTTTCTGCTTGCAAAATATCAATAAATTGCTGACAGTGCCATGTCTACTCACTCCTTTTTTCTGTGTTTGCTGATTATTCTTTAATGAGTGGTAATAGTCGTCTTCTCGTGTTAGGATAATTGCAATTGCTGTAGGGCATTAATCCCTGTGCAGTTGCTGAGTACTTGGGGGAAATTGATTTCAGTCAGATAGTATTATGTAACATGACTGGCAATTAAAAGTTTACCCCTTCCTGCTTTACCAGGAGTCTTTTCTGATAAATTGTTAGCTCTTAATATCTGACTAGAAAAAACTTTCCTAAGACTAACATTAATATAAAGTTCACACTAACTGAATATTATATACAATATACATAGTTAATTTTGACAATCAGACATCTCTATTTTAAGATAAGCCTGGTGTTATTCTGTTTTTCTTATTAACAACACTATAGTCTTTCTATGAGCACTGTCTGACTTCCCTACACTACAGATGTGGTATGTGGACATTTGAGTTAACTAACAGAAGCTATATGTGAAGCTGATGAGTAAAGTTTTATTTTTAGAGAATTATGTGGGCACATAACAGATAAACACATGTTCACATTTATGTACCAAAATATACTAAAATATTCAAATGGATGCGTTTTGCTAAACATGATTTTGTCTTTTTCTGCAATACAGCTCACACACAAACACATCACATTCGAGTTTTCTCAGTTAATGTATTGTCAGCGGAAGAGGAGTGAACCACTTTTAGTAGTTTGCTTCAAAGAGGCAAATTTATTTTACTCCAGAGTATTACAAAGATCTGTATACCGTTGGTCCTTCTCAGTCATTCAGGGGCAGACAGTCTCTACCTGTCTGTCTTCAGTTTTTTTTTTCTGTCTGTAGTGTCACTAGTGTGTGCTATCTGCAGGTATGTAGCTCTTTTTGCAGATTTTTAATTCTACAGTGGCTTAGAGGGCTCAACACTGCAACTCCAAAAAGCACAAACAAATGAAAAAAACAGCTTCACCAGTTTGACAGCACATAGAAAGCATTTGTAAATGTTACGAAGTAATAAAACTTCGAAGGGAATTGTGCCAAAACAGTGAATTCTTTCGAAAGTAGTGAAATCATTTCTTCTTGCTTCTCATGGATTGAGTGTCAATCAGGTGCCTGTTGGCAAACTCCCCATGGGTTGTTATGTACCTTTTAATGAGGAATGGCTTCCATTTGGCTACTTTTACCATAAAGGCCTGTTTGGTTGTCCTTTTGCACAATTCTCCAGTCTCCACAAAGAAACTCATCATAGATAAAAACCAAGACTAAACTGTCATAACCTTTATACACTCTGGAGGAACAAGCACCTTACAGTGAACTGTAGCACTGTACACCCAGAAGCAGCTTCAGTGGAATGGACAGAACCATTTCCTTTCTCGAGGGCAACACCCTCCTGTCTTCAAACCTAACCATTTGGCCCTGGTTCCAAACCACATTAAGCTTTTAAACAGCAACATGATCTCTGCTATATGACTGAAACATTAGCTGGCATGAGTTAATGCTGTCAAGGCACTTTAAGGTGCTAAAGCCTGAATAAATGAGCCCAGCCTTGGCTGAAAGACAGTTCTTGGGACTGACATTGAATGTTGGTCATGTGATTATTGTTCCAACATGCTCTAATTTTAGATCTAAAGGAGTAATTTTTAAAATGTAAAATGATCTGATGGTCTGATGGTCTCACACAATCCTCTTAAGTGTAAAAAAGACAAACAGGAAGGGTCTTCCATGCCCGACTAGAACCTGATAAAATACAAACTTTTGTTTTGACTGATTAACGAGCCTGCTTTGTAACTGGAGGGTTTAACCACATACCTGTGACGTAGGTGTTTGTTTGCTAAATTAATTAACCTGTAGGTAAAGACAGCACCAGGTGAACCTCAGCTAAGGAGGCTGGAATGAAGCTTCTTTCATTTTTGCAGCTTCTGAGAACTTTAGGTAGCTTGCCAACTATTTTTGACTAGCAGGCTGCAACAGGACACACCTACGTCCAGACACCAGGCTCCTCTGTAAAGAGCGATTTGCGAGCATAGAACTATTTCGGACAAAATGTGATTTACATATTTTATGCCTAAGTGCCTTATTGTTTTGGCGACGGTTTTAATTGTTGTGGGTGTGTGGATCTGCGCTGTAGCTGGACATTTAGCCAAATTCTGGTGGTCCCCCTGAACCCTTTACCATCACCTAGTTTATTTTTACCAGTACACCTGTTCTGAAAATGCTGTTATGCTGAATGTTGCCACAGCCTATAATAATGTTCCAAAATCTTCTCCATACCATTCCACTTTTATAAAAAAAAGAACAACAGCAAAAAACAGACACACAAATACTTAATAATACTTTATTCTATAAGAACATAAATTAGTATTCTGGGGCGTCATCGTGTTTACAGGCAAAATTCTGCTGTATTTTGGGAGAGAAACCTCTTTTGTGTCTATCATTATCATTTAAAAACTCACTCATGTTTACTTTTTTTTTTCCTTTCTGTTCCCTCATTCCTCTTCACCCTCTTTATTTGGCCATCAGAGAAGGATGTCGGATTGAGAACGTTCAAAAGAACATTAGATGCAGGAAATATGCCTTCAACATGTTGCAGCTGATGGCCTTTCCCAAGTGCTACCGACCACCAGAGGGGACGTATGGCAAAGTTGACTCATAAGGCATGTCCTACAAAATCAGTCGTTCTGTGTCATCCAAGTAGTAGGTATGAAAGTTTATAAATGATAGTGAAAATGTAACTTGTTAGTTGTTACAACTTGCTGGATGTTTCATTTAGTTTTGTTTGGTTTTTGGTTGCGCTTGTATTTGATGGGGTCTGTTTATTCAGTCCCTCTTTCTGTTTAGCAGATTTGTATAACTTGGAAAATGAATGCACTTTCCGTTTTTCACCTTGTTTATTTTCCATAGCGTTTCTATGATGTTTTTTTTAAGACCTCAGCCTGCATTTGTTGGCACGAAGAATTTCTCTTCTTCAGAAATTTCAGTGGACCCTGGACCTGAGACTTACAAGATGAAAGTGCAAGATTAAAAACTAAAAGCGTGACCTTCTGTACAGGAGCTTGTGTATTTCTGCTGTTCTTCAGCAAAGGATCAGTACATTTTTATGGTATCACATATTCAGGTCCAAACTTTCCATGTACTGTCCCCCCCCCCAACTACGGTCCTCGGGGGCATGCCAGTATTTAAAACCAGAATCTTGTTGCCTTTTTGCCTCACTCATCCCATTCTCTCTTTGATTGCACTTTATATTTTATATCTCAAGGTACAGCCCAGTGACACCACATGAAGCACAGAAATTAGAATAGTATGAGGATAGTGGACCATCATTACTGTATGCTGTAAAACGAATTCCATTATTTATTTTTGTATTTTAAAATGATTTTATATTCTAAGGGTTGATACCTTGGACTGTAACGCATGTTTAAAATGCATTTGTTTTGTTACACATTGGACATTTACATTTGTCTATTTAAAATGAAATAAAAGAATGGTTTGATGTGGACATTTGTGATTGTATAAATTATGTGTGCGTAATAGTTTTCATGCTGTTGGTCCATTACAGGTGTACATTTAATTGAATGGTAAACTACAACACTAAATAATTTAATCCATATTCAGTGAAAAACAAAACATCTATTTTTGGGCTCAAATTGGTCTTGCAAGATATATTCAAGTAAAGCAGACAAAGACTAACAAAGACTGAATAGAATGAAAAACGAACTTTTACATTTTGTATAATGAATTAAAACCCTCAAACCCGATACTTCAAATCAAAATATGAAGTATCAAATATTTATCCCCTGTAGTTGTAAAAGGTGACTGCAAAGTTTGTGGAGGACACTAGCAGCATTAGCTCATATTCCTGCCAATGGAACAGTCAAGGCAAAAGAATATGTGCTAAAAAGAGTCAAAACATCAAAACAAACATCTGAAATGACTCTGCAGCTGCAGCTTTTAATCTGTGTGTGTTCCATACAGTCTTCCCTCAATCATTAAATCACAAGGAAGGATGATGGTAAGATAGCACTTCAGGCAGAGCTTCCAAGAGGTGGTGACAGTGCAGTGTCTATGTCTTCTTGGCTGGGCTGTGGAAAAGCTAGGAATGTTTTGCACATGCCAGGCAAACTCTAACAACAGAGGGATGAATTATGTTGCAAGAGTGATTTTGAAATCGCTATGGACAAGTCACTCATTGTAACCATGGTGATCCGAAGCTGACTGCTGGTGCTCTTCTTTGCAAGGGCAAGATTTTTCTGGCAAATCGAATTTCTCAGCTAAATATTGATTTACATGTTTGTGAAAAGTCATTTTCATATTCAAGGACTTGATGCTTGGGTTTAAACTGATCAGATCAGAGATTACAATTAGCATACTCTGCACATGCAGAGCAGAATGTACAGTTTTTTGGTTTTTTTCCCTGTATTTTACACCTGTAGTTTTTAGTTTTACTTGCATGTTGTACCTTTCAGCTGATTTGCGGGATCAGGATATCTGACCTTGTCTCATGGCCTCAGGAGGGATGACTTCTTTACTGACCTCCTCTCCTCCCGATGGGGGAGTTGACCTTTCATTATCATTGTATCAACAAAAGTATGCTAAAACAGAAAGACCTGTCATAAACACAAACCTAGAGATCAAACTGGATTTCCTGGCTTGCCTTCCCTGCCAAAAAAAACACTCATAAAGCACAGAGCAACGACTTGAGAACGATATGGTGAGAAAAAAAATAAAGATAGAACAAAACGGAAGACTGTATAGATAATTTACTGGAGTTCATTGGGCATATACTGTATCGTAGGTATTACATTCAGTAGTGTTAAGTAATGAGCTTTATAATGTTATACATCCTCTATGTACAGTGCATGCTGCTACCTTATGCTGCCTCCTAATACATTTCTCAAAATGGTACAACTGAAGGGCAAATTGTGACACACAGTGACTGAAAAATCTGCACAGTTAAAACAAAAAACACTGGCCTGTAATGCAGTACTATCATCTTTTACATTTAAACTGTTATATTTTAGATATCAAATTTAGTGTGGTCTGTATGCATTATAAACAACCTTTCATATGGGCTTAAGGATGGCATGGTTTGTTACAGGCAGACAAAGACGCAGTTCTTCAAAGATATATATACAAATACACATTTGTATATATTGTACATCATTTACATCATATTACATTTTCTCCCGTGAAGTCATTTTTTCCAAAAGGTTATTTAGGCGGTCCAGGAATATTGTAATATTTTTAAGTGAGTAGGCTTCACATGGCGGACAGCCGACCTAAAATTAAGGGAGACACAATTAAAGATATGAATTAACATGTTTAATAAAAATGCAAATAAAATACTAAAAAAGACATACAAATAAAAGCTAGAAGATAGATGATACTGACTCTTTGTAATATAGTATGTTATATAGGAAGGATAACGAGCCATGAAAAGCTGCATAGATGCACTGTAGAATTTTTTTTTTAAAACTTTATCAGTGTTTATGTAAGAATATATATGTGCAGACACTCCCCGAAGGATTTTGTAAACAGGACTTACAGTGTTGGGATTCAGAATATCATTGAAGTAAAGGATGCAGTTTACTTTATCCACAACTTCTTCTTCACTGAGGACCATTATCAACTCCAACATGTAACATTTGAGTGACATCGTTTCACAGTTCTCCTAGAAGAGAAGGAGGTGCATCAGTATGGACTCATCCATTTTCTGGTTTATTTCATTAACAAGTATAAATAAGGATCCCCGTGTCTATGTAGCTGTGTTAGCTCCAAGACAGTTGATCGTGATCACAAGTCACAAATTTATTTATTTATTTTTTTTTTTCCTACTCGACAGTTAGCTCCATGACAATTAAATCCGAATGTTTCTTTAACCACATTCCACCATATTGCACAGTCTTCATTTTAAATGCAGTTTGATCAGTTGCTCGCATGTCAGCAGTCAAATGAACAAATCCCCTGATGTTTTTATTTTCCTAAATTAAGTCAAAACTAAAATTTTAATATTTACTTTTACAACTTACTTTAATGTCATTAACTGATGGCGCATACAGCATAGCATCAGATTTCTGAAAAGGGGAAAGAAAGAAATTGAAAGTGTAACAGGGATACACTACAGGAACGTGTCATTGAACATAAAAAATATGACGGTTCCTACGGTATAAACAAAGTGTGAGAAAATTTACATAACCAAAATTTTATTTTATTTGATACCTTCTCTCACCTCAATCTTGTGTTGTAGCAACTTCAAGCAAATCTGTAACTTATAAGTATCGTCTGTTGAAGTAGCACACGTGGAAATACTCAGGGAGCTTTAAGAGAACAAAGACACAGTGATTACTATACATATTAATTACGAGAATGTGGACATCTTGTTTGATGTTTTGGGTCTCTTCTGTATTGAATGTCACAGCATTCAGCTTTAGTTAGAAATGAGTGTGTTAATGTCAGTGTTTCTCAACAATCCTGTGTAAAAATGGAACTGATCTGCAGATACAAGGAAATTATGTTGGAAACAGTTCTAGTGTTAAACTATTTATGATGGTATGGATGAGTAACATTAAGATATCAAGAAGAGTTTTTGGATGAAAGGTAATTTCTCAAATTGATTTAATGAACCATACATGACACACTGCAATTTCTTGTAACTAGAAACAAAATGATGTTCTGTTGTTAATGTCTCAACATTTTCTCAAATGAAAAATGTAGAATATCAGACTTGACTGTGTGCTTTTTTTTTTCTTTTTTACAGCTACATTGTGGATTATAGAAACGATTTCTCTGTCATTTTTTAAGTATGATAACCAATATTTAACTGTAGAGAAACAACTTGCACACTGTATGCCTACCTCAGAACTAAGAAACAAAGCCACACCTGAGTTTTGTGGCTCTCTCGGCACAGGTTACAGGTCGACTGGAACTGGACGCCTTTCTAGAAATAATCCAAGGGAATGTTAGTATGTCATGCCTCAGGTTATACAACATTATACACACAAACATTATGTAAATCTTAAACAGACACACTCGAGACCTAAGGTAACAAATGAAGTGATAAAATCCTTTTAAAAATTCTTTTTACTTTATTCGTTTTGATTTACAACCCGCACACTGTTTGCTGACTTCAGCAGACAGTGTGCATCACTGTGATAGCTGAATTTTGGAAATCAGTCTTGAGGTTACTAGATTTCACACTAACAAACCTTATATCTAATGTGCTTAATTCGGGTTCAAGTTCTGCAATTTGCCTTTTTCTGGTCAGTCCCCAGATATTTTAAATTTAAACTCCATCTCACTTCACATCAGTTTTCGTCTGAGCTACCATCACTGACTCTGGTTAGGCAGCATTACTCTCCAGACAGGCTGTCTCTGTCCTATGAATACATATACACATACAAGTGTACAGTTATTCTTACTGCATGTCAGTCCCACTTCACCTTCTCTCAAACAGCTGCAACATTATACAAGGGAATGCAGTTTTAAGTACTGGAGTATTAAATCCCACTGCTCTGCACACTTTGGACCTTTCGGTGACAAAGAACCTTTGTTGCTGCTCTCTGTGGACTCTGCAGCACCTCAAAAGCCCTGCTCAGACCAGGCATTAACATGTGTCTTGGGTGGTCCAGTCACAAGTGGACAGCTCTAACTACACGTTTGAACGCACCCTGCTGAGACGCATTCAGCATAGGGCCAAAATCTTTCAGGAATGTGAAAGCAAATGTGTCCTGCGCCACACTGAGGTACCGCATGTACATACTCATTCATGAACAAATACAAGTTATACAAATTGCCTGAAACATGCCAAGGAATAGGCCCAGTGTGTGATGTTTTGATTTCTTCTTCCTCTTTTAATTTCCAGTAGACTAGACACTGTTAGTTAGACACCTCTTTAGACCTAGTTTGTTGAGTTGGTGACCATGGCTGTAAGCAGTGACAAATTACGAAAACACTATCAAAATAACTTGCCATTTAATTATTAGCCCTTTGACTAACATTTATTTTGATCATGTTGCTGTGACGCACATCTGGTTTCCACATTTGCTCCTGTTATTAATTTCTGTCACAGTGTTTCCATCTGTCTCATGTCCAGAGAGCCTTTTTTTTTTTTTAACTGATGGCAGAGGAAAGATGATGATGCAAATCCGTTTTGGAGAAAAAATTGTTTTGAATCTCTTTGTGGCCATTTGATTGACTTTCCAACTAGAAATATTAGCAGTCACTTACATACACAGGCACAGATTGATGAGCAAAATGGCAGTTTCCTCAATTTTAAATTAACTCTACAACACAAAGTGTGCAGGGGTCCTGGATACTTGCTGGTAATACTTACAGCATGTATTTTTGCTTGAGATTTTCAATATTCGCCTCATCCCCGTAATAGAGTATTTCTAAATTTCGGTATTAGTACATTTACTGCAGTACAGTCTGACTTCTTCTTTCAGCTCTGCGAGGTAACATGGAATAAAAGTTAAAGTAACTCGTAGTACTAAAATCGACTTTCCACTGTTGACTCTCCCTTTTCTGCTACAATGGGCTGATTGTCTGCGCTTCGAAGCAGCCGTGTTGTTTATTACTTGCATAAACAGGAGGAGGAGCTTGTTGAACCAGACCGCGTCCCGACTCTAAATGAAAGTGAAACTACACCACTGACAGAAGTGATCCGTGTGGTTTTGACCAAATTACCGTGATAGTTAAAGCTTCACCTACAACAACTGAAATGTCTCCCCTGGACCCACGTGGATCCATGAGGTGACGCACCTCCGATCATTCCGCTGTTTATTTCCTACCGATGTAAACTTTGATACACCTGAACCTTCTTAAATGAAAACGCTACTTGGAGGCTACTCCTACTGCAAGTCCAAACCCGAGGTAGGTTAAAGCTACAAGTTGGCTTCACCTGTGCCACACACACACACACACACACACACACACACACACACAGCCTACCGCTCGGTGGTCCTCGGGGCATGTGACCTGGACGAAGATCATTAGGAACGTCGTCACAAAGTCTGTCATCTGCGCAGCGGCAGCGGTTCGTCTCTCAGCCAGTGGAGCCACAGGCCAAGATCACATTTTTGCAGTTCAATTATAATAATGAAAATAAAGCTGTTTTGCCTCATTGGCCCGTGTCCAGCGCTACTGATACATGAGTCCGGCGTGACTGACGTCCATATTTCGCCGCAGAGTTCGTCTCTCACACATGCGTTATCGTCTAACGTCTTGCTGAGCTGAAGTTCACTCCTCCTCTGATTCGTCACTTAGTTGCACACCAGTAGCGTCAGGGCAGCTACAGAAGGATGTTTTTTTCCCCTCTAACTGCACACATTAAGCCCTGGAGTTATAGAAGCCAAAGCTGTCCCGTGTTTTCAAAAATGATTTTATTATTTAATGGTATATTTAACACAAACAGGTCTCAACAAATGCAACTCCTTATAAAGACCAGGGCTACTTGTCTTGTGGAGGGAGCCCAGGGTGTTTACCAAATCACCACCAAAAAAAAAGGAGAGGAAAGAATGTCTCAGGGCCCATTTTATCCCCAGGAAATCCTAGTTCATTAACACGCCCTGGACTGTGACAATGAAAGGGAAAAACAGAGCTGTCTCTAGAACTGGATATACAAACCTACAAATCTGTAAAGTACCAACAGTTTACAGTGAAGGTCTGGCCAGATTTTATTTTATTTTTTTTGTTAAAGTAAACTTTCTGATTTGAATGGAAACTTGGCAACTTATTTTATT
Source organism: Toxotes lorentzi (assembly GCA_037833715.1). Taxonomy (NCBI): domain Eukaryota; kingdom Metazoa; phylum Chordata; class Actinopteri; family Toxotidae; genus Toxotes; species Toxotes lorentzi. Next base: position 8,116,425 of record JBBMJY010000020.1, read on the forward strand.
ATTTTACTTCCTTGCACAGTGGTTTGTGTGGGTTTTGTTGAAAAACATTTATATGAGGTATAAGAATAAACATTTGTGCAGAATTTTAGGTTCTCTTCCAACTCTAGTCTTGATACCCATCCTTAGTTATACCAGCTAAATTCTTGTGGACTTTTCTTTTACATGGACATCCCTTAATTCCACAGTTAACAATTGAGAACATCCACTGAGGACCATTTGGATTTGGATGGGACTGGGCTTTCCACCAACAGGCTCTCCAGTTTCTGTCTTAGTTCAGGCAGAAGTTCCATCCAATTTAAGACCAGCCAGGGAATCAGCAACTGTTTCCTCTTCACCCCCTTCCTCTTCCTCTTCCCCTTCCTCCTCCTCCTCATCTTCCTCTTCCTCCTCCTCTTCATCCTCCTCATCATACTCGTCTTCCTCGCAGTCGTCATCCTCTCCGTAGTCATCCTGTTGGTCTCCGCCGCCAGATGCTATGTTCTTCCAATAGGCGTCGTACCCTGATGCTCCATCGTAATAATCGTCATCATCATCAGCGCCAGCCTGACGGCCAAATTTCAACGTGCGAGCTGCAGAAAACACAGACTTGGAATTAGCTCTGGATTTGTTTACCGGAATAGTGATACAAAAGTCACGAGACACAAACTTATTTCAGGATAGTCCCACTTGTGCTTTCTATGTATTACCATAGGATGAGTCACAGAGCTCAGTCTCTGTTTTCTTGTGAAATAAACACCCGGGGATTTTTAAGAAACCCAGAAGGTTATATAACAACATTTACTGCATTTCTAAAGGTATTTCCAGAATCTTGAAAGAGTTTCTGAACCAACTGAATGAAAAGAAAATATTCCATCCATCGCATGAGAGAAAAACATTTGAAAATCTATTTTTTCTTTTTTTTTTAATCATTCAGAGGACAATATTTTTTCATCCAAATGCTTGAAGAGTCCTTGAGGATTCTGTAAATATCTTCAGAACCTCGACCAGTGTTTTTAAATGACCTTCTACCTACCTTTTTTTTTTTTAAAGATCATTTACTTATTTATTTTTTGGTAAATCAAACATTTACCTCTGTGATTTGAATGTAATAGTAATACTCACACATTACAAGAGGCACAAATTGGTTCAGGCACACATGGTTGTAAATCATTGACACTATTATGGCTGTTCAAGCACTCAAATTGGTTACAGAGTGATTTCAACAGAAAGAGAAAATGAAATGAATACTACTACAACAAACTACTGATTTGGATGATGTGATGTTTGGTACACTGAACATGTGAAGCTGCTGAGTAGCAGCTTCACATGTTCAGTGTACTGTGGACTGTTATTTTAATTCTGGTACTCAATATTCAGATAATAAAAAGGTAACTTTGCGAGTCACTACAAATTCATTGGTGGATTTTCAACAAACCTCCTTGAGACCAGAATTATCAGAGGAATTTTGTGTGACTCATTTTTGTCTCAACTCTTGTTACACTCTCCTGTGCAGACAAGTCCAAACTGATATCAATCAAATGAAAATGATGCATTTGAGAGAATATCTGTGTTATCATGCAGCCAACAGAGTCTGTGATTTGTAGCATTTCACTGTGTGTTGATCACTATTGATAAAGGAAGAACCATCAAGATCTATCACTTACATCACATTACGCATTACACTGGTTACACTGCTATACTGCAATGCTTTAACTGAACTAATCACACAAGATCTACATATATCTGACCAATGTCATTTGGTGCAGATGCACCTCTTTTATATAGTAAGAAAAATGTGTCAAAATAACTATTAAAACTATAAACTATAAAAATAACTATAATCATATAACATATATAATAAATTACAATAAACTGAAAAAGTTGAAAAAAAATTGAAATGAGGGAAAACAGGACCCAAAGCCAAGAAACAAGAGAAACATAATTAGCATCCATCGTATTAGAATAGACAAAAAACTTTCTGAGGAAATTCTTAAAAACTTTTTATGGGAAATAAATTCATTTCTCCTAAATCTCCCTGCTTTCACACTTTCTGTATAACTGTAAGTTTCATTTTCAAAATCAAAACTCAGCACTTGAGGCTAATGCAACTTCCTCCAAATAACAGCTTTACTGGAACAAGAACAACTCTTGGTGTATTTAAGGTTTGTGTAAGACTCACTGGACATGCTGAGGTCTTTGGTCTCCTGCGTCTTGTGGCCGCACTTGGGACATGGTGGAGCTTTGCCTTTCTCCTGTTTGAAGACCTTACTCTTGGCATGGTCATCACAGTAACAGGCCTAAAAGGACAGAGTCAAAATCATCACATGGAAACTAATCAGCACATACAGTGGCTCCAGAAAGTATTCAGACCCCTTCACTTTTTGAGCAATTTATGTGGTAGATTTCATTTAAATGGATAAAACTGCCATTTTTACCCAACAATCTACACTCGATAAGCCAGAGTGAAAACGTCTTTTTTTTGCAAATTTATTAAAAGTCAAACACTGAAATCTCTTATTTAGAGAAGTATTCGGAAGCTTTGCTGTGGTGCTTCAAACTTTGGTGAGATGCATCCTGTTTTCTTTAATTATCCTTGATATGTGTGTGTCCCTTCACTAGAGTCCACGTGTGAACTAAACTGATTGCACATCGGTAAGAAAGGTACACACCTGTGTATTTAAGGTACTGAATTATTTAAGTACTGATTACTGAAGGTCTGAATACTTTTGTAAACAAGAGAATTCAGTTTTTCATTTTCAATAAACTTCTAAAAACTTCACTTTGTCATTAGTGAAGACTGGTGAGCAAATAGGAAAGTTTATTTAACAATGAAATATACAACACAGTGAAGTGTGCAAACATGAAGTTCTCTCCCTGATTCAAATGAAGGCACAGATACATTTCAAGGACTTTAGGCTTGTGTAGGCAAGTAAGTCATGCTCATCCATCCGTATCTTTAAAAAAAAAACCCACTCATTCATTTGAATTTGAAATTAGTACGAATTATTACGGTTGTCCCTATTTTATGATGTGAAAAGTGTTGTGTAAATGTGTTCTATTTTTACTTAACTGTTTGTTAATGTTTGTGTTTCCTCAGACATAATTGCTGCATTTGTGTCTGTGGGGTGGGTTCATGGTTTATGGATTTCCTATGCAAGGCTGGTGGTTTCTCTCTTTTCTTTTGGTTGCACCTTGCACTTATTATTTTATTTACTATATTCTTTTACTTGTTGTGCTATACAGTTTAATGTAAAGAATAGTGATTCCTGTAGTTAAAAGGAAAACAGCCATATCTGGACAGTCTGGCTTTATCTGATAGGAGCACTCTCTTGCTGCTATTAGTGATAAAGTTTTCTTCTTCATTTACTGTGTTCCATAAACATTTCCCATGATCGGGAAAACTGAAAGCAAATGTAAGAGTAAACTTTATTTAAGCTTAGAAAACTGAGTACGTTTCCCTCACCTTACAGCGCAGGCAGGAGTGCTGTCCCAGTCTATTACACGAAACACCTAAAGTGGAATGTGAGAAAAGGCAAAAGAAAATGTAAACAATCAAGTTTTCTTTGCTGCACACATACCCTCTGGATATCATTCTCTGGCACATATACACTTTACTTTTCTCATTAACCACAAAAGGTCAATGAATTACCATGTGAAAGGAAAACTCAGTGACTCACATTTGAATGTTTCTGCCTGAAGGACTTGGCAGCTTGCCTGGTGCTCAAACTGATCATCCTCACACAAGAAGTTCTGACAAAAGGAGCAACGGAAGATTCGTCCTCCTGTTCAAAAAGTTAAAACAGCCGTGGTGATTTCTGGAGTGGCGCTGAGGTGACTAGGTGAATTTAATCGGGGGGTTCTTACCATGATCCCATACACCACGCTCACATTCGATACAGTCTGCATCAGTCAGGGGACATGTACAGGCATGAGTGCTCAGACATTTCCTACTGTGGCACACCCAAGCTTCACAGAAGTCACATACTGCTCCCTTATGGCCAAGATGAGAATTATAAGGACAAAAATTAGACAGTTTAAACACATTTTTTCAAGGGCCTCTGTGAAAGCATAAATAAATTGACCTTAAAGAAGAAAGGATTGTTTTGTAGCTAATTTAAAACTTTGCAAAGAGCTTTTTAATTCATGCTGAATTCTGAAAGCAAAATGCTGAAGTAAGACGTGCACAGCTCATTCATCACTTACATCTTGAATATGTTTCATATCATTACTCTGGTGCATTATCTGATACTACTTGGACAATGTGTTACTTCCTTTTCACTGATGACCATTATGATGGCCTTACTTATTAGGTCCCGATTGTATTTGCACAACAGTGCAAACACAATCGAACTATGGTAACAATCTGCCCTTCTGTTCCTGAGTTATGGCACTGAATAACGACCACCAAATTCTAATCTGTTCACGACTGTACTAAATTTGAAGAAATGCAAGGCGTTCCTGAAATATCATGTTTATGAGAATGGTACATCCAGAGGTACAGATGGAAACCATGGAAACATAATACCTCCAGCTATGGTGGTCGCCGGAGTGGAGGCATAAAAAAACCTGGTCTTACATTGCTACAATAACCAAATGTCACCACACAAAGAGGCAATCTTGCTGCGTAAGTATATCAGTTCAGAAATGTTGCAAACTTACCACCATGGCCATTCCAGTGCTGTGGATCCCAGGATGTTTGATGACACAATCTGATGACTTCATGCACTTGGTTTTGCCTGACAACATGAGCATTTGAAATTTCATAGTTTAATAAGGTGTCGGCATATTTTAATGCCACTATGTGGTTCATTTAATTATGATGTTAAAAGTTTATGCAGGACATATTTGGCATGGACTCTACTTTCTGCCAAAGTGCATCTAGACAAAGTGGCTTTAGAGGTGCACTGCACTGATATTACACGAGGATCAGCTTACTTGTCAAGGTTAATACTACTGTCTGTGAGAACAGATGTACAACGTGTTTAGTGGCTCTGCAGGAGAAGCTGGATTACAAACTGCAGGCATGGATGTCAAAAGACATGGCCAAAGACTAGGTCAGGAAGCACTATGGGAAGCGCAGGATCCAGCATTTTTTCAAACTTGACCTGTTCTTAGGGTGTAAAAGTCAAGATACTTCGACTTCTGCCGTACCAAATTTTGACCACTGATTTTTCAACAGCATAATTTCTCTGCACCACAGACCTCCATTGTTGTCCAAAAACTATTAACAGATCATCAGCGAGCCACACTGTTGCACTGACTGACCTCTTCCCTCATTATGATGAATGAATACTTACTACAGCACCAAATCTGCAGCTGAATTTGCCCCGCTGTTAAAGAAATTACTAAACCTTTTTTAAAAAGGAAATGAATTAATATATCTTGAACCTGTTTGTAAAGGTTTACATCTTCAGGATGAATGAATGAGCTTGGGGCTGAGTGCCACAGGTGACAGAAAGATAAGAGAAAGTAAATCCATAAACACATATAAACTTAACACAGGTTACTCACCGCACTGGGCACAGACAGGCAGTTTCTGCACTGAGTTACAGAAGTAGCAGAAAGCTCTGTTCTTCTGTTTTCTAACCGGTGACAACACAAAGAAAAATATGTTTGTTAACTGGTTCATCAGTAACAGTCTACTTGTTCTTGTCTCTGAAAGGCTTTAGAAGAACCAGTAAAATGACTTACCTCTGACATTTCTCACATTCCTACAAAACAGATCACAATAAAGTTAATATAATAATATATACAGAGATAAACTTCGTCAGTATTGAAGATATGAAACAGTAGCATTGCCATTATCTATTATGTATTGTACATCGACTTACCATGTTGGAGTTGCAGGGGTGTTTGGCCACATCAACATGTTCCCGGCTGGCTCGGACCTGTTTCTCTCGCTCTTTACGGCTCTCAGCCTTTTTCCGTGCACCGGTTTTCTTCTTGGGCATCTCTGGTTCAGCGGGCTGATCTCCACTGAGCTGACAGCAGGTTTTACTTCAGGTTACCTGCAAACGCAGAACACAAACTGCCGATGGTGGACACGCTGAAAGCTAATCAGTGAGCGATTCAGCTAACCAAGAATGACCTCAGGTTTTTTATTTATTTTGGGTTTTTTTAAGTTGACTTCTGTCTTTATTAAGTACACGCTGAGTTTAGGTAGGTAGCAAAGTAGATTGCTACCGCGTGTGGTGTATTATGAGGCAAAGAAAAGTTTATAACGTTTGTGTTACTGTTGGTTAGCCGTTCAGCCAGGTACTAAAACACACAGAGACACATGGTGAATCAATAAAACTGACTTTAGTAAGAACAGTTTATATATAACATTTAGACTGCCTGGCAGTTACATTAATGGCTCTGAGTGTTACACACAGGTGTCACTACACATTTACAAGTACGACTGACAACATTTTTACCGAAAGGATCAGCACTGCGACAGCGGTTGAGTCCGATCTGAAAATGTGAACGGACTGAAACACACTGCGAAGCGATTTGTTCCTACATTTCAGTTCCGTGCTCTCTAAATACGGAATCTATATATCAGGTAATTTCTGATGAATTATTGATTTTTTTTCACTATAAGTTATTGTGGAAACCTGCTAACCTTAAGTTGGCTATGCGCTGTAAAGAGGTGCTTACTTTGTAGAGAACTGTTTCTATTTGTGTCGATTTTTTTCCTGAACTCAACAATGGAATTAATCAAGTGCAGATCGAGTTTTGCAGCTATTTGTGGTTGAAGTTGATAGATCTCCTGTCTCTATTAAATTACTACTTTTGTTACCCTAGATGTGAGCATCGTTAGTGACTCTGGCATACATCCAAATAAGTGCAACAAGAAATTACAGACAAACATAACCACGCATAGTAAGGCGTTTTTTCGTAGAAACGGAAAACAACTGGTTTCCGCAGAAATAATTTTACAGTTCCATTGTAAAATTCAGTTATTCATTCTAAATGTAAAAACCGAATTAATTATACAGATTAATTGGAAAATTTAGTGATATTTTCATTATTGTTGTTATTTATTGTTGCTTGTGTTCAATAATGTTAATTCATTTAAATGCTAATTGCATTATGTAGGTTAATGTATAAAATAAGAGGTTATTTTTTTTTAAATGAATCAGTAATTGTATTTGAACATTGTAAAAGCCAGTCACTGCGGTGGCAAACTCCAGGTTACTTTTGATTTAAAAAATAAAATAAAATGAACCAATTTCTTTTTGGCTTTTGCCTCCAAATCAAACATCCAGTTTTATGATAGCTTTCGTATGCTATAATTTTCAATTGTAATGATTGTATTGTGTGTGTGCCAGTGGTTTACATGATTTATGGCTGTTTTAGTTTCTCTACATGCCACTGGGCGTCAGAGGAATCTTGCCCACGCCCAGGTCACGTGTCGATGAGCGTGCAGCCAATCCCGAGCGAGGATGGGAAACAGCTGACGGTGAACAACAACACAGCGCCGTCGTTTCTTGCAGCTGGTGGTGTGTAGTGGGCTCCTGCACGTAGCTCACAGACTCTTTGGGTACCTCGTCTGTGAGGTCTGGTGTCTGGCCCTGGTCTTTCTGCAAGATTAATGCATGCTTAACGTGTAGCTCCTTTTCAAAGGGGGACGTGCTGCGAGGTTTTCCAGCGAGGAGGACGCCCGGTGCTCGTCATCCCATCCCCATTCAGCCTCACAATGGCACCGTCCCTCATCCGAGCTTGCCGCAGTCTGGCTCTCTCGACGTGGCTGCTGTCGTTCTGCTTCGTCCACTTGCTGTGTCTGGACTTCACGGTCGCAGAGAAGGAGGAGTGGTACACAGCTTTTGTCAACATCACCTATCTGGACCCCGTCACTTCGGAGGTCAAGACAGAGAAAACCGAGTGCGGTCGGTACGGTGAGCACTCGCCTAAGAAGGAAGCCAGGGGTCTGGTCCTGGTGCCGTCCCTCCTGCAGGACAGACAGGCGTGCGACCCCCATGTCAGGTTCCCTCCTGTCTCTCACAACACCGCGTGGGTGGCGTTGGTGGCTGCGGGAAATTGTACATATAGAGAGAAAATCCGTAACGTTGCAAACCTCAACGCCTCTGCAGTTGTCATATACAATGTGGGCTCCAGCAGTGCCAACGACACCATAACAATGCCCCATCCAGGTAAGAGACTACCTGTTCTTTTTTTCTTTCCTTTTTTCTATTTTTATTCTCTGTCCTGACATCGCTCTCAAAATAGTTGACTGGCTGTGTTTATTCCTGCAAGCAGGGCATTCATCCCACCACAGGTGTCCAGTCATGTTTCACCGAGGCCTGTGAGGACAAATGTCACTAATCAGTTGCTTCTTAAGTGTTGGACACCACTGTCCAAGATGAATAGTTTTCATTCCCCCTGCTGAAGCCTCAGGGGTCCTAGGCAGCTGTGAAATCACCAGAACAATCAAGTAGTTTCTTGGTAAAGTAGAGACCCGGCACTAGCTAGCTTCCTAAGCAGATGTACCGATATTCAGCTACTGAATTTTGCGGCTGTTAGATTGGTTGCAGATCTTTATTGAAGTGTGTCTGTAGGTGAGGTAATACTACTAGGGTGGGATGAAGTTTTTTTTTTTTTTTTGTCATTATGATACAAAGTTCAGGTACATGTCAACACAGTACTATTTTGGATGCCTTGCTTTGGGAAAAGACAGTGGTATCAAAGCCAGTGATATCAAATGTTAAATGTACACAAGCTACAGGAATTTTGCCCACATAAAATCCAGTATAACCTGGCTAAAACTTGATTTTAAATCAGGAACTATCTGATTTAAAAAAAAAAGAAAACAAAACAAAATCACTAATCTGCCCACACCACATCCAGTGTCAACTTTTGGTGCAGACACATCCAACTCTTATCTGCACAGAAGTATGAAAAAAAAATACCTGTACTCTGCTACTTCATTCCCGATTCTTCTTTTGTTTTACATGGCCATGACAATGTTTTGACCACATGGTGTTTGATACATGGTGCTGCAGGTACCTATTGGTTAATACCACAAACGTTCCAACGTTTGATATCCAGCCCTACTGTGTACACTCAAGGATACCATTTCTAATCATTTCTTAAATCTGCATATCTCTGAACACGCAACTTCCCAGTTCTGTTGAAACTTTTTTCACTGAGTTTATTTCCCATGCCTACACTGCATGTTTTACAACTGGAAATATTACCTCTAATAACACAATGAAAAAACATTTTGTAAATTTTTAATACATTTTTTTTTTTTACAATTTTGTAGTTATTCTTCTTCTTTTGAAGAAGAACAACTACAAAGGTGAAGAACAAAGACAGTAGCAGACTGACTGAATGAGTCTTAAACACAACCCTAATCAAAACACTCGCAAATGCTGACAGCTATGCACAGTGTCAATTTTCCCAGTAAGTGATAAATAAGAATACCAAATATTTTTCATTTCATTGCAGTCTTACCATGTGTCTAGTACCCACTGGTGTGGTTTACCTTTTATTCTGTGACAGTGCAGATGCAGTTGTCAAAGCGACTGTTCTGTCAGTACTTGTCCTGATTTATTAAGAGGCAATAAATCGTTCTGAAGTGTTACCAGTCACTGAAGTACAAATTATTTTAATGATTAAAGAGCTTAAGTACTGTAATTGAAATGTAAAACAGTAAATGCTATTCAGTACAGACCTCTGCCAAATGAAAGTGTTGTCTGTAATTATTACAAACAGGGAAATGATTTGTGATAAATGATAAGTAACTACAGCTCAACTTCACTCAGTTGTTAAGCATAGAGTGAAACAGAAAGTCTCCCCTTCACAACTACACGTTTTCTTTAAAGCGATGAATGAGTGAAGAGAGGAACCACTGCAATCAACAAGTGTATATATACAATTTAAAATTTTGCAGTTAAGCACCTGTCTTCAAGACAAAGCTGAAAAAGACAACAACAAAAAAAACTCCTTTAGTAAGCGAAATTAGTAAATACTCACTGTATAAACAGCACACCCAACAAACCTCTTGAGATAATCCATGCAAAATGTCCTGAAAACACAGACCCTGGATTAAACCTGAGGTTCTTCCACAAAGAGTCACATTTCATTTCCTTGTTTGCTGGAGGCAGTGTAGGCTGATGCATACCTGGATAACTGGACAAACACTTGAATGTTTAAATAGCATCAGGCAGAGTAATTTGCTATCTACCTTTTTGAGTCATCTAAAACCATGGTCATGTTTTGATGCGCTACATCTAGAAATCTTATTTACAATTGATCATAGACAAAGATGGGGCATAGGTTGTTTAACTAGAAGGCTTATAGAAAGGCTTTTCACAGATTCCATACGTTACTGGGGAGATTGCTCTTCAAATGAACAGTGAGGGCTGTTGAGGTAGAGGGATGTGCAGTGTACTCGTCCATGACCCTGCTGCAAGATGTTGGGAGGTGTTTTTATGAGTGATGTGATGTCTGATTGATCTTCCTGGGGATTTTTTTTATTGATTTGTTGAGCCCAGAGCTCATAGATAATGAGTTTTTTGTTCACATGCTCTTCATAGGCACAGGTACTCTCTGACACAGGGGCTTGAATGCCTGTTCTGCTGTTTAAGGTGGTCTGCCTTTTCAAGGCCAGCGCCTTGCATGACAGTTCTGACACCACTGGTGTGTGTGTGTGAATGGTGCTTTGTCCGTTAAAGAAGAAAAGCGCTATATAAGTGCAGTCGATTTACTTTCTTTCATCTAGTGTTGGTATAACTCTACAACTCTCCCTGAGTTGGAATAAGCCTTTTTCTTTCCGCGTGCTACTTTAAAGTTTAATCTGAGATGTTTCAGTCCTGTTTTCTATCTTAAGCACATTTTTAAAAAATATGATGAGATGTATTATTTGTGAGAATAAAAACTGACATTTAGGGTTTCTGCAGTAGCTCAGAGCAGAGCCTCCTTTTCCGCTTGACTCGTATTTCCATTGGGAATGTGCTCTCAGTCTGTTGCTAGTTTTCATAAAGGCGTGGCTGACCTGACCAACACATCTGTGCCGGACAACAGCACAATGCATGAAGTGTGTTTGACAAAAGGATCTGCACAAAAACAGATGTTCAAACATAAAGTGTTTGAACATCTGTCGACACAATACACATAATAGACACAATAGTCGAGTCTGTTTTCAACCAAAAGGTCCTTTTGTACAATAGTGTCAAGATAAGCAGGTGATTTGAATTCTATGGAAAGCCTCTAAGACTTTCACTCAAATTCAGCGACTCGTCTGACACCTCAAATGAGTCAGACACTGCTGTTTCTCTCGGGTCTCTTTGTGGCCTGCAATTTCACTCTCACCGTTTACATAAATCTTGTTTTCAGCTGCAGCAAATAAGTTTTTAAAACCCAGTGTACGCTACCTGCTCAGCACCAACAGCAGACCAGCAAAGTGACTAGCTGGTGAACACAGGAGCATTTAACAGTTAAAAATGAATTTTTCCTTTGGAGTTGGTGGAGATGAAAATAGGTTAAAAAGGAGAGTGAATATTGGACTTAAATTCACGAGGTTATCCAAAACACGACTTTAGCTAAATGCTCATGTTGCTCCATGTCTGCTGGATGTATAAATAAACATGTTTGGCACAACAACTATATAAAATGATAATAAGACAGTCATCATCAGAGTGAAGGGTCTGCCAGTGTATCTGCTGAGGGATCCACAGTATTTGACCAGTAGTCGTCCTCTATTCCTCTGAGTAGCAAACAAAAGCTCCAGTGCAGATCCCTGGTTTACCTGCAATAAAAGACATCAGGCTATTTTAAAAGACTTTCCCTGCTTGGAGCCATGACATAAACTGAGATACTTACAGAGTCAGGAGAGGTATGACAGCAAAGCCGGTAAAGAGGAAGAAGGTAACAGAGGGTGCAGTCATGGAGGAAAAGGTCTGAATGTGTAGATTGAATGTGAGGCTGCCAAAGAAAGAATGGAGCGCTTCCCTTTCCAGAACCAACACAGCTGGGCTGCAGAATCCGCAGTTATCAGAGCCAGAAACCTCTCATGGCCTGTCTTAATTTAATCCTTCTTTCACAAGGCTGAGCAGACTCGTGTTTCCATAAACCCAGGTCAGATAATTTGGGTTTATCAGTTCTGAAAGTGTGGGTTTATCCTGAATCACCCTGCCGGTCTCGATGAGGCTTTAAACGGCAGAGCCCTTTTCCTGTCAAAGCTCCAGTGAACGTAGTAAAACTTAAATATTGAATCAGATTGAATCTCCTAGATGAGTCGAATAGAGTTAAAGAAACAGTTCAACATTTTGGGAAATATGCTATTTGCTTTCTTGCCAATAGTTAGAAAATAGATACCGCTCTCATATCAGCACACCAGCCAGTTAGTTTAGTTTAGCATAAAGACTGGAAACAGCTAGCCTGACTTTGTCCAAAGGACCAGTAACTTTCACTGGTTGTCTGGCAAGTGTTCAGTGTGAAGAAATAGTCTGGCACATTAAGGTTTTGGATAGGGAAGTGTTCCACTCTTTCAAATGATGTGGTTTAATCAAATGAGATAAAACTTGTTAATTAGTGAGCTTTAGAGGTGCCGGTGGATGAATTTTGATAATGCTGGACAGAGCTGGGCTAGCTGTTTCACCCCGTTTCCATTCATTACACAAAGCTAATTAGTTCCTGGCTTCAGCTTCATATTTACACACAGTCATATGAGTAGTATCAATCTTCTTATCTAACTCTGGACAAGAGAGCCAATAAGCATGTTTCCCAAAATGTCAAACTATTCCTTTAATCAAATATTCTGAAACATTAATACTTGTATATTAAACCACAGTGTTGCCAGCTTTGTGTAGCTGTCAGGCACAGTTGTTAATAAAGTGGTTACTATTTAATTCTGTGGTAATCTGTGCCACAGCATTATCCAGATGAAACTGACTGACACTTGAAACTGAGTAAACTGTTTTCTACTGACTCACTTTTGGCCTAGTGGGTCTGAAGACATGGATCTCTTCACAAGATCAGCCTCAGTCTCAGACATTGCCCTCCTGTTTTAGATGCAGCTATTTTTGTCCACTCTGACTGCGTCACAGTGAACAGAAGGAGATAAGAGTCAAGGCTTAGGGAAATCTTACATGCCTCATTTTGCCCTTCCTTATTTCTGTTGGCTATGAAGTTGAGGCCGGCCATACACAGGCAATTTTTAAAGTCTAGACGCAACAGTTTTACTCTTGAACTCATTTGACTTTTGACGTGATGTGGTGTGGTCTCATCGTGTGTTTACAAACCAGTTGTTATATCACAGTGATTTGCCCTCTGCACCATATGGTCACACTCAATAAAACCATAAATCGCGTGTCAGAACTGTGTGTATCTGACGGTACAAACATGAAAAAAGACGCATGGCGGGCAGTGATCCGAGAGTCTAAATAGATGTTGTGTTCAGCAGTGTATTACAATCTGTTTGCTGTCCAAACACAAGCTTTTTACCTAGTTCTACCTTACCCACAATGCATTGTTACCTCTAATTGAGGGGTTTCATTGTTTAAAAGGCTGCTGTTGCCTTGAAATACCTGCTTTATTCATCTGTTAGTGAATAAAAATAACCACCTTACTCATGGATACCATTCCTAGAAGAATTTAAATCTTGATTTTTTATTTTTAGCCAAGACTGATTCTTGCATATGCACGACAATAAGACATAATTTTGGTCTTACTCTTTGAACATGGTCGTATAAAACATAACAGCTGTGCAGATTTTACAACAGACCTGTTACATAAAGGGATTTATGAGCATGACAGCAATAATGCTTTGCAGCTACAGCTGAAAATGTACCGTATCTGTTGGATTCAAAGCCTTTAACTCCCCTGGAAAACACAAAACACTGTCTTTTCTGTCAGTGTTAGTACTTCTGTGACAGAATCACCCCAGTCTATGATGTTAAAATAGCTCTGTTCCGTGCACAAAGATTTTCACAGTATTGTGTATCTGGCAGACTGTACAGGAGCTGCTGCTGGTGATGGCAGGTTGAATAAAGACTCTGTTTATGGTTGCTGATAGAGGTAGTGAAGCACCACAGGGAGCCACTCTGACTCCGTGCTGCCACAGAGGGAATATGATGTAACAGTGCTCAGACTGTTGATGCAGTTCTCGGAATCATCAACCATCGCCTGCAGAGAGAGTTGTTATTTCCTTATGCGTCTAGATGTTTAGGCTGGAAACTTTAAATAAATGCTATAAAGCAGAGCCCAACTGATACTGGATTTTTGAGACTGATATGTTAGTATTTGAGTTTAAAGCTCTTGAAACTTTGGCTTTAAAGCTTAAGAATTTCTCTATAACATTAAATATTCATAACTAAATAAGCAACAATCTAATTTGTACTTGGGGGAAGAAATCCATAGGTATTATTTTTATAAGGGTTTTTTTTTATAAGCGTGTGTATGTATAATGTGGTGTAATCATATTTGAACTGCAAACAACGCCACAACTGGAAGTATGTCACCTCTCCATTTCCCAGCTGAGCCCCATCTGCATCAAACCAGTGGAAAGGAAAACAGAAAAAACAGCACAGACATCTGCAATAACCAAAACTGCTGTGCAGCCATATGATATGAGCGTTGTGTCACAGTGTATAAGGATTTTATAAACTCCTTCAAAAGGTAAATATACAGTAGTTGCAGTAGTGTTTGTATTAAGAGATGTGTCTGTTAGCGCTAGAGGCAGAAGGCAAAGAGAGGAGACGGAGTAGCTGAGAGGGTGAAAACAAACACTGTCTCAGATAATGCTGATGCTAGGAGCCCCTATTTTCTTTATACATCATGCAGTCGCATACTATAAAACGTGACGTTCCTCCTCAGCATCATTCAGAAGGTGCAGAAGTTGAAAGATGCTCGGTGACTCTGTTGTATAAATTCCTTTATCATGCACATCGAGCAAAGCAACAGATGGTTGCTGGCAGGAAGTCTCTGACACTGAGAGTGAGGCTTTAGATGTTTTGTCCTGACTAAGCTCCCAGCAACCTGTACATCATCAGGGTTTTGACCTTAAATTTTTTTGTATTTGCATATTTTTGTACTTATAAAGGAACCAAAGCTGTATTAAATCGTAGTATTTTTGGCACTGGTAAGGAAAGGATAATTAGCTTTTGATTACTTTTGATGGTGAATAGATTTTCATTGCAGATGGGCAGATCACAAAATTGTATTAATTAAGTTTTTGCATTTTACTCACGAAACTATTTATATATTTCCTAATAATTATATCAAATGCTGTTTCAAAGCCTTCTTCACACTGTCAGGATATGAACCATTTACATGTTACTTTTAATTTATTATTTTATGGTTAAAAACATCTAATTAAAAGATGTTTAGTCTAAAAAAAGAAAATCAAAACCACCCTTAGAATTTAAGTTCCTCTTCTTATCATAAAAAAAATCCTGAAATCCAACACTGTGACCTCTATGACCGTGGTGACAGCTGTAGCCCTGATTCTGCTCTGAGTATCTTAACTGGTGCTTCCTGTGTTGTGTGTATGTGGGCAGGCACAGGTGAAGTTGTGGCCATCATGATCCCAGAGCCTAAAGGTCGTGAGATTGTGGCCTTGCTGGACCAGCACATCGTGGTCATGTTGCACATCACTATAGGAACCCGCAACCTGCAGAAGTATGTGAGCAGGACATCGGTAGTGTTTGTCTCCATCTCCTTCATCGTGCTCATGATCATCTCTCTTGCTTGGCTCATCTTCTACTACATCCAGAGGTTCCGCTACGCAAATGCACGAGACCGCAACCAGGTACGGCTGTGTGCTCTTTGTTAAATGAGTGTATAGCTCTCTGAAATGATGCATATCTGTCCAAAAGGTACACTGATGCAGTGGTGCTGCGGTCTCACTCTTTGAAACTGGTCCGTGTATCTTACCATCTGGTATGGGCCCTGAAAGGCTGTAAGGCGAGGCCAGAATTAGCCTGACAGCTGGCCGAACAGAGACATGGCAAACCGGTGAACCATCAACCAGCTCAGCTTTCTGGCCCTTTGAGCCGGTAGTGCAAATACTTGCTTTTGCCATCTCTTTATTAAGAATGGCCGCCTCTGACGTTCTTGTGACGTCTGTAATGACAATACATCACCGTGCCTGTTATGATAGGAGCTGGTGCCGTGACAACCAGTGTTTGCTTTTTCACTTTGAATTATGTTGATTTATGTTGTACAAAGAATTCAGACATATTGAACAAATCTGCTTTCAATTTATGTCCAAGGCAGCCGGACAAAACAGGCAAAACAGACTTCAGAAATTACTTTCAGCTGGCATAGACTAAAACCAGCAGAATTCTTTGAATATTAACATACTAATTCCATACCCTCATGCTGCCAAGTCATCCACTGGTTTTGTCCACTATTGATAGCCTGCTGATCTTTTCAGTAATAAAGTCAGATTTTTATTTGTTTATTTGTTTTTTATTGTGTCTCTTACAGAGACGTCTTGGAGATGCTGCCAAAAAAGCCATCAGCAAGCTTCAAGTACGCACCATTAAGAAAGGAGACAAGGTAAATAATGTTCTTCACACTAGCCAAACAGTGACTTTGAAAGTATACATGAATTTACTATATATATGAAAATTCATTGGTTTGTCATTTTACTTTCTTTCCATTTTTGTACTTTTCGGTTTTAGGAGACTGAATCAGACTTTGACAACTGTGCAGTTTGCATTGAAGGTTATAAACCTAATGATGTTGTAAGGATATTACCATGCAGGTAAGGTTTGTTTGATCACTGTTGTACATAAGTTAAAAATGAGGCGTTTCCATTTGTCTGTTAAACTGTTACTTGGCACAAAGAAAGAACATGTACCATAACTGCTGGTATCTCTATATCCTGTATACTAGACCTTTTGCTATGTACCACATTTGAAGATGTCATTTGTGGTGTGAAATTAATTATTTGTGCCGTGCCATTTTGTTTTGTCAGGCATGTCTTCCATAAACACTGTGTAGACCCATGGCTGCAGGACCACCGGACGTGTCCCATGTGTAAAATGAACATCCTAAAAGCCTTAGGGGTCCCAGTAAGTTCCTTTTAACTCATTTTGGTTTTGTTTGCCAACTTGTACACATATTTTTAAAAGATGATTATATAACTGCTCTTGTTTGTTTACATCTAACTTAAAAGTGCAAAACATGGAAGTGATTAAAACACAACTCTGGCATGTTCCAGCTCAGCGCAGACTGCTCAGATGAGATTCCTCCAGACTATGACATGTCTGTCGTAGGGCCACCCACCAACCCCATCAGTGGGGCGAGTGAAATCACAATTAACGAGAGCTCTGTGGTGCTGGATCCTGCAGACAGAGCCATAGGCCTGCAGCAGCTCCATCCTGATACAGAAACTGCACTTCATGCAATGGAGAGCCACATCATTGCCAGCAGTAAGTACAGACATCACACTGACAGCAGTCTGTGCCAGTGGTCGAAAGTGTGCAAGTACATTTATGCATGTAATACTTGAGTATTTCTATTTCCTGCTGCTTTATACTTGTACTCTACTATATTTCATAGGGTAATTTAGTCTTTTTACTCCACAACTTTTATTTTGCAGCTATAAGTTACTAGTTACAATTCAAATTAACATATAAACTTATAAAATACGTTGTTCGAAAATATATCCAGTGGATTGTAACCACTTCCAAAAAAGTAGTTGTTTGCAGTTTCACCAGAGTAAGATTTCCCCTCTAAACTTCCAACCCAGAGGTTGGGAATCACTGGAGTAAACTATAGCTAACTGAATATAAAGCAGATGAACTAGTGAAATGCTGGTTACACACTGATGCACAGTGAGTACCCTCACTTCTAGTAACAAATTTAGTACATTTTGCTGATAATACTTTTCTGCTTCTACTTAATTAGGATTTTGAATGCATGACTCTATTGTTAGGAATCAGTTTTCTGACAGTGTGTTAACGCTGTTATTTACTGCTTTCTGTCAGTTTTTCAGTCCAGGGTTGTGTTTTATTCTGAGGCCTAAACCAGGCCAGCATCCACCTGCCCAGCATTCCCCAATTCAGAACCTCTCGGGTGATGCAGGGGAAAAAGAACAGTGTTCCAGAAAGTCACAACCTAACCTACATACACTCAAATACCCTGTTTGCTAAAGTTATACATTTTAGCACCTTGTGCAAATGCCTAACGGCTATTGCTTTAACTAATGACTGTTAAACACCTGCTAGCTATTACTAATGTATAGTGTGTTTATGTGTCTGAGTACTTTCACATGCTCACTTTTTTTTTCGTTTTTTTTTTTTTTTTGGGCACATATCCCCATCTGTACCATTGTACTCTCCAGTTTTCCTTGAGGGGACTCTCCTTCAAGGCTCTCAGAAGCTGCTAGAACAAAGAGTTATGTTTACTTTTGTGTGCTTGACGAGCAGTAAATCAGCTCACCACAAGCAGGTATTCTCCTCGAGACTAATTAGAATGTAAATTAGAGATGATTTGTCGTATGTTGCACACTAATGAGCTTGCACAGGCAGTGTCACTGACAGGCAGGTAGCATGAGCTGAACAAGCCGATCTGTCAGGATTTCTTACGGTGGTAGAGTGCCAATCATGTTACTTCTTTGCCCTGAATAATCGGCGCTGTCATTAATGGTATTCCAGAGTCAGCCATTTACTGGGTGTGTTGCAGTCGGGGTCCCAGAAAAAGACAACAACAACAGTTGTTGCTGGAATGTGGATGTTGCATGTTGTTGTCTGTTGTTTTTGTCTGTCTGTCTATATATCTGTCTATCTGTCTGTCTGAAAGAATTATCAGTTGCTGTAAATATTCAACTATTGAGAACTTTTTAGTAAAAGAGAAGAAAAACTAAATCAGAGATCCAGATAAAGTTAAATCAAAGCTAATATGAGGCTTCAGCAGTATAAAGGTGTCAGTATGATTGAAACGAACTAGTTCATATGACGTCGTGTTGTCAACCTTGTCTGAAAGCAAAAGTATGGACGAACAGTCACACTAGAAGGTGGGGTAGCACATATTTTAAATTATCTACCAAAAAATCTGCAAAACAAAATGCAAATGACTGTGCATTTCCATCCACTACCTCTATACAAATGTTAGTATTTGGTTTGTCATAATAAACATCGCACACCTTGAGTTCTGACTGAAAAATTGCTGTGTAGAATTAAATTCAAGAGAGGTTGAAAAAATCCTGCCTATTTTCTCAGCTCCATGGACTTGACACAGATGCTGTTTGACCATCCAACAAGCACTTTGACTGAAGGGTACAGATGCCTTAAGTCAAATGGGTATTTTTGTCTTTAGAGGACAAAGTCCCATTCTTTTGTTTCTCCCAGATTTACTTGTTGAGCTGCAGTAGAGAGATAAACTGAGATATAGCAGCACAAATAGGGAACTACTTTACTTCCGACTAATTTAATGCATTTTTGCACAGAATAACTGTGAATTCTGTCACCTACAGTGTAGTAGCTTCATGGTCAGTGGGGATAGGAGGCATGATTATAGCAACGAACACCTCTCTTTATGTACAAATGGGCATGTGAGTGTGTAATGAAGACTGGAATAAATGTGAACTTGTCCTTTATGTGACAGTAGTACTAACCCAAAGAATTAAAGCTTCCTGACAGTGACCTGTTAAATAATGAATTACCTCCCTCTCTCCCCACCAGGTGAGCACCAGCCCCCGCTCAGCAGTGATTCAGACACTTCTATCATCACGGGGGTGGAGGTGGGTATGTCTGAGATAGACTTGTCCACGGAGCAGGAATGCGACCGGGCCAAATCCTGAGCCAGTTAGAGCTGAGGAGAAAAAAAAAGCATGAATCACCAGGAAAAGGAGGACGAGAGCAGGACAGAGGGATCAGGGGGCTGCCAGAGATTTGTCTTTGGCCCCTGGAGGAGGTGACCTCATAGAAGATGGGCAAATGAGCAATACAACCCATAGCAGCACAAAACACCCTGTTCTGTCTGTACTACCTGAAAAACAGACTTGTCCCTGTGTCTGTGTTGCTTGCTCGTTTTCTTGCAGTCACACTTCACCATTTTGTTGGTGAACACAGCTCTCATATTGTGGTGGTCCAGTTTCTGTCCACATAATTTTTTTCACATCCCTAAACATAGCATTTGAAATACACACAGAGTAAGTGAGATGTTGGCGGCCTTCACAGTACCAAGAAGGCAAAATATTTTTTTCTCCTCACTCTGGCAAGCTGAACCTGCTGCTGGACACAATATGAGCATGGGAGCAGCAGGGCCTCTTTAACACCTGATTGCAGCTTTAATTATATAAAACTATGTGCAGATTGTTGGATTTCGTGGTATGAGATCACTGCCAACGTATTGTGATGGATGCATAGCACATATAGAGCCTATATCATCAATCTCTTAGGAGTCCCTAACAGTTGGTGTGAATTCTCACCAGCAAATTTTTCAACTTCAGACTTTGGTAACATGTTATTATTATCCCCTGAAAACTTGAAGCATAGGTCTTTAAGTTCATGCCGCCATGTGACATTATGGAGTTGAAACATGTGTGCACACATTATGCTGTAATTTCTAACTGTAACTGTTTCTGTTACTATTGTGAGGAGACCTTCTCCTTTAACTACAATTTTACCAACTGAATATTCCTGTAGTTGAGAGGAAATAACCAAACGCATGGTAGATATTTCTGTCCTCACATTTGACAATCATAGCTTGCCACAAGCAGTTTGAAGTGATGTCACCCACTGCCCTACTGAAACTGCTGCTGATTTACAAGTTATCACAACACATGATGCTGGCCCCTGCTGTCTGTCAGGAAGGAAATACTCATTTTCACACTGCTGCTGAGTACAGCTGGCTATAGTGGTTGTTACTACCAAATTCTGGCAGTGTGTGCACACAGTAGACAGACTTCCTATTCTTGTCAAGCCAGCCAATATAAATATGTCAACAAATCTCTGTGCCAAGTTTAATCAGTTGTATTTTAAACATTACTGTTTTTCGTGTACACTGATTCCCTTGGCTGTCAATCAAGCTCAAATGGCAATAAATCTGTTCATATGACACTGAAGAAATAACAAGAGGACATAGAATTTGTCATTTGAAAGAAGGAACTTTTTCATTTCATTGATCAGAGGAGGGATTTCATTTAAGAGATTTGATGATCTGAAGATTTGAAGATTTTTTTGGACTACGTCTACAGTAAGCTGGCGAATTTTGAAAAACAACACGCACAACAAACGCCCTAGAGCGTTTGTTGTGTTCACAAGGCAACATCTATTTGTTTGATCGGCTGTAATGACATTTAAGATGAGTGAGCACAGAAAAAGTTAGAGGCAGCAGAAAGTTGGCTTCTTAATTTGCTCCCACAGAGACTCTCTGTGTTGTTTCTGTATTTTCCGGGTTTTGAAAACTCAGTTTTGGGGCAAGAAAACAGAGAGAAACAGAGAGAGAAAGGTACATTTTGAAATTTGATGCCGTCCCAGTTTCATACTATAATCTTATCCTAACGGGTTTTAGTATGTAGTGTGTTTACATTGAAAAAGTAACAGCATCAAAAAAGTCAAAATGCAGACTAAAAAACACTTGATTTTGAGTGTATTGTCTCTCATTGATTACAGTAAAGAACTGAAAAAAGCACACAGCTGAAAAAAATTGAACAGTGGTGAAGCACCTGCAAAATATTTGGGAAAATCAAAAGATAATTCATTTCGTTTTCTCTTTGTGAAGTTTAATTGGCAGTGACATTGTGTAGTCACAGTATGGTGCCCGTCACCACATGAGATTACATAATGTAGTACATAATGTGTGCAGATAGTATGTAGTATAGAACTGGGACACAGCTTCAGACTCCCAAGGTCATACTGACTGTTAATTAACATTTCTAAACTGCTGCAATCTTTCTTCCACTCTCACTGGTCTGTTATTGTCCTGTCGATCACCTTTTCGTTACTTTTTGCAGTAATGTCATGCTGAACATGATCAGCACAATCTAATACTCGATGACTGGACCTGTTTTCTCTCACATTCCTGTTGACTTGCACACTAATGAAGCACAGAACCACTGACTCAATCGATGGAGCCAGTGGAATTTAACTGGTGGTTTTCCTCCACCAGTCACTGTTTCCATCATGTCCTGGAGCCACCTGGGACTCTCTTATGTAACACACACATGTCCACACTCCCCTTGTTTGTGTCAGCCACTGAAGGATCATTGGGTGTATGGGGAAAATGCTTTGGTGTTTCATGAAAGCTTAGGTATTAAGAGGGGTAGATTGTATTTTTTTATTTCTGTTTGTCGTGAGACTGTATGTTCTAAGCTGTAGCTCATAGATGTTACATTCTAGACATTGTTAGACCCTAAAATAAAAGGTTAGAATATTTTGTTCTGACAGCAGTGTTTCACTGTGAGATACTGCCTGCAGTTCATTATCTGGGAAACAACTTGACACTTTACTTTCAGATACTAGCACACACAAACCAGTTCAGCAAGTAACCTATAATTTCAACATGACTGAAATGTGTGGTGGCATTATGGAGGAATTCATGAATGTACATTTTCATATACTTTTAGACAATGTGGTGATACAGCAGTAGTCGGTTTGATAGAAAACCTAGTTTATTTCGAGTTATGTGTTGTTTTTGAGGATATGAAGGAGGAGAAAGTGTGTGATTCTTGCCAGCTCAGTATAGATACAGATGCTTAAGTCTCTGCCTTCCTAATCTGGACCTTTAAGCCTCTGTATGTTACATCAGCTCACATGATAATCTAATAGCACAATACAAGAGATAACCCACAAACACCCAACAGCATCAGTGTCTGTTGTTCTCCTCACCTCTCTCTGGCTTGTTCTCTCCCTCCCACGCTTCAAATTCATGGGTTCTTCTTGTTCTCACATGTACACACAAACATAACAAACACTGTCTCCATCTGACAAGATAAAGCAAAGCACATTCGTTTTCAGTGCCAGATTGCTCCATTCTGGCTGTACTGCCTAATGAAATGAGTTTGTCTAAAGGTGGATTAAGGCCTTCTTTTTACAGAGCAACTTAAAAAATATGTGATTAAACTGTTAGGTCATCTCTCTGGTTTGTCTTTTTACAGTGTTCAGTTCAATAACCACTCTCTTGCAGGAATAAGGACAGTTCAAAGAGTTTTTAGACACAAAAGACGTGAGCGTACTCGATGTAATGACATTCAATGCACTTATGAAGAAAGATTGTTCTCCCTAATTCTACCTGTAACAATTTGTAACACTTTAATTTATGCATTTTGTAATTTCCTAATAATTTCCAACAAGTTTCCTGGAAAGAACTTTGTAATTCTCTACTAATTTTGGGGAAAACAGAATTGTACTTAAAAGAAAAGCTCCATTTAAACTTAAGAAAATATTCATACAACATTAATCATATATTAGTAGAAACATTATTCTCTTTATTTGTTAAATTTATTTTCTGTTCATTTAATTTAATTATCTGACAGGGACAGTGCTCAAGGGGAAAAAAACAGTAAATAAAAAGGCTGATTTTCATCAGTTGTGCATGTTTATGTTGCAGCCTAACAAAAATGAATAAAACAACATATCTTCACATATCACATATACACATGGTACAGTACAATCCATACTAAATAAGTGAGAAAAAAAACTTGAATGGACATTTGAACTGAATGCTTGCCAGACACATTTTTCAATTAATTGGAATTAATTAATTGAACTTAATGTTCCAATTTAACACTGTCTCAATTCTCCCTATATCTAGTACCAAATGACATACTTCTTTCCAGGAAATGTCTTATATTAGAATAATATTAAGATGTTATTGACCTGTAAGATTTAGCATTCCCAACCTTTTTTTTACTCTAGGTAATTATCCCTTTTTTCCCCCTCTTATGGTCACATTTCTTTTTTTTCTGATTGTGTAAGCCTTCCTATATTGCACTTTATCCCTCCAGTGAATGGGGAGCGGCTATACTGAATGACTCGAGAAAGCCTTTTTTATGTAGAGCTTTTAAGAAAGAGGGCTATAGTATTGAACACGGCCAATGAGTCAGTTGTTGCTTAATGTATAATGTTGTGATCTTTTATCTCTACTATTGTGTATGTGTGGATTGGGGGGTGTCAGGGTTACCAATATATTGTACACTATACCCAGCAGAAAAAACAGCATTGCTATTTTGTAGTATAAAAACAATTGTATGAATGATTAGTGGTGTCTCTGTCCTTTTCTTGTACCATGATGCATGTGTAGGAATGTCCATGATTTTGACTCATAATAAATTTGAATCAGGTTTTTCCATCCTTGGTAAACCTGTTTGTTTTATATTAACTCAATAAAAAGTATGTTTTGCTACATAAAAAAAAACCTGGTAATGACCTATATCAGAGCTTGTGAAATATGCATTTTACTAATTGCATCAGTGAAATACCACAATAAAGTCAGCCAACGTAGTCTGGATGAGGGAAACGGATTCCCCCATCTGCAGTACAGAGTTCTAACAACATCATACAGGCTGATATACAGGTCTGACCTTGATTACTTCAACTCTGTCAGGTAACTGCAGCTGTCAGATAAATGTAGTGCAGTAAAAAGTACACTATTTACCTCTTGGCATTTTGTGAAGTTGGAATATATAGTGGAATGAAAAAAGAAAATACTCAAGTAACGTGTAAGTATCTCAACTGGCACTTAAATTTGCTGGGCAAATTTAACTTTATTTTAAACTGCGGCGATTCCAAAGTTTCCAAAGAGGCAAAGTCAGCATCCTCTCTTAAACTTAATTCTCGATCATCATCTCATTCATTTGTAATTGTTTTTTTTTTATTATTATTAAATTATCATCTCATTTTTACATATTACATCTTAAAAATGTTTGATCATCAGGGAGTATATTTTGAATAAAGATTATTATTAAACCAATCTTATCACTCATAACGTTACACACTACACTACAGTAGGTGGCAGCATGCAACCTTTGCAATACACTTCAGCCTGCAGAAGAAGGAGGAGGAGGGTGGTGTTCCTGATAGTGTTACCCCTGGAATGAGGTTATGACAATCACAATTAATTTGGAGCATAATGAATGTCTAGTTTGTCTATATTGACAGTAAACTCAATACTCAACCACTTTTTTTTTCACTTGTCATTTCATTCAAGACTTTATATGCATGTTTGGAGAGTAAATGATTCATTTTATTTTTCAATTCCTTAGTTTTCCTTTGTTTTTATACTCATTTTATAGGTTGCTGTTTTATGTACATTATGTTGTTGTTGTACATTTTAACATGGAAAGTATAGCAAGCAGTGGCAAAAACATTGAGATCTTTTACTTAAGTAAAGGTAGAAATATCACAGTTTAATTGGTATAAAATGGCTAGTTGCTTTCTGTCACTGAGTATTGCCTGAGAATTTTGAATCTAGGATTTTTTTTGTGTGTGTGTTCATTATGATTATGATTGTGATTGGTGTTGTTGTTGTTGTAGTCTTAGCCAATATAAAAATCAGCAACATGCTGTCAATGAATTATTGTTGTTGTTGTATTTTGTTTTTCCTGTAGATGGCAGTATTATACCCGGTAGCATTTAAAAGGCCAAAAACCAAAGAAGAAAAGGGAAACGAGGAGGAGGAGGAGGAGGAGGATAGAGATCAATGCGGGATGCAATCTCCAAACACTCCAAAGAGAATGGGTCGTGGTGAGGAGCTCAGTGACTTTCAGCGGGGCACTGTTGTTGGATGTCACCTGTGTAAAAAGTCGGTGCGTGAGATTTCCGCCCTGTTAAACCTGCCTCGGTCCACAGTGAGCGCTGTGATTCTGAAGTGGAAACGTGGAGGAATAACGACGGCTCTGCCCCGGAGCGGCCGGCCACACAAGCTCAAAGAGGAGGACCGCCAAGTGCTGGAGAGAGTAGCGCTGGAGAAGTGTTTGCCCTCGGTGGAAGCTCTCACCACCGAGTTTCAGACAGCCTCCGGAGCCAGTGTGAGCTCTAGGACCGTGCGCCGGGAGCTCCATGAAATGGGTTTCCGTGGCCGAGTGTCCACATACAACAAGCCTAAAGGTGCGTTCAGGAGGTGTGGGAATGAGAGGGGCAGCAGTCACATATGAGTGTTAGGATGTCCGCGTACTTTTGGCCATGTGCCAACATTACACCTTCATGTGAGTGCAGAACACTGACACCCCCTCCCTCTGTTTGCTCCTGCGAAAGTCTTCTAATGTGAGAGATTTTGGGACCTGGTTTCTTACTGAATTTACTCCCATTCAGCCACAAGAGCTTTCGAGAGTTTTAGAACTGACCCTTCTCGTTTCATCTGTAACTTAAAACTCAAACCAAAGTTGTCTAAATCTCCTCAGAGTTGGAGAGAAACTGTCAAAGTAGATTGTTGTTTCATGGTGACTTTGTTTTGAGGTTGCTTTGCATGGCTGAATGGTCAGATTAACCTCCTGAGGGGCCCCCGGGTTGAAAATCTGTTGTTGGGCCCCAACTGACTCCCACTGACACCCAGAAACCAGCCAGCACTGTAGAGCTGAAATAAGTAGTGGATTAATGAACTTGGGACACCTTGTCTGGTTGTTAGTTCTGAACCCAGGACAATGGTACAGGAAACAGTATTTTAAGGAGAAACAGACTTGGACACAGAGAGTTGTACTGGCTGGCTGCTGGGTGTCACCTTCTTCTCCACACAGATGTGAGGACATAAATATGTTTGGTTTCCCAAGGCTGCAATCAGAAGTGTGAAGCAGCACTTTCTTGATTTCAACAAAAACTCAGCCACATTAGTTGGTGAAATGTGAGCAATCACAACTATGTGCTCAAGTCAGCAGCTGATTGTCTGTAGTGGAAGAAAAGGGGTAAACTAGGAGAAAGACAAACTTCTCTCACTCCTTGTTTTCCATTATAATTACAGTACCTCAGAAATCTCAGTCTCACTCCAAATCCATGCACATTAATACACTGGAAGGCTTTCCACAGGATTTTGGAACCTGACTGCATGGATTTTTTCCCATCCAGCCACAAGAGCTTTAGTTAGGTCCAACACTGATTTTTGGGTGATAAGCCCTGGCTCACATCCTGCATTCCAGTTCATCCCAATTGTCGACTTGGGTCTCAGCTCTCTGCAGACAAGTCAAGTTCTCCCGCACCAAACTAACAAGACCATTTTTTTATGGACCCCACTGTGTGTATAGAAGCACTGTCACGTTTGAACAGGAAAGGGCTATCCCCAAAACACACAAAACTGAAACTACACTACTGTCTAAAATGTAATTGTACTGTAGCTGCCGATTTTCAGATCTTTTTCCGACTTCAGTGGTGGCAATGGATGGTTGTGTTTGTGTTTTTGGTTCACCACTTTGGTCCAGACTGAAGTATCTCAAAAACAGCTGGAGGGATTCCTATGAAATTTTGTACAGACGTTCATGGTGCCCAGAGGATTACTGATGCCATCATCACTGTCACATTTGTGGTTTGTGGTTTTAGCTGCAAGCAAATACCTAGCACATCGTTACATCAGACTCACATTACATACAGCAAATTTGTTGCGAACAAACACTACAATGATAAATAATTTAGAGATTCAATCCATAGTGTGATTATGTAACCCAGCTGACATGGCAGTATCTGTCTTTCTTTGACACCAGGAGGGGAAAAGGTGGAAAAGAAGCAGGCACCTCCCAGCCAAGAGGATGCCAATGTAGACGTGTCTCATCTGGACTTGCGTGTCGGACGTATCATCACAGCCCTGCAGCTTCCAGAGACTGATAGTCTGTATGTGGAGCAGGTCGATGTTGGAGAGGCTTCACCCAGGACAGTGGTCAGCGAACTCGCCAAGCACATACCAGTGGAGCAGGTATATTATTATACCATTACATAATCTGTGTATTGGGATCAAAGAATTTCTGGAATGTCATGTGATTTTTAAATATAATTATTAGGGCTTCACTTAACGATTCTTTTAACTTAGGGTGCCCAGATATTTTTGGCCATGTACCCACATTACACCTACATTTGAGTGCTGAACACTGTCACCCCCTCCTTCCATTTGCTCTCAT
This sequence comes from Toxotes lorentzi, assembly GCA_037833715.1. NCBI lineage: Eukaryota > Metazoa > Chordata > Actinopteri > Toxotidae > Toxotes > Toxotes lorentzi. The sequence continues at coordinate 8,144,383 of JBBMJY010000020.1, forward strand.
GAAAGGCTTTCTGCATAATTTTGGAACTTGGCTGCAGGGATTTGCTCCCATTCAGCCACAAGACCTTTAGTGAGGTCAGGCACCAATTTTAGGTGATAAGGCCTGGCTCACAGTGTTCCAGTGTGCAGGCAGACTCTTTGTGCACAGGGAATTGTCACGTTGAAGTAGGAAAAGGCCCTCCCTAAACTGTTGCCTCAAAGTTGGAAGCACACTATTGTCCAAAATGTTACTGTATGGTGCAGCAGTAATATTTCCCTTCCTTTCAGCTATGGGCCTAGCCCAAACCATGAAAAAAGAGTATGTGGACACATACTTTTGACCATATATTGTATAATTTAAATGGAAACATATGTCTGCCGAGGTCACACATGCAAAACATTGCGTGACTTTGCCAAAAAAGCTGTAAAACCTAAGAAAACTATTTGAAGAATCTATCCATGCACAAAGACACATATTAGACATTAGCTTCTTTAAAACATTGGTGGTGTTGCAGTGATGGAATTTTGTAGCAGAGCTATTTTAGGTGCTTTCTAACTGCAGCTGGAAAGGCAAAGCACACTCCTCTTGGTAATGCTGCCTTTTTGCTGGTTTATTAGTCCACATACTTTTGTGCACTTTTGGTCTGTGGTTGTTTTACATGGTTTGGGCTGCTTACTGTTTACAGCATGCAACTTCATTTATCATTGTATATTGTAACATCAAGATTTTCCTGTCTAAGTTTCAAACTTTGCAACAACAGTCTTGGGATGGCTGTTTCCTGTACAGGCTCCTGCAGAGCCAATAAATCTGAAATCTCTATTTAAAGTTGAATTCATTGTGTATTCTCTATTTATTTTCAGCAAATAGAAGTGAAGTATTTGAAGAAATGCATCGGTTTGATGGAAATACTCTTGACTGTGATACAAAGATAAATATTAGGCATATTAGGCATTGTTAAGAAATATTACTTGTCTAAGACTAAGTTCATCATAGAATAGTGTTACAATGTTAAGACAAGTGTCTGCAGTGCATGTACAATAAGATTACACAATACACAATACAGTACAATCTGTCACAACAACATGAGCGATTTTCGATCCATATAGCAAATACATATAATTATAGAGGGGATGTGTTTCAGGCAATGGTATAGTTATTTTCTTGGATCTGGCGTGCAACATCAGTATTTCTTCTTCTCAGCTTTTGACAGAAACTGACACTGATCTTTTTGAATTTTGGTCAGCCACAGAGGTCTCAAACCATAAACCCTCAGACACAGTAATTCTGTATGAAGAGATTAGAATTAGAACTGTTGTTTATATTGGAAACCAAACAAACCACACCAGTTGAAGCTATGTCTTTTTTTTTTTTCTTTTTTTTTAATTGGGCATCATTTGTTTTTCTTCTCTACTGAGTAAAGCATACAGGCTGTAAAAATGTTTTTAATCTTATGTCACCCATGCAGATGCAGAACCGCATGGCAGTCCTGCTTTGTAACATGAAGCCGGTCAAGATGAGAGGAGTGGTCTCCCAGGCTATGGTCATGTGTGCCAGCTCACTAGACAAGGTCGAAATCCTTGATCCTCCAGGTGGAGCAGTACCAGGGGACAGGGTTACTTTCCAGGGCTTCCCAGGTACCACCACCTGATTACTGTACGCTCACAAACACATAAATCTTTATCTTAAATGTTACAGTAGTCCTTAACCAGATGCTAGAGATGTGTGCTCACCAGTGAGTGACTTGTCAAAGAGAATTTTCCTCAAAATGCAGCCTGAAGGAAATAAAGAACCTTCTTGCTGCTAGAGACAACAGAGGCATTCATTCCTCAGAACGTCATGAGAGAAATTTTTGGTTCTCAGTCAGAAGCGGTGGTCCCACATCGCACCATGAGACACTTCCACCAACAGCTGTAGAGCTTCAGTGGCTGAAGACAGACTGCATCCACACTCTGACTGTGCCAGAAATTTGTGTCAGAATCCCACAAAGTGCCTGCTACAACCCACGAACTGACCAATCAGGATGTGTCATGAAATGACAGAGTACACTGAGGTGCTACTTTAATGCTACTGCCAAAACCATATTCGCCTCAGACTCTGCAAAAGTGGTATTTTATGTTGCTCTCTTACTACCCTTTATGCACATAGGTGCAAGCTTGTTTATTGTTTTGCTGCATTTTCAAAACATGAGAGCGATACAGATGGATGCTCTGTCTGTTTTTTCAGCACTGTGGCACTACAGTTCATCAGGCATTTATGGCACATTCTGACACGCCTCAATGTTAATATCGTACAGTCTGACGCAGATTGTGACAACGACTTTCTCACACAGTGTGACATACGGTGCACCTGTAAGATTGTTGTTTATGCTTATAGGTGCCTTTAATATCCAACTGAACTAAATCTTCGTGGTACAGCATACAATAATGTCCTTCCAACTTTGTGCCGACCGTTTAGGAGAGGCCCTTTCTTCTTTCAACATGACATTCCCCCCATGCATAAAGCCAAGTCCACAAACAAATGGGTTCCTTCAATTCCATCATACACCTTTGGGATGAAATGGAATGCACACTGTGAGAAGGCCTCATCACTGAAACCCACTGCTGGCCTCACTGAACTCTTGTGGCTGAATGGGAGTAAATCCCTGCAGCCAGTTTCCATAATCTTGTGGAAAGCTTTTCTAGAAGAGTGAAGCTGTTACAGCAGCACATTACAACCCGTGGTTTTGAGTAGGTTTTGAAAGGTCATTACATAGCACAAAAAAATCTATGAGTCCTGAAATTACAAAGCCTGCATGTGTCAAGGGGCAGTAGAGAGCAGAGGCATTTCCTCTAATGTATCGAACTGACATCTTTATTTCAGGTGAACCAGATAAAGAGCTGAATCCCAAAAAGAAGGTTTGGGAACAGATTCAGCCGGATCTTCGCACGGATGGACAGTGTGTTGCAACTTACAAGGGAGCTGCCTTTGAAGTTGTCGGCAAGGGAGTTTGCAAATCCCAAACCATGAGCAACAGTGAAATCAAATAAAGTAACGCCACAGCTCGAAATAGCTCAGTGTAAATCCCTACAGCCAAAATGTTGCGGGAAGCCTTCCCAGAAAAGCGGAGGCTGTTGTAGCAACATATTAATGCCCATGGTTGTGGACTGAGATGTCCAACAATCACATGGGTATTATATTTGAGTGTCCTCATACTTTTGTAATGAAAGCCAAGGAAAATGATAGTGAAGACTATGTTACCCTCTGTTGGACAGATAAGAGCATTACTGTTAATTTTTTTTTTTTTTTTTATGAAGATCTGTAGTTTTGAATTTTGTCAAAGGAGGGCAGTATAGTACTCATGGTAATGTACAGTGTGAGTGTTGGGGATTTGTTGAAATGAGACATGAGAACATACAGAGCACACAGTCATACCGAGCGTGGTAAAAAGAAATGGGGAATTCTTCAGAAAAATCCTGTTTAACTGGGAAGTATCTGATAAAATATGAAAGATTTCCCATGACAACATAGCTGTCATTTCCACTGAACTTTGGATGAAACTCGGTGCACAAATCCCTAAGTGGGGGACACTTCACAGTTCTACTTTCTTCTGACAGTATGAAAATAAGCTCAGAAGGACTTAATTTACTTATTGTATAAGGTCAGTTTTTTTGTTCTGCAATGACAGTTCTGTGTTTCTTCAGTGTAAGTCTGGTGCTGGCAGATGATGGAAATGAGTCAGCGTGTTATGTATCAGTACACGCACAGAGCCTGTGGAAAGTTCAGTTTCACGTATGTGTATGTATGTGTACCTAATACAGTCTTATATGCAGACAATGTTCTCTTCACTGATCTGGATTTTGTTTATCTGCAGTTTCCCAGAAAACTGAAAACTGACAGTTCTGAATCTGTGATTTGGGTGTAAAAGTGGATTTTTTTTTTATTGTTTCTTCACCCACTAGCTTTTGTATCCACCCTACTACTTCAAACTGTTATTCAACTCTTTAGATGTTGTAACAGGTTAGTTAAACCTTAACTTATAATATTCTACTTCATGGAACAGTAGTAGTGTCTGTTTGTTGAGCTTCCAACATGATTGCTAATAAGGCTGCTTGTCTCCTAAAAAAATTTTTTTTAAAAAGTTTTTTTGTTTGTTTGTTTTTTTTTTTTGGAAGAGAAAAAATAAACCAAAAATATTTTGGTTTTAAAAGAAGCTCTGTTTTGATTATGTTTCCTCAGGAGGTGGGAGAAAACCAAGTCTGTAAAATGCCTAAAAAAGGAAAAACACAAACATACAGTAAGTAAGTAAACTTTATTTGTATAGCACTTTTCACAGATAGAAGTGCTTTACACTTTACAACAAATGTGCAGAGTGGCATGAGATAAAATAACACTACATAATTACAACATATTAAAAATAATGTAAAACCAAACCAAAATAACATAAGCAAGCCACCCAGTCAACTAAAAGCTTGTCTAAATAAAAGTGTCTTCAGCTGTTTTTTAAAAGAGTCAACCGAATCGGACACAGGGTTACTGGTAAAGACTTCCACAAACGAGGAGCGACAGACTGGAATGCAAGGTCACCTCTGGTTTTGTAACCTGTCTTAGGCACCGACAGAAGATTTTGACAAGAAGACCTGAGTGAACGACCCAAGGAGTATGGGGTTAAAAGATCACAGATATATTTAGGGGCTTGTCCATGTATAGCTCTAAAAGTCAGAGCTAAAATCATAAAATCAATACGAAATTTAACTGGTAGCCAGTGTAAAGCTATTAAAATTGGGGTAATGTGATCCCGCTTGCAAGCTCCCATTAAAAGCCTGGCCACAGAATTTTGAACAATCTGATTTGATACAGTTTTCTTGAGTTTCACAATGTTCCTCAAATGAAAGAGTCAGCTTTTAACCAATTTCTCTGAATGATTCTCCAGGGACATTGATCTGTCAAACAACACCCCAAGGTTTCTGGTGCTTGAGTGGACTGTGGAGCTCAGGGACCCAAGGTGTTGCTTAATGTGAGGAATTTTGTCATCCGGGGCAATAATCAGAGTCTCAGTTTTTTTTAGAGTTCAGCTGAAGGTAATTGTTTGTTAACCATTTTCTGATGGCTGACAAACAATCTAGCAGATTCGATAGCTTACCTATTTCAGATTCATAAAAAGAACAATACAGCTGAATATCATCCGCATAAAAGTGATAGGACACATTTTTGAACAGACTTATGCACCTTCCAAGAGGGAACATATATAACATGAATAGAATGGGTCCTAGCACTGAACTCTGAGGTACCCCACACTCATTAGACTCAGATATAATGTTGTTTACTGCAACTTTACTGCAACCAATCTAGTATTGACCCAGACAGCCCAAAATCATCATGCAAGTGATTTAAAATCAAATCACTGTGGTCAACTGTATCAAACGCAGCTGTAAGGTCCAACAGCACTAACTAACAACTGCCTGTTTTAAGTAGCGGGGAACAGAGCCAGTGTGTAAAGAAAGGTTAATGATCTCCACCAAGTAAGGGCCAATTTGATCAAACACTTTCAGAAACAGAGATGTGGGGATAAACACGCAGTGTTCTTCTTCCCTTATTTTAAAGGAAGAACTGAAAAAATGCATGTAAAGAATGGGGATGTGATTCAGGAACTAAGAAGTGGAACAGTTTGTCCGAGAAACGATGTTTGCTGGTAATTGTTTGACAGGACTGGAGGGCCGAAAGGGAATGTTATAATCCTTTTCATATACAATAAATACTATTCAGTGCCACTGAGGAAGCTATAAATCTTCTTTCTTAGAAGGCAGAGGAAAATCCAGCTTACAAATTTCTCATAAAAGACAGGACATTACAGTCCTCAATCAATCTTACAGTGTAGTGACTGTTTACATTCTAAATGGTATTTATCCTATTGATCAGTATCTCTTCCACTAGATACCACTTTTTTGTATGTTTCTAACAGTTGTAATAAGGTAACCAAATCTGTTTTTATAAGAAAGCAGTAGAAAGGCACACAATGTGTTTTTTATCTCAGGCTCATCTTTGTGTGTGTTGACTAATACAATGGGCTGACATTGATATAACCACTTAACCCTTAAAAGGTTATGGAGTATTGACATTAATGTCATGTCGCCCCCCTCCTACCCTACTTGCAGTACAGTCTACTCACGCACAAGTCAAAGAGGAAACCATACTGGTTAGAGTGGAGGCACTGTAAACAGTCATTTCTGACCATGCATCTGCAATAACAACAGGTGTGTGGGGGGGTCAATCCTGTAAGTGTGCAGTGGTGAGGGGAAAGTTTGTCAACAACCACCTGAGGCATCGTTTCAGCTGAGCTGAGTCAATCCGCTCCTTCACGTTCTGCATCCTGTTTTTGAAAGAACAAAAAGAGCAGGAAACCCAGCAATACTCTTTCACAGATGCATCACAATGTCATAGTGTTTGTGGTATTTAGAAGTCATATAAGTTTATTTCCTCCTAAAATGTTACAGACTCTGAGATGTCTCCTGAATATAAAGTAGCTAGAAGGAATTCTGCCATCATTTATTTTAGTAGTCACACAGTATCATATACACCGCACTGGCTTTTTTCAACACGTAGCCATAAAAGAAGTCCCTATTGTTTTATGGCTGCACCATTCAAAACTCAGCCTGACATGCTGTATGTAGTACTTCTGGAGCAGGAGTGGGTGACATGGATAAAATCCTCTATCACAGTAATGCAATTTTATGTTGCAAAATCAGTTTACAGTACTGTACAAAAGCTTCAGGCACTTTAGATGTTTCAGTTCTTATTCATCACACAATGGCATCAGTGGGGCATCTGATCAGTCTCAGACTCATGCTGCAGCAGAACAAACATACAGCTAGAGTCATTAAGAACTATCTATCATACAAGAAGAACAAGGAGTCCTGCAGCAGATGATCTGGTCCCTACAGACGACTGATCTCTACATCATGGGAGTCAGACTGTAATTACATGAAGAGACAGAGGACTGAATCCTGAACTGTGGCAAGTTCTCCAAGATGTTTGGAATAACATGCCTACCAAGTACCTTAAAAACTGTAAGCTAGTGTACTTAGGAGAAGTGGTCCTATAGACAAAGCCTGGCTTCACCAAATGTTGATTTATGTTCTTTTCTGTTTACTGCAATTTATATGTAGTTAAGTGACGGATAAAAACTATTCATGCCATTATTTTTTAAAGGATCCTCATTTTGCTTTTAGTAAAACAATTGAGAAACTGTTTCATGAATTAAAAAAAATCACTGTCTCATCCAGTGAATTAAACACTTGAGGAAGTGAGGAAAATTCATTCAACTGATGCCAAAAATCAGTATCAGTGATGGTCTACATCACCCACTATTGCCATCTACTTTTGAAGCTTCAGGATTTCCAGCAGCACTTGGCTGCAGAGCATAGGTTTGCACTGAGTGACCTGTCAGTGTGTTATTTACCAGTGTTTTAAACGAATTAGTGCTAACTAACTTTTTGTTTGTTTGTTTTTGTAACTGTGCAAAATGGGGTGGGGAAATGCGTGTATGTGTTTTATGCGTGTTACAGGTTGATCTGGCCCTGGTGTTATTTTAAAGACTCAAAGGAAACATATGTACACACCTGTATTTTTCAAACTGCCGTGTTGGTAGACTTTCAGTGGCCCACAGCTCCATAATGTGAGTGACATTATCAGCGAATACGGCTCATCCTAACCTAACGCAGAGGACGAGATTAATGTTAGAATGTTTTTAAAAATGTGGATAAGCTATTTTAACTACTTGATTCCTTGTTTCCTCACGTGCCCCCGTCTCCACCTCTCTGACGTCTCGCGATGGCCAGCCCTTGACGCGCTCACCTCATTTGGCGTGCGGCAGCGGAGGAAGGAGGAGGAGGACGAGGACGGCGGGACCGCAGCGTTATTGTAGGGTTAACATCAGAGGTGTCGTCTTTGTGCTTGACAACACGGTAAGACGTCGCAGCTGGGAGACCTTACAGGCTGTTTACTGTTCATTTTGATCGGCCGCAACGCGGTTTTCTCCGCAAAATAACATCCGCACAGACTGGATCGCACCTGACACGCAGAATGGACAACAAAGGCTGATCTCAGCACTGCGCCGTGCGGCAGCAAACCGAGCCAAGCTGCCTACGAAACCTCCAAGAAATTCATTTATGTGAAAGCCTGCGCTGCACACAGGAGACTGGTGCTGCAAGAGAAGGTTTGTGTGCACGCGATTTGGTGCTTGGACTTCCTAAACGATCCGTGCGGGCAGGTTTAATTATACAAACACTTGCACGCGCGTCTGAGTTTCGCTCGGTCAACCAATAGTAGACGATATTTTAAGGGTCGAGAATCACTCAGGAGAATATCGGGCCCTCATCGGTGTTTAAATAATTTAATAATCTTCTCTGAACACAATCACACATCCCGGTCGGACCAGTTTGATGGTCGCCGTCAGCAGTCCTGACTGTTCGATGTTCCCTTAAAAAAAACAGGACAATTATGTGGGTCAGTCCCGAAGATGTGTTACTGGCGGGCGCATTATGGATCACCGAGAGAGCAAATCCATATTTCATCCTCCAGAAACGGAAGGGCCACGGGGATGGAGGCGGAGGACTGGCTGGTGAGTCCTGTCTTTATATTGTAATCTAACATAACATATGCCACATATGATGGAATTGATGATGGCGATGTAAATGTGAAGTGTGTGCGGGTAATGTGAGGAGGATCACATGACCAATCAGCTGTCACAGGTGATCTTCCACCTGCATGGGTCTCCGTGACTAATAGAGTTCTTCACACTCTTGTCACTCAGCTGTAAACAAAAAGGTTAAACCTTTGACCAAGTGTGCTGACATCAAACAAAACCACCAAGGGGGCAAAGTGAAGCACGTATCTACTGTCTAGTTATAAACCCGCCCGCCCCCCAAAATTCGGTGATATTCTGGTATATACTATGGTAAAAGTGGTTTAGGCTGTTCCTCCCTGCAAGGCAAATTAGATTTCAGCCATTACAACAATACAAACAATAACAACTGTGGTTTCAGTTGTTCAGCTGCTAATGGCTGTGGAGCCTCAACAACACTGAATCTGTTTGACCACCAACCAGAGACATGGTCTGTATGCTTGCTCATGCTGAATCATTCTCCCTCTTCCTTCTCTCACTCCTCCTCCCTCTTGCTTATTCCATCCAAAATGGGTCAAACAGCAGCAGGAGAAGCAGGAAGAGGAGGAGAAGAGACATGTTATGGAAATGACTGGCCAGGGTCACAGTTAAACAGCCTGCTGTCCTGATTTTGTTTTTCTCAGAATTGTGAAATTTGATCCATTCCTTGACCAGAATTCAGCTGGTTGCAGTTTATCACATAGTGGGGCACTACCTCAAGTTTAACAAATGAGATACTGTTGAACATCTTTGCAGAAATACAGGAAAGTGTTGTTCATAATTTGGTTCATGACAGCTTTAGAAGATGAGATTGTTTGGGTCTTTATTACCACAGCCCATGGTTGAATATTATGTGGCCCCAAATTTGCTCTGTGCTAATTTGTTTAAAGACAAATGAATTTACTAATATGCTTCATATAAGATTAGTATCACTTAAAATAATAAAGGTCTTGATTTTAAATTAGAAACAGGGCCTCAAGATCAAGTAAAAAAGCAGGACCACCTTCAAGGCCCTTCTTTGCCTGGTTGTCTGGGGCCCTTAAGAAGTCACCCACCCCCCTACCCCTCCAACTGGTAATTCAGTATTGCCATCAACATGCTGTAATTGTAGTCAAGTATCACAAATTATAACACTGAAAGTCTTAATTCAGTATAATAATAGGTATTTTTGCTTTTCATCCAGACATGAAGTGGAACTGATGTCTCTGTCACCGATTGATTAGTGTTGATCAGATCAGTTTCAGTACCCCACTGACAGATTCTCGCATTGTCAGTCAGTGTCACTGCTTATTGAGCTTTAACACCAATAACTTTACCAAGAGTAAAATCTCTGCCACCCAAGATTGGACAGTATGAATAATGCCAATCTTCTAATCTGGTCCCAATATAGACATGTATCGTGATATAGTACTGTGATTATCAAACTTTTTTACACTTTTGACCCTATAATACAAAGCATTGGCTAAAATTATTTTTAAAATTGTTTTTCACACATTGTTTTCTTCTGTACTCCTTATGCAAGTCCCGGCCCCTAGGTCAGGACTTTCCCAAAACACAACTGATAAATCTAGTCTACCTAATAAAAGCATGAAGTAAACATTAAGGTTTTGGTCAGTCTCAGACTTGATATACAACTTAACACAATACACTGGTTACAAATTGTGAATATTGGTCATTTCACCCTCTGATGCTAATAATTCACAATTATACCTACAGTCTCCTTTTCTCAGTCTCTGGTGTGTTCTTGCTGTGGCAACACAAAGTGCTAAGTGGTGCTGGGGGATGATGTCATTGTTATGTAAATGCTGAGCTTGGTGACTTGTATTGTGTGCCAGCTGGCGCCTGGTGCCCAGTGACACTGGCACTGCCCTCAAGCAGTTCTTCCAGGGTGAGGGGAAGCCATCACCAGCACCAGCATTCAGCATTTTACACATTTACAATTGAAGGCTGGGTGGCCGCCCATCCGTAGTTCCACCAAAAACCTCTGAACTTGACAAGTCAAACTCGACATCCTCTACACACTCCAAATGTGCTCAACTTATGCTTTATCTTTGAACGCCTCAAAGAGTACCTGCTGTAGTTTTCCTTTAAAACTCAACAACTTTGCAAGATAATATAGAATAGATGTTAGATGAATGGGCACTCACAGATGAATGAATGATGAATGGGTTTGAATCAGTTAAGAATATTTAATATTTATAAATTTCATTCAAAAAGTAGTTGAAAGTAGTATGCAATTGTCAGTTGTTCCCAAAATAGGGATCAGGACCCTCTAATGGGTCACAAAGGGAACACAAGGTTATTGACAACATACCAATTAAGAATTTTTTTTAATCTTTTGTAAAACTTCCTGAAACTGTAAAAACGAAACAATTGGAGAAGGGAACATCACATTGGATATCTCCGCAACTCGCAGACATATGCAACCTGTGGTAAGGGGTCACAAGCTGACGTTGCATCACTTTAAAAGGTCAGAAGCCAAAATGATTTGGAACCACTAATTTAAATGATGCATAAAAATAGTGTTTGACCTAACAACACTGCAAAGACAGGCCTGCAAAATGGGATGTGCCCGCTCTGTTGTGTGGTTAATGTCATTTGCATGAAGCATTAAACCTGTTAGGCTATCAGCTTCTAACAGTCACTTATTGTCTTATTTTATAACCAAGTGTTGGACACTGCAGATGCAAAACTGGAGAGACACTGTAAAGGAAGTCTCACATTCAAGGATCGAATGTTTTCTAAGTGTCCGTAATATGTCGACAATATCTTTCAGAGAGGAAGCAAAATGAAAAATGCATAGCAAAACCTATTTTCACCAGATGGTAAATAAACTCAGAATCAGGCCATCATGTCACTTGTTGCACAACAAGTTGCAATGGTGCTTGTAGAATAAAATTGCACAATGGTAAAGTACAGCACACTATTTCACAATCTATATGGTAATTACTGTATTCTTGTCTCAAAGTGTGTCTTGTCAGGCAAACACTGACCCTGTTCTTTGTAGGCCACACAGTTATCTTGCACTTTATGGCCAGTGTTTAATGTCACTGCACCGCGAAATGTTGAGAAATGGCGGAATAGCATAAATGGATGCAGTGAAACTTGCATGCGATGATGATGATGATCCAGGCTTGTCTCAGGTTTCTGTTATCTGAAACATTATTGATTTTAAGTCTGGGGGAGATGGTTTTCTTTTGTGTGCTTTATTCAAACATCCTACACCAGCAACCCTCCCCCAAAGCTGTTTTTTTCTGGCACAGAGAGGACATAAACAATAGAAAACAACTTGCTTTTTTGTCATGCTATTCTTCCACTGAGTGAGAAACACCAATGTTTCAGGGGAGGTGAAGAAGCGAGCTCTGGTTGTGTCTTGGTTTCTGAGCAGAGAAGCACAAAGCATCACATGATTTTATTGCTGGCTGTGTTCAGAAGGAGACTGCTCGCTTTGAGGAGTTTTCCAGCCACCAAGAAATAATAAACGGAACATGTGCCTTTCCAGCTGTGTGCTGTTTTTGTTTTTTAGGTTGTGCACCCACTCATTCAGCGTGTTGGAAGGAAAATTATCACTGTAAAAGCAGAGGTGTGAGTTGGACCACAGACTCTGGTTTGATGAGCTAATCCTACACAGGCATGTGATGTTCGGTGTTGCCTGTTACGTTGCATAAACGCCGAACTTCACTTTTGGACTCACATACTGAAAGACAAATAAATACCTACTCTCACAGATTTAAATATCAGCAAAATGCTGCCAAAACCCTCTTCTACAAAAACACCTAAATGTACAAAGTCATGACCAAAAACCAGCCTTTTTCCTGTTTGTTTGGGGTTTCACTTCTATCCGCCAGACAAGAGGAGGGAAAGGGTGAATGTCAGGTGGTCTTACACCTTCAGTGGTCTCCTTTTCTTGTGCATAACCCCTGAGTTTCCTGCGTTAAACCTCAACTCACATGTCATAGCCTGAACCACTCACATTACATGCAGTGCAACTTAGATCCAAATTCATTTCTTTTCATGAATTTTTACTGCAAGATGTCGTTAGATTTGCTGTCTCGCTTAGGTATGTTATGTTATGTATCCTTACAGCTGCTTTTGGTTTGAAACATTATTTTGGTAACACATGACAGCCCTCTCTGAGGTAAATGTGTGAGCAACTATTGCGCTTTTCGGCTAAGACTGTTTTTGACCTTGTGATTTTTCTTTTTTCAAAGAGGAAGTTGTCTTCACACTCACATCAGTTGTTTCTTTCTCACAAAGGGGCTAAACCAAACTGTCAGGCTGCATTATCTCATTAGTTTCAGTGTGATTAAGGCTCTAGTGAACAAGCTGATCGCCTTTGTTTATTGACTTCTTCAGCCCCCTTGAAAAGGGTTGAGTGGTAATAAATATACTGTATGTGAATATTTTATTTCTTTATTTAAGTATGCATAGTAGACCTCTTGACATTGTTTTGACATGGCAGGAAGGCAATCAATAACATTTGGCACAGTAATCACCATCTAACAGTATGTCAGTTTTAGTGACATCTATTAGCTCTTCCACTTATCTATTGAGGCCTAAGGTGCTTTAAAGCAGGGAGAGATACTGATAAGAAGGAATGTAAGAGGAAAAATGGAAGCTATATCAAGGAAGGCAGAGAGAAAATGACATGAAGAAAGAGGGCAGATAATTCTAAGTGGAGCGGATTCTAACTATAGTCCAAATGATGGAAGATCGGTGAGTCTTAAGTCACACAGATGTACCTCTTATAATATTTTTGTGTTGTCTTTTGTTTTCTTGTTGAAAATAAGATAAATAAGCTCCACTTCCCTCACTTGTCTTGCCTTCTCTCTCTCCCCTCCACTCCCCATTCTCTCTCTGTGTGACTCACACTGTGTTTGCCCTGATGAGCTGCAGAACAAAAATAACCTCTCTCTTGGCAGTTGAACGTATACCTACTCTGAATCAGGGTAGAATATTCACTGCTACCAACAGCCCCACAATTCCTTGGAAAATCTTAATTCTAAAATTAAATTCTTAAAATTTTAAAACCTGCGTTGTTAGGTCCATATTTACGCAGAGGTCAAGATTTACAGTTTGAAGTAGTTTCTGTTAAATACCCACTTCTTTCTAACTCTACTCCTCTGGTTTCTAAAGTAGACTTTCAGTTTAAAAAAAATGTATTGTGGTTTCTAAGCCTAAGCTGAAATAGTTCCGATGGCATCGACAGGATCATTTTCTCAGACTAGGTTTAGTAGCTCTTTCAGATTCACAGGAGAAATTATACAACTGTCAGATGGTGAGTGATATCTTCCCCGTCTTGTAAAAGGGAAATTCCCCTTTAAAGAGCATTGGAAGTTCAAAAGACAAAGCCAATATTAGGCAAACACATTTCTGCAACCTAGCAAACCAAATAGTTTCATGGTAAAAGGTTACAACTGACCTTTAAACTACTTAGTGATTTACTCACTATAAGTCCATTAGTTGCAGCTCATAGCACTTTACGAAGGATTTATCACGTTGAAAGGGTCACAGGTCGAAAACATAAAGCTCCAGTGTATCTGGTGTCAATTTCCAGAGCCACATGCTTGACAAGCTAATTTTTTTATTTTTATTTTTTTTATTGCAGTAAATATGGCCTCATTCATTGTTGCTGATGCAAACAGCGGTTATTTTCTGGACTCAGAAACTCTGACATCTGTCAAACCTTTAGATGCACCATTGCACTTCATTACTTCATCACATTAGCCCATTCATCCATTCTCTGGTGACTTATGTCTTTTATCACCTTCTCAGCCCGTCAATTAGTTTCACTGTGATGGTTATCTGTCTGCGTTTATTGTCGGCATTTTGTTATCATGTCCACAATACAACACTTTTCATAACAATCTAACCCAGTCATGAGGAGTCATACATACTCTATACAGAGTACCAGTCTAACATATGTAACAACTAATAAATAAACAAAATGCATCTAATGTAGAGTGCTGACAGTCAAACCACATGATTTTATATATTCAGATCTTCAGCCACAAGACCTCATGGGTTTCCTCTTTGCTCACGCATAACAAAATGATCTGATAGTGTTAATGCACTTATTTTCTCATGCATCTCACATGGTCAGTTACAGTTGTTACAGGTCTGTAAGGGCTATTGTTTCACAGCTGAACAAATTCATGGCTAACCTGTATTATGAGATTTTGAAAGAACACAATGAGATCTCTTTGTCACCTTTGTGAAAAGTCTATCTGAAGTCTTAATTTTACTTGTGTGTTTCCTATTAGGTGTTTGCTTCTCAGTCTTGAATAACAGTTTTCTGGGTTCTTGTAGGTTTGCTGGTTGGGACCCTGGATGTCGTCCTGGACTCGAGTGCGCGAATGGCTCCATATAGGATCCTCTACCAGACACCTGACTCTTTAGTTTACTGGATCATTGCTCATGGTACGTGCATTTTAACTCCTGGTTCAAATACTAAAGTAGCACAGGAAACACAAGAAACACCACTTCAGGTAACTAAAGGTGGTTTTATCTGCCCATTTTAGTGATACAGTTATTATTGGTTATTCCACACATCCCTCCCCCAGTCTCCACACGACGCATGATGTTCTAATATCCTGCCTTTTCCCGTGTTAACTGCTGAATGCCAAGCATTACATCATGCCTCGCTGGTTTTAAAGGGCAGGATTACAGGGACGGGTGCAAAAATTGATGCTCAGATATGAGTGGATGTGATGTTTTTCAGCTAATCACTTTCATTATGATTTCATTGCAGTTTCATTAGGATTTCTTGTCATCTGCTGCTGTTTACAATAGTGTGAGTGAGAGTGTTTTGTATAGTCTGTGGCAGCAAATCATGCAAATTAGCAGGTACACTCCAGACTGATTTGGAGCAGCATCGGTTGTACTTTGCCATTTAATGTGAAATTATCCCAGCTATATGTGAGGTTGAACTAACAACTATTTTCATTATTGATGAATAAGATAATAATGAAAGCCTCACTGACATAGTCAAACTGCTTGTTTTGTCTGATGAGCAATCTGAAACCCCAGAAGTATCCAGTTTACTGTCATAGAAATTGAGAGGCTGATTATCAGAATTGTTGCTGAGTAATTTTCAGATTGGCTGATCAGTAAATTGACAAATTATTTCGTCTCTATATAAACCATTTAGTGGAAGAATGATTAAGAAGGTGTTGGTTGTTGTTGCATTGGGTCAGCCTGAAAATAGAATAAGGGTTTATATGTACTGTAGACTAAAAAGAGACGAATCTGAGACACATTTGAAGACAAGCATCTTTTGCACAGAAATCAGGATGACACTTGGTAAGGTTATATTAGAAATGAAAGGCTCAAACTGCTGTAATTTAATTTAAGGAAGACTGGATGCTTTTGAAACACAGGAATTTGAATTTGAATTTGTTTAGGATTATGTGTAACCAGGTATTTGATTCAGCAGTCCTCTACTAAATACATAATGTTTGTGTTCCCTGTCTGAAATGGAGGCCTACTAAAGAGGAGCCTGGCTTTGAAATGGCATTGGCTCCTCTCTTCGCCTCTCTCCCCACCCCTCCCAGTTCTTAAGTCTGCAACCCAGAGATAGTAAGAGAGTGGAGCAGTCTGGCAGACAGTGCTAATGCAGTGTGCACTCACTCAAGGGCTGTTTGCAGCAGTGTTGAGGGATAATGGTCCACAATGGCAGCCATTATGGCACAAAAAAAAAAAAAATCAGTTTTGATCTTACTGACTACCGACAGTAACAAAATGGTCATTTTAGTGTTGCTGTTCAAACATTTTTACTTTATTCTTCACATGTCTTGAAGTGATGCTTTTGCCATCGTTAGCTTGAACCTTGATGATGTCCTGCAGCTATAGAGGAACTCCCAACTCACCGTGAGGTTCTCCTATAGTGCTGCAACTTAATGATAATTTTCACTATCCGTTACTCTGCCACTGATTCTCTTGATTAATTGATCATTAATCTGATCTTATGGTCAGAAAATAGAGAAAACTGCCTGTTACAGTGTTCAATAACCCAAGCACATTGCTTGTTTAAATTCCAAAGATATTCAATTTGCTATTATAGAGACAGATACCAATAAATATTTACCTTTGAGAAGCTGTAACTAGTGAGTTTTTCTTAAAAAATTAAAAATGATAAATCAGTCCTCAAAATTGTTGCTAACCCAATTTTCTGTCTATCTGTTAATCGACTTAATGTTTCAGCTCTAATCTGCCTTCTACAATTGTAGAATTAATTAATTCAATTTTATTTTAAAAACCTGAAAAAAGAGTTGTCGCATTAAGCGACAAATTCACACGTGGCATTGTGACACAATAGTCTTCTCATCGTGTCTGAAACATTACACCGTCCTGCCCCTCCTGTGAACTCACTGTCTGAGTGCTCTAACTTCCCCTCCTCTGCAGGAACCTCCCGTAAAGAGATCACAGAGCACTGGGAGTGGCTGGAACATAACCTGCTGCAGACTCTCTCCATCTTTGAGAACGAGAACGATATTACCACCTTTGTCAAAGGAAAGGTCCAGGTAACTAAAACTGCAGTTTAATGTTTGGACTTCAAGTTCTTACTTTTCCTGCGTGAAATAACCAAGTCACAATTGTTCAATTATCGGTAATTCCCATGACATTTTTATTTGTTGGTCACGGTGTGAAGCCTGCACCTCCAAATATATTATATATAATTAATAAATTGAACTTGACAGAGAAACATTTTAGTCTAACAGACATCTGTGCCTGATATTATCAGGTAAACAGCAGAGCAGAACCAGATCTGATCTGGTGCATCAGTTACATATGCTAAACTACTGCTGCTTCTTACTTTCTAGACCCTTATTTTTTCATGTCTCAGCTCATGACCTCATTCTTTCTCTTTGCATCTCGCTGAAGGGCATCATTGCAGAGTACAACAAGAACCACGATGTTAAAGAGGACGATGACACAGACAAATTCAAGGAGGCCAGCTCCAAGTTTCGTAAGCTGTTTGGGATGCCCGAGGAGGAGAAGCTGGTCAACTATTACTCCTGCAGCTACTGGAAGGGCAAGGTGCCTCGGCAGGGATGGCTCTACCTCAGCATCAACCACCTCTGCTTCTACTCCTACTTACTGGGAAAAGAAGGTTGGCCCTAGACCACTTCATCTTCAAAAGTCCCAAATTAATGTGTCTGTTACATTATCTTTATATATTACCTATGCTGACGTCTACTTTTATTAATATTTCCAAGCCAGATGGGTGGTTTGATACAATAATTGTACAGGCTATATGTATTTAAAACTCCAGATTATAACATGTCATTGTGCAGTAAGCCGTGCAATGATTTGTCTTATCTTTATAACTTATGCTGATATATCAGCCTTAATGTGTCTCTCTCTCTCTATCAGCCAAACTGGTGGTGCGTTGGGCAGATATCACCCAGCTGGAGAAGAGCGCCACCCTCCTGCTGCCTGATGTGATTAAGGTGAGCACCCGCGCCAACGAGCACGTCTTTTCCGTCTTCCTCAACATCAACGAGACGTTCAAACTGGCGGAGCAGCTGGCCAACATCGCCATGCGACAGCTCCTGGACAACAAAGGTTTCGAACAGGACCGCTCACTGCCCAAGCTCAAGAAGAAGTCACCCCAGAAGGTGTCGGCACTCAAGAGGTAAGAAAGACGTGATGTGTAGCGGAGCAGGAACACATATGCCCATCAATAATAAATGCTGTTTATACGTGTTTACGACATTTGGTCGATTGAACATGAATATGTTATGGTTGGCAAAGTATTTGGTTATCCAGATTCTTCAGGACAGAGGGTAGAAGTCTGAAACAGAGCTGCAAGTTGCATAACACCCGCGTATGAGGAAATAAAAGGGTGCTGTATCTAGGTCTCTGTGAGAGCTTAAGAATGGCCTCAAGATCCCAATTTTATTTGGCATTTTATGAAAGCATGACTTGGTTTCACTGCAGTGCATTAGTATATCAGTCCCTTTCCTGCTGTAAGACGGTTGTTCTAACAGAGCACGTCAACATATCTACTCAGACATTTAAGTGTAGATTCAATCATTCATCCAAATTGTATACCATGAGGAAATGAAACTAACTACCGGACTGTGCTTTTAAGAGATGATACTGTACAGGTATTATTTTGCATTAGTGTAGGTACTTTATGGTTGTTGGGACTATCACCTTTTTTACCTTCTAAGTATCATCATGTTAATGTCATCATTCTAATGAATTTCAGCCTCAAACCAAGCTTTTGTAAATAACCAAGCTATATTTACAAAAATCAAATAGGACTTTGTCGCTTTTAGGGATCTGGATGCGAGAGCTAAGAGTGAGCGTTACCGGGCGCTCTTCCGCCTGCCCAAAGATGAAAAACTGGATGGACACACAGACTGCACCCTGTGGACTCCCTTTAACAAGATGCACATCCTGGGACAGATGTTTGTTTCCACCAACTACATCTGCTTCACCAGCAAGGAAGAGACGCTGTGTAGCCTTATCATCCCCCTGCGTGAGGTGAGTCAGTCTAAACGTGTCTGTGGTCATTATCATTTTACAAAATTGGCAGACGCAAAACAAAATTGGACACTTGGAAACACATTTTTACTGATAGCACTGCCATCAAAACAGCAGTCAGTCACTAGTAGCTGAAGAAAATCGCGAAGACGTGTTGTCTGGTAGGGGGTTGTCACTGCCCATCTGCCCTAGAAAAACACAATGCAGCTGTCACTCTAAATCACAATTATCCATTTTAGATTCAGACCGTTCTGGATTAGGTTGCACCACCTATTTGTGTATTCACTGCCAAGTTTGTGTGTAAAGTCCTTCCTAAAGTCTTCTAGTTAAATTGTTTCATATTAGTGATTTACTAAATTGTGTTGAACCATTTAAGCTTAAATATCAGGACCACTTCTGATTAAGGCATGAATTATAAGGGCTTTATAAGCTGTTATTAACATCATTAACTGTTAATATATCTTTTGCTAATGCCTTACAGATCAGTTATTAGACATTAATATCAACACATTTTGGTTTATCAGGATGTGGAAAGTCCTCCTTTTGCATGACACTTTGCTAGCACGTAAATTCAATAAGGAGATTCCTCCAAGTCTGCAGTCATATATGCTAGTGCGTCATTAACAAAGGGTAATAGTTTCTCAGTTTATAATAACCCACCAGAGAAAGTCACACATAAATGTCGATAAATCATTAATAAAGGGTTCTACTACAATAATCCATCAAGTCAGCAGTTGTAAATGTTAACAAACTGGATTCCAGCCCACATGTCCTATTATCATTTGATCATTTAGTTTGTAACTTTGGGTAGACTATATTATGTTAATTTGTGAAGTAATTTAGCATCTTCAGTTTACATGATTATTAAACAGCACTTTGATCAAGTGTCATGTGAAAAGTGTCAGTCATCTTCCTGGCAGTTAATTACCAGCTCATTTCTATTTAAGGACTAGTTTTGTGCATCCCGTTTTTACTTTAGTGATTTGTAAATCTTCACTTAGTAAGTGAGTACCAGTCTACTATGAACAGCAGGTACAACCAACTCCTGTTAAAAAAAATATTTCTCCATTGTTATGGCTTCTTGTCATTTATTATTTCATGGTGTCTGAGACTGTTAATGTTCCTCAACATCCTCCAGGTGACCATTGTGGAGAAAGCAGACAGCTCCAATGTGCTGCCCAGCCCCCTCTCCATCAGTACCAAGAATCGCATGACCTTTCTGTTTGCAAACCTGAAAGACCGAGACTTCCTTGTGCAGAGGATCTCTGACTTTCTGCAGCAGACCACCTCCAAGATCTACCTGGAGAGGGAACTTACTGGCAGCCTTAACAGCTCAGACGACGAGGTAGGAATTACTGAGTGATTTTCCCCTAAGAGATTAAATGGTTGGTTATTGGGAATTTTCCCTCCTTAATTCTGTTCTCTTTTTCTTTTTCTAAAATATGTAGCATTGACTATAGACATGGTCTGGGAAATAGTTTGATAGCATGTGTCTCCTCCAGGTTTACTCCCAGCATGGATCCCTGCTCTCCAGCAGCCCACAGCACAGTTTGGGATCAGAGGGTGAGCGAACGTTTAACCTCAATGACAGCAGTGTGCCAACAGCTTCACAAGCTCTCATGACCATGTACCGGCGCCGTTCGCCTGAGGAGTTCAACCCCAAGCTGGTGAGTTCAATTCCCCTTTGTCAAATACAATCAAAAGCATTTAATCTTGCCTTAATGCCCTTTGCTTTTATTTCTGTAGCTGGATTTCCACACTGATAGAAATTATTATTATTCTGCATACAGAATTGATGCTAGCAGCAACGTGTTAAGATGTCTTTCTTTCACCGACATACCTGTTGTAATCCTTAATTCAATGGGACTTTGACCCTGTAGGATAGATTATTACAGTTTACATGCATTTTGCTATACCATCTCATAAATTGTTTCCCCTCTTTGCTCAGGCAAAAGAGTTCATGAAGGAGCAGGCGTGGAAGAACCACTTTGCAGAGTATGGACAGGGGGTGTGTATGTACCGCACAGAGAAAACGAAGGAGCTGGTCCTTAAGGGGATTCCTGAGAGCATGAGAGGGGAGCTCTGGCTGCTTTTCTCCGGTGAGCAAATGTTCAGTGAGGCCTGAAATAAACACGGGCACGGCACAGCTTGAGCATACAATAGTGCAATTGATTCAGTCATACACTGTTCCTAACGAGACCACACCCTGCATACTCCGTGCTTACACATGATCACAACATCACATGACGCGTGTTTAATGCAGGTGTGATTCATCTACAGACATCCAGTTGACAAATACACAATGTCAAAACAAGAATTTCAACAGCCAGCGTGAGACATAAATACTCAGAAATAAAGAATTTTTTTTTGTTTCTCTCAAACTGTTGTAAATGTATAGTTACATGTATTGCATAGTATAAGCTGTTCTTGTCCACAGGCCTGTATAAAACACATGATAAAGACATATTTACCACTTAACCAATGTGGCTTCAGCCCTGGGTGGTGCCTTAGGCAAGATCTCGAAATGCCTCTTCTCAGATTAAGTTAATTTTAATTTAATCTAATTAGAATATTTTTAGACCTCTTAAATCCTATAGTATTCAGTATTTCACAAGAAACAAAAAAAAGAGTCGTTCAAAAAAAGAAAACCCTGCTTACCCCTCCAATCAGGGTTAGCTTTTCAGGGACTCCTTTGAGGGATGACAACACCCAGTTCCAAGAGAAGAGTTCAAGACTGTACCCCAAAGATGTAGGCTATAAGAAACAGTATATTTGCAGTGTAATGTTATTTTTAAAGAAAGTTCAGTTCTGTTAGTCCTATCAGGGCACATTTTCATATGCACATTTATGCCTCCCCTGTAATGATCCTGGTGAGATGACCAAATTCATTTTGATTGTCCAGAAGAAATGGAGATTTGCTTGAAGCGAGTAAGTAACACTTTGATCATCAGTAGCTCAATGGAAGATTTGTGCTCGCTATTCAAAGCATGTGTATCATGTGACTTTCGCTCTGTAACAGCATGCTATATATTCAGGTATGCACAGGCTCCAGACCTTCCTGTTTACAGGTACAGTGATGTGTTATGCGCCAGCAGCAACTTGTACTCATCCTTACCTGAGCAGAGCCAGGTTACAAACAGCTCCTCCCTCTCTCCAGTGACCCACTTATGGCTCACTCTGCTAGTTGTCATGGCTGCATTGTTTTGACCTTAGCCACACTCACCTGTGCCCTCTGAGATGAGTTTCCCTTCCTGCTAACCTCCAATAAAAAACATATTTACAGAGCTTATTTGAAACATTCAGTTGTTGCCTCATTGATGTCTCCTTTTAGAGCAAAGGTTATAAAAACTAGTTCGGTGTGCTTCTGCGTTGAGGTATGTTCTAATAGGCACGGGTGCTGAAGTATGTGTATATCTCTGCTCAGTAAAACAAGGAACCCTCTTTAAACCTTGGACATGGACTAATTTAAAAAGATCTGCTCCAGGTTTTACTGTGAAAAGTTCAGATTCTGATAACTTGCCAAACCTGTAAACAAACCTCCAAGGCATGTGAATACCGATGTAATTCAAGTTACAGCCCATTTACTACTGTCTACTGTTTACTTTCATTTCCCCATCCCTCAGCCATTTTGCATTTTTTTAACATTTGTAACATTTTTACTATTTTTAGATACAAACCTGGTCATTTTAAAGAAAGCTTTAAAGTCAGAGCTGCTCTGATAAATAAAGAAATACTAAATTTAGAAGACATGTAACAATAAGGATTGTGAAGGCAGCACTTCAGGGTGGTGGTTGCAGTTTTTGGAAGGGATTTTACGTAGATGATGCCTTAAACCTTTAAATCTCATGTGTTTTTTCACAGGGGCGATCAATGAGATGGCCACTCACCCCGGATACTACGAAGACCTGGTGGAGAAGTCAATGGGCAAGTACAACCTGGCAACAGAGGAGATCGAGAGGGACCTGCACCGCTCTCTGCCTGAGCACCCGGCCTTTCAGAACGAAATGGGCATTGCCGCACTCCGCAGGGTCCTTACCGCCTACGCATTCAGAAATCCCAACATTGGATACTGTCAGGTACACGCACTCTTCTTTGTGTTTCCACGTGAACTGGCAGAAACCTGGCAGTGCTTGACAATATAGGATTTTTTGTTCTTCTCCACCTCGACTCCACAGGCCATGAACATTGTGACATCTGTGTTGCTGCTCTACTCCAAAGAAGAGGAGGCTTTTTGGCTGCTAGTGGCACTCTGTGAGAGGATGCTGCCCGACTACTACAACACTAGAGTTGTAGGTCAGTATGTCCATTTTGTTGTGTATTCATGTGTGTTTGCGTTATTCACATTCATTTGTATAGTTTTGAAAAATTTAAATAGTTGCATGTGCTCTTTTGTGTAGTGTGTGACAATGTTATTGGTATTTATTTTCATAATGCTCTTTTTTTGCTTCCTTCTTGGCCAGGTTTGTCTTGAAAAAAAGATTTAAATGTCATTGAGACATTTACCTGCTGATAAATAAAAAGAAAGAAAATGTTTCTTGTTTAACATCTTCCTCTTGCTTCCCCCCTCTTTCCCAGGAGCCCTAGTTGATCAGGGTGTGTTCGAGGAACTCGCCCGGGAGTACGTTCCACAGCTGTATGACTGCATGCAGGACCTGGGGGTCATCTCCACAATTTCTCTCTCCTGGTTCCTCACCCTCTTCCTGTCTGTCATGCCATTTGAGAGCGCAGTCGTGGTGGTGGACTGCTTTTTCTATGATGGCATCAAAGTTATCTTTCAGCTGGCGCTCTCTGTGCTGCACGCCAACATCCACCAGCTGCTCGGCTGCAAGGACGACGGCGAGGCCATGACCGTACTGGGCAGGTAAGGAGAAGCAAAAGGCACTTCATTTTTGTATGAATTCTCAACGGTCTGTACTATACTGCATCTTTTCTGACTAATTGTTTGTGTATTGTAGGTACTTAGACAGTGTGACCAATAAGGACAGCACTTTACCTCCCATCCCTCACCTGCACTCCTTACTAACAGACAATGGAGAACCACATCCAGAGGTCGACATCTTCAAACTGGTCCGCAGTTCCTACGAGGTATTTAACCAGGGTGATGAGCACAGTCTTCCTGCATGTTGGGCCTTGTTCTAGTTTGAGACACACAGAGGAAAAAGTACAAATCTAATATTTATAAAGTTTCTCCCATATATTAATTGGATTTATTAAAAGACAGATTTATGATTAAGAGTGTGTGACTCTTTAAAATCCTACCATTTGTCTTCATCCATTCGTTGAACTTTGAATTTTAAGGAAGATGTAATGTTACAGCTTTGGGTGAATTGCAGTATGTTTTCAGTTAATATGATTTGAACTTGAATTTAATCAACTTTCACTCACAGCACAGTCAGGTTGACCTGTGTCTCACTCTGTTTCTCCTTCTCCTTTCGTATCAGAAATTTGGCTCTATCCGTGCAGATGTGATTGAACAGATGCGTTTCAAACAGAGACTGAGGGTCATCCAGACCATTGAAGATACAACTAAACGCAATGTGGTAAGGACATAAAACTCAAAAAGGAAGTCAGTCAGTCAGGCAATTTCAGCTGCACTTACTCGAATGCTCTTGCTCAATCCTGTCATGCAAATAGCATAACAGTAAACAGACAACATGCCAACTCTTTAGGTCTCTCAGTTCTCCAGGTCAAATTAGATTTGAACCTTGAGGCAGAAAGAAGCACATTCAAGTCATTGTTAGATACTCTGCTCTTCCTTTACACTTAATGTTCTTCTATTTTTACTTAGTGTAATCGTATTGTTTCAGGTCAGAACTATTGTAACAGAGACTGCCTTCAGTATTGATGAACTGGAGGAACTCTACGTGCTCTTCAAGGTGAGTTATATCATGTTCATGTTGTGTTGCTAACAGAACCTTCTCACCTTTTTGTGCACCCCCCGAGCTCCCACTTACAGTCCCAACGCCAAGCCTAAAGCTGAAATATGGACAGGAAATCGAACAGTTATTTGATCTCTACACACAGACAGACCAAATAACTGATAGCCCTGGAGTCTCTGCATTGGCATTACAGCTATTTTCCTCTAGCATAAGCTATTCTTGTGCCACAAGCCTGTATAAACACATTGTGAAAATTAATTTGCCAGTTTATTAATGGCACAGTGATTCAGATTATTCAAGAGTGAAATTGTTTTCCAAACACTCTGTCAAAGTTTATGTTGTACTTCACAAACATGACAGAATGCAGCTAATGGTTGTTGTTGTTTACTAGTCAAACCACATCAGTCTCTTAATTCAAACTCAGTAAAACGCAGCTCTGTCCTCATGTTCTTTTATAGTTCTTTTCTGATTTTCATATGGTCTCAGTGAGCTTTAACCCTCTCCTCCACTCCGCAGGCCGAGCACCTGACCAGCTGTTACTGGGGCGGCAGCAGCAACCCCACAGAGCGTCATGACCCCAGCCTGCCCTACCTGGAGCAGTACCGCATCGATGTGGAGCAGTTTAAGGGCCTGTTCAACCTGCTGTTCCCCTGGGCCAACGGTGCCCACTCAGATCCCCTGGCCGTGCGCTTCTTCCGTCTCCTTGACCAAAACGGAGATGCTCTCATCAACTTCAGGGAGTTCATCAGCGGCCTGGGTAAGCAGAGAAAGATGATGTGTGTGTGTCCTTGGGAATATTCTTTGGAAGTAATGGTTCGTAACATAGTGATACTGTTCAGTTGACAAATGGATGTTTTATGCTGTAATGATTCTAATTTAAGATGATGTATCACAACAGTTCAGATATGGTCAGTCTCTAAAGCTAGTTGTTGTGTTGTAGGCGTTTTGTGTCACGGGGATCTCACAGAGAAGCTGAAGCTCCTCTACAAGATGCACGTTTTACCCGGTGAGTGTGCGTCGATGCAGTTCAGTGATCTTTGAGCATCACCGTTAGGGAGTGAGAGAAAATGTTACACTTCAGTGGAGCACTGAAGTTACTGTGAAATGCATTTTAAATGAAAAGAAAATAACAAATTGTTGCTCACTTAATGAATTCACAATGCAAACTGAATATTGTTTTCTCCCAGAAATTGCTCATGAACAGGAGGAGCCAGACTCTGCCTTTGAAGCCACTCAGTACTTCTTTGAAGACATTACTCCAGAAACATCAATTGGTAAGGACCTAAGATAAACTTTTTTTTTCCTGTTTTTGTTTCCACATATGCACCATGCAGGTGAAGGAAAATTATGTAATAGAACTATTTATCAACAGAAGTATTTAATTTCTGTGCGCACTGTACAGTGTGCCCTAATCCTTCAACTCATCTCACAACATCCACACCACCACCCCCCACTCTAAACCTGAAGACAGAAAAAAACATTTTTATATATTGAAACGAGACTGCTTTGACACTGCACAGCTGCAGTTTGTTTGAGAGTATTAATCTCTACTGTTCTCAACACATAGTGTTAGGCCTTAAGCTTTTTATTCTTTACTTGTTGTTGACCACTGCCAGATGTCTATTCATTTGCTGTGCTGTTTTCCTGATGGTGTGCAGAACACAAATGTTGATTTTTACAATATAGAGGACTTTAGGTTGTCATCATGAGATTTGCATGAGTGAAATCTGCTTTGTTTTTCTGCGGTTGTGGGCATGTCCGGTGCTTTGCAGGGGAAGAGTGAGGTTGTATTAACCTTGAAACAGACATTGTGTGCAGCCTGCTTTGTGCACCTTGACAGTGATGAAAGCACAGTTACAATAACTGATGTGTACACAAGTTAAATTAGGTTTGTATTGCAGGAGCCTGCAGGAGGATCCTGTGTTGAATATGCACAGAAACTGCTTCAAATACCTTTGTTGATCTTACAGATGTAGTTTGGATAATTAAACCTGTGAACTTGTGTCATCTGTGTTAATGTGGTTGTAGATGGTGTTGATCAAATGCGATATCTGTCAGACTTCAGAGTGGTAGTTTTCCAGTGCATACTGTAGGGTTGGGCGGTAATAAGGTAAACCGCGGGGTCTTAAAAATAGCAACGGTATCAGTTTCAGTATCGTCAGTAAAAAAAAACGCAATGCACCTATATAGGAGATACGGATTAAATATTAAACATAATTTATTTAATGCCTTGTGTGGTTGAATTTTCAGTTTTACTTCAGTAGAATAAGATTTTTACTTTTGGAGACGTTTGATAAAGTTTATGAACATGACGTCCTTACGTGACAGCGGAGAAGAGAGAAAGAGAGACAGGAAGAAAGATGAGTAGTCACACGACAAGTTGCTAATAAAAGTTGTTAATATTGTGCATGTTATGTTGTTATTGTTTCAGTATTAGTGTTTGGTATTCCGTTTCTGAACGGTGTAGGCACAAGCCAACAGTTTGGTGACGCCGTCTGAGACTTACGTTCATCATTTTTAATTCAGGGTTTCCACTAGAAAAACTTGGCACCGGACAACGTGACCGGCAGGTTTTCGATTTACCGGACAAATGTTTGTATTAAATGTTTGTATTATCTGAATTTACTGAGCTTAAAATGATAAATGATATGCAGGATATATAAGACTGATATCAAAGCATGTCAATTTAGAATCTTTTTATTGAAACGTATAGGCTGTATCAAATAAAATAAGCCGTCAATTGACTCCCATGCGTAACTTCTAAAATAAATATTGCACAAAGCTGCGCTCTTTTAACATGAATATAACGAAAGTATTCTCAGATAAAACAATTTGCAAACAAAAAACGCATCTGGACTGGCTCAAACCATTTTAATAACGCGGCGTGCTGCCAACTTGAAATAAGAAAAAGTCCGTTCGCTAAATGCGTTTTTAAATAGCCTATATATGCAATAAAAACTATATTAACAAACTGAAAAAGATCCCTTGACATGTTTCAGGCTTTTTTAAAGCATTTTTGCTGCAGTGTTTTAGGCTACAGCAGCTGAATTAAAATCAAAAGTGTGCAGTGTCTCTGCGAAACTTGCAGTGCGCATTATCTCATAGGCGCTGTTTGGATGCGGTTCTGCAGAGAGAAACCTCTCTCTGTTGGCACACTGGAGGCGGGGATCACGCAGGCTATCTTGGCCAGTGTAGCCCACTCAGGGTAGATTTCGCTGGAATCTCTAATGAGAAATTCTCATGCTGTTGAGAGGTTCAAGCCTCCATAATCACGGAGAAGCGACGGCGGAGCTGTAGCTGCAGCCGACTTGTCCTCACTTGTAATGTCTTTGAACCAAAATTCAAATTGTACGTGTAGGGAATATTTTCACCAAACATTTTGACCGGCGGAGTTATAAAATATCCGCAGATTTTAACGGAAACCGAGGTCACGGTAATATCGTATACCGGGGTAAATTGTTGAAGAGGTTTGACTGTATGAAAATTTGGATACCGCCCAACTCTAGCATACTGTGTATTTCATTAATATTAGGAGAGACTGATTATATTGTGTTACACTACATTAGGCTGTAAAGATAGATTGAATAGATAGTTGAACAAATGTTGATCTCAGTCATTCTCTCTGTCCCCAGGTCATGATTCAAAGTGCAGAAGTGAGAAGGACGACGGCTTTGTCAGAGTTACATTTAAGACTGAAAAAGGTAAGCTGCTTTGATTACAAAAAGAATGTATAACTCCAATACAATATACGACCTAATCCCATTTGCCTAAAATGAGCAGCTAGATGTTTGAGCTAAGTAATTTGCCAAACTGTTCATATGTGAAATTGTCATGATGAGCAATCTGTAAAATCCTTGCTGTCTTCACACCAAATTTTGTTGGGTCATAGGTGAGATTTTGCTCAACTGTACATAACTGAATGTAGCTGTATACTCTTATGATCCATATAAAACAAGAGGACCTTAGTTCACTCAGGACTCATATGTTTACACAGTATAGGACTCTTAAGTGTTGTCTTAAATGGCTGCACATACACAGGCTGACAGTGGTGGCACTGTCATGCATAACATGCAAAATGTAATTTTAGCTTGTGATTAGAATACATAACACATTCTTTTTACATATTTCAGTCAAGAAACTGAGCACTCCTGATTACCGCCATTACCTAAAACTGTGGAACCAGGAGAGCAAGCCTAAACTAGAAAACACAAAAGACCTCCCCAAACTGAATCAGGTGAGATTTCACCCTCTTCTCAGTTATATGCACAGTTTGTTTTTAAGAAACTCAGTAGTCAAGAACAGAGTATGGCTGACCTAATGTTCTTTCCTTCAGAGCCAGTTCATTGAGCTTTGCAAGACCCTCTACAGTATGTTCAGTGAGGATGTTGCAGAACAGGAGCTCTATCATGCCACAGCCACAGTCACCAGTTTGCTGCTGGAAATGGGAGAGGTGGGAAAGCTCTTCTCCTCCTTCTCTAGTAGAAAGGACCACAACATGGAGGGTCAATCAGAGTCGAGCATGTGTATGAGAGATACCACAGATCCCAAAACTACCCAAGAGGCCAGACCAGATGACATATTTCAGCAGAGGGACCAGGGAGATGCTCTTGTCCACGCAGGTCTGGAGAACAAGCCGAGCCCCTTTGAGGAGGGGAAAGGGGACGAAGGGAGTGAGCAGCTACCACCTATGCAGGACATCAAGCTGGAGGACTCATCTCCCAGAGACATAGGCACATCATCTGCCATGCTCATCTCGGATGATGAAACCAAAGATGACACTTCAATGTCATCTTACTCAGTGCTGAGCGCAGGCTCTCATGAACTGGATGAAAAGCTGCAGTGCGAGGACATTGCAGATGACACAGTACTGGTGCGCAGCGACAACGGTGCCAACGGTGAAAGAAGTAACCGGCCTCCGGGTGGTGGACCCCTCAACACAGGGCTGCCTCACAGCACTAGCATTGACAAAGACTGGGCCATCACGTTTGAGCAGTTCCTCGCCTCTGTGCTCACCGAGCAGGCCCTGGTGCATTATTTTGAGAAGCCAGTGGAGGTGGCAGCACGTATAACTAATGCCAAGAATGTGCGTAAAGTTGGGCGCCCCCTGCTGTCAACAAGTGACTATGAGATCTCACTGTCTGGCTGAAGTCTCACAGGAGATTTCACACAAAGACTGTTTTAAAAGGGAAACATGATTATCAGTCGGCGGTGTAAAAATGTCTCAGTGAGTTTTACAGGAGAATGAAAGTAAATGTAAAATGTATGTGTATGATAGTTGAATGAATGTGACCAAAAACTGCTCTTAGCAATGTATTTTACCAGATGTGAAAGACTTTTATTATAACAATCACTAGATTCTGTCCAGCTAAGAGGGAACAGGACATTACTATTAAGGTTTGCTCAGTTGAAATCAGTGTGTAAATGTTGTAGCTGTACTTTATAAGACATTATGCATAGGTGTTATTATTGTAATCTCTAGCACTCTTAGGCTATGTAGATGTAAATGTCCACAAATACAGTCCAGCTTCAAACTGGAATATTGATAGTCTACAGTGTGTACGATCACCTATCATTATATCCGGTCAAACTATTGCTTCCTTACTTTACGATTCCATTTGCTGCTATTCAAGACCTTTTTCTTTCTCATTGGATGACAATATGAAAAAAATGGAAAATTACAAAACAAGGCTGTGAAAATTCAGTGGTAGAGTGAATTTTCATGTGTTATCATGTAAACTCTCTTTAGCTCTACATCACTTTAATGCAGTGTGTCACTTTGGTAGAAACTCTTCTTACACATACCTAGGATTTCCTGGATATTAGCTTCCCAAAATAATGTTCCCAATAATTGCTCCAGTTTATTTTCTAATAATAATAATAACAATGATGGGAACAGCACAAAAAATGATAGAACCACAGTTTTGTCAAAATCATTTTGATGGTTCAGGAACTCGCAGGGTAGGTATGTTCTAAGATGATTACACTAAGAAAATGCTGTTGAATGAAGAGCCTGCACTTTCTTTATGTTTACAAAAATGTGATCCACTAATATGTATTTGCTTGCCTTTTGCCTAGCTATTGCCGTCTGCTCTCCCAACTAAAATGTTGCCCCTTTTCCTCTTTTTTTTTTAAACATGTTTTTACTTGTTTGCTCTACATTGCTGTTTTGAAGTTTTTTTTTTTTAATGTGAATACTTTTTTTATTTTAAATGTCCAGGTGTTATTACTCTGGATTCTGATGCATTGTGTATCACTCCATCTAATTAAAATTACAGTTTGATTGATTCAATGCTGCACAGTACATTGCCTCAAGCCTGGTTTATTGACCTAATCAGATTAAGTGCCACTATAAACAAGGGCAGTGCTGAACACTACTGCCATCTGGTGTAAGATCATTTAGGCTACCAATCTCCCATTTCCCATGAGCTTTAGCTGCAATAAAACATGATTTATTAATGATAATGATAATAAATCACACTTTGTAGTTAGTTCTTTACAGTAACTCTAGGTCAGATTTTCAGCCTAACCCGGAAAAATGTACAGTTTTGGGAAATAAAGCTGAGCTTTCTTTACCACTAGTGTCAGTGCTGATAAGTGCCAGTGAATTGTAGATTTACTCAAGTACTATACTCAGATACAATTTTGATGTACTTTACTTGACTATCTCTATCTCATATTACTTTACACTTATAATCCACTACATTTCAAAGGGAATTTTTTTTCTCTACTACATGTATTTGGCAACTTAAATTAGTAGCTACATTGCTGATTAAGATTTTACACACAAAACACATGATCAGTTTATGAAATAAAACTACTTTGTAGAGTACATAGAATTTTCTCCACCTCTAATAGCTACAACATTAAAATGTTGCTTACATGTTAGTGTATTGGTAACAAAAATCCCAAATTACACTGATCGTGAGTAATTTAACTTTTGACGCTTTAAAAACATTTTGCTGATAATATCAAGGTACTTTTACTAAAGTAAGATTTTGAATGCTGGGGGTGTTATTGGAAACAATATTTTTGTAGTCCCACCACTGATCTTGTAAAATTTGGGTGTTAACGCAACATCATGTTTTATATGAAAACACACAGCTAGACTGTCTTCTAAAGGACTCGAAACACTCTCATCTGCACTAGTTAAAATTTCCTCTTTATGAAGATAAAGTTCAATAACAAATGTTTTTTTTGTTTTTTGTTTCTTTGTTTCAGACAAATTTGGGCTCAAAACATTGCACTTTCTTAATATAATAATGAGAATTTTAACTAGTGCAGAAGACGTGTTTTATGACAAAGAATACAACAACGTGAGCCTTACACACAACTGAACATAACCGCAGATGGTTACGAGGCGTCTCTTTCTCTCTGTGCACTAAATACACTGGGGTTGTGGCTCAAGTTCACCAATCACAGCTCAGTGAGCTCATTCACAACAGGACTCTCAGCAGATTAAACAGAGGCATCCCCTCTCAGACACATGGAAAACTAGCAATGATTAATCAGTCAAGAACTAAGTGTGTCAAACTAGGATTAATGAAATATTGCTCGCATCCTGCGTCTCACACCCTGCTTTTCAGAAATCCTCATCTTTCAGTTCAAATGAAGGACTGTGTTGTTCTTAATGAATCCCTTGTCAGGTTTAACCATGACACTGTCTAATTTGTGCAACAACATGGCAACATTAAGAGGATGTCAGTGTCCTCTAATTTTTAGAGAATATTAGTATATTACAAATTAAAAGAGAAAAAAATCATGGCACACCAAGAAGCTCTAGAGCTGCTTCTTTTAGCGTGTGTGCTTTAATTTTCTCAACCGCAAAATTATCACACACTATAAGACACACCTAGATAAACTAATTCACTTTTCCTTTTTCCCCAAAATCTTTTTTTCCCATAATCCCCATAGAGTCTAAGGTCAGATTTAGAGCAAGGTATTAGGAAACAGGTACCACCGCTGCCAAACTGCTGAGAGGCCAAATGTGGTGTGACGCAAAGCTCTTATCTGCTCCATAATGACCCTTGGTCACCGGTTCACATCACAACTCTCCCACTTCACTCCCCCTGAGCTATTTTCCTTTAAATCTGTGCGCTTCTACAAAAACAGGAAAAGTGTTCGACTGTGACTGTTAATTAGAAAATCTTAAATGAACAACAGCATATATCCAAGTTCATACGAACACATGGGCACACACTGCATGATACAACACCTCTGCTACAAAAGTGAAAGGGCAACATGAGGTTTGGCTGTGAAGTCATTTAGCCAATCAGCTCCAAACACTTTCCCCGTCTGTTCTGTCATTGGCTCAGAGCAAAGACAAGCCTCCAATGAACCAGACTGATAGTGTTTTATTATGACTGTTGTTGAGCACACATAGACATTTGGTCTATTGAAATAAATAATTACTTAATATTAAGTCAGTGGCAGACACAAGACAGAAGGGAAATCTGCTCATCTTTCCACTGCACTGAATGCAAATGTGAATTTTAATATTATGTTGATTATTTTTGAAGGCAAGAAAATAACATTTAGAAATATTAATGACATTTATAGAGACTTTTGGAAATATACCACAATTTCGATGAAAACGTACCGAGGTTACAGTCACAGAAGTGAGGAGTAAAATAGTTGTTTTTCTGAAATGTGCCTGCACTGTGGGGTAAATTGAACATTGACTTTCTGACAGTCTGTGGACTTTGGTTTGACCTGGGTGGACAGGAGTATACAGTAACGCCTCTCTGTGGATGTCATAAAACAACCAGCCAGAAAATATATAAATGCAGAGCAAAAGATGCTTCGTTCCTTTTTGTGGCGTGGGGCCCTTCATGGATTATAACCTGTCCTATCCAATACTGCCCAGTAACAAACAATAAAGGATCAAAAGGAACCTTAAGTTTTAGACAATGTGAGTATCTTTCATTTTTTTTATACATTTATCTCCTCTTTCAGTGTTGGCTCATTAAAAATATCATCATTCACTGACTTTTCAGTTTAAAAGGTGAAGGTTTAGTATATGAGGTTACAGTTTAAATCAAGTGATGTAGATGTGATTTTTGAGTGTGTGTGTCTGTGCGTACCTGTCACCAGCAGCGGGAAACATGGTAGGACTTAAACCCTCAGATGTTCCCCCTCCTCTGGGTGTGAAGATGGCGAGTGCTGGAGCCGCAGCCTGTATAGCTGACATTGTCACATTTCCTCTGGACACAGCCAAAGTCAGATTACAGGTATCTGTTCAGTAATGCTGACAAAGAAAGAAAAAGATCATGAATCTCTGGTATCACAAGACATACAACACCTTTTCTTCACATTAACTGAAATGCATCAGTTACTCTACTGCGACTATTATCTTTAGCTACTCAAATTTAGCTATAAACTACTTGAGAACACAGTGTGATGTTAGCTACTACTGACTGACCCGGCTTGACTCTCAACTGTGTCCACCTTAATACCCCTCAAATCAGTTGTACTCACTGACACTTCTGTAGCTACATGCTGCACCATTTACTCCAAAGGTTTTCCACTTTTGTTCTGTAAAGCTGGTTTTAGCCTTGAGTACAATCTGTGACCCCAGATTCAGGGAGAGAAGAAAGCAGTGGAAGGCATCCGTTACAGAGGGGTGTTTGGGACAATCAGCACCATGATCCGAACAGAGGGACCCAGGTCTTTGTACAACGGGCTGGTAGCTGGTCTGCAGAGACAAGTGTGCTTTGCCTCCATCAGAATCGGCCTCTACGACAACGTCAAAAATTTCTACACTGGTGGAAAAGACAGTAAGTGATAACAGTCCTTTTAAGATACATCTGTGATGTACTACAACATAAATGTGCCTCCACTACAGGCAGTCTATTACTGAGATGCAGTTACAATACTGAAGAAGTAAATAAATGTGTAATATTCAATAAATGTTAGACCTAAGAGCAGTGACACTGCTTGATGTTTTAACTGAGAATTAAGACTCATATTTCTTTGTTGTTCCCAGTGGTTGTTCTGAAATCTCTTACCTACGTATCAATATCACATGTGTAAAAAAAAACAACTAAAAGCAATAACAGAAAAAATGTTAGCACTTAAAGAATCCAAAGTCTTGTTGCTATCATTATTACAAAAAAGTAAATTTTCCTTTTGAATGTCCTGGAGTAGAAGTGTAAAGTAGCATAAAATGAAAATACTCAAGTGAAGAACAAGTACATCAAAATTATACTTAATTACTGTACTTTAGTAAATCTACTGGGTTACAGTTTGTCAGTGGTTTTTCTTGTCCACTCTTGCCCAGACCCAGGTGTACTGGTGCGTATCCTGGCTGGCTGCACCACAGGTGCTATGGCAGTGTCCTTTGCACAACCCACTGATGTGGTCAAGGTTCGATTCCAAGCCCAGATGAACCTGGATGGCGTGGCTCGTCGCTACAATGGCACCATGCAAGCCTACAGACATATCTTCCAGAATGAGGGCTTACGTGGACTCTGGAAAGGTGCCATTTAGAAAGCGTGCTTCAAGATATGTTGTTCTTTTGGGTCTCATCTGTCATGGAAATAAGACCCAGAACTGTTTTAGTAAAGTATCTGTGTTTATTTTTTTCTGGTTTCTATAGGCACATTACCCAACATCACAAGAAACGCACTGGTCAACTGCACAGAGCTTGTTACATATGACCTGATCAAGGAGGCCATCCTTAGACATAACCTGATGTCAGGTGAGAGAGAGCGCTCACTCATGTGTGTCTCATCTGCAGTAAAATACACACACACCATCCCCGAGAGAATGCTGATTGGGCGGAAATCCACACACCTTCTCACCCCTTCCAGCCCTCTACAGCTGATAACAGCACACACACCGGCACAGAACATGGCGTATATTTGTGCTTAATAGGACATTTATCTTGATCGTTTATATTGCCCCTTTCACACGATTACATAATCTGCTGACACCAGTTTCTATACTGCTCAGCTAAGAACAAAGGCCTCCTAGTAGTCATTTTCAGTTGTTTGGTTCAGTCTTTTCCAACTCTCTCCACAGACAACCTGCCATGCCACTTTGTATCTGCGTTTGGCGCCGGCTTTGTTACCACAGTGATTGCCTCACCAGTGGATGTGGTGAAGACCAGGTACATGAACTCACCGCCAGGGCAGTACAAGAGTGCTATGAACTGTGCCTGGACCATGTTGACTAAAGAGGGGCCAACAGCTTTCTACAAAGGGTAAGCACTTTCTGTCTGACCCAAGCACACACTCATTTGTTTAGGGAACATCTGTACCTGAGGTAAATCTATAACGACAGATAAATATACATAAGCCTTTGTTCTCCAATACAAGCATCTGACCTCTTATCTTGTTTTTCTGTTTTTTTGTAGATTTGTACCCTCATTTCTGAGATTGGGATCATGGAATGTTGTGATGTTTGTCTCATTTGAGCAAATCAAGAGGGCCATGATGGTCACCAAGAAGAGGATGGAGGTCCCAAATTGAGATTAGTGTTTCAAAGTTTGACAGAACAACCTGAACCACCACTGGATGAAGAAACCTAATGAATATCAATTCTTGTTTAAGCTTTATTCAACAATCTTCTTGTCCTGTGGAGACAAAGAAGACAGTCCTTTTCTGAAAAAGGAGTACTGGACAATCCACCTTGTATTTGACTTTACATTGAACTTGTGTTTAAGAAGACATGCAGTGATAATTTTATATTTATAATCTGTCATAATGAGCCCATTCCAAATATTGTTGGAGTGAATGATATGAAAACAAGCTTGTAATAACCTCTGTTGGGAAGTTGAGTTTGCACTTTAAGACCTGTAAATCTGCCAGTTATACATTTCAGGCAGCTTAAACCAGTTCACCTATATATTGAAAATAACCCTGGTGCCAAAAATAAAAAGCAAAATGTGTTTATGTAAATACAGACACTGTACTTGCTTCTTTGACATGCCCTTTGACACATGGACACAAAACATATCAAAACATCAAACTGTGTATTTATTAACTTTGAGCAAGATGTGTTAATCGTTACATAACTTCCTCAAAAGCAAATCACATCATACAAATAGCAGGTAACGCAAATTTCAGTCCTCAGACATACAAATTTATGAAAAGCGGGCAAACAACTATTTTGAGTGCCACATCATTACCATTACATAATACAGATGGCATTAATAATATAAGTGGGGACATGTTAAACCATGCACAACTTTTAAGATGAGAACACCACACTGGAATTCATTACTCACATTAAATTTCAGCCATGGTCTGGGTCTCCGGACATAAATATTAAATTCCTGAGCAGGACAATTGTGAGAAGAAAAACAAACAAGACAGCTAAAAACTTGGTAGTTAATCACCATTTTACAATAGCTGTCTGTAAACTGCAACAATTTGGCTGTTTGCTTACTGAAAGTGCTTCAACACTCACAAAAGACAGAGCTGTTGTTATCACTACAGTCCTCTGCAGCTGCTCTCATTTCCTCTTTATGAAGAACAATTAACCACTGGAATGGTTATTTCTGAGGTATAGGGCGGCAGATTTGTGCTCTACTGTAAAACAATGAATGACTATGACAAGAACAGAACGTGACTAATTAATCACAAAACCAAATATAAGAGGATTTACTTGTTTGCCTTTTTGAGGAGAATGAGTTGCAGATGAGCTTCAGCCTGTCTTTATGTTTTTAATATTGAGCATTGCTTATGCTGAACCTCGCTGCCTTCCCATACCTGATCAAACAATGTCAGGGGCTATGGAGAATTCAGGGACATATTAATCCTTTGTAGTCCTTAATGTATGTTAGTTTTTAGAATGGACAGTCAATGTGAGAGACACATTAGGGTCCTGTAGATGTGCCTTGACTATGTTGTGGAATTTTTCTCTGTACTGATTGAACTGCATGATGCTTTCTGGTTCTTCTGCCACCCAGAACTTATCAAATTCATACGCCAGGTAACCTAGAAGAGAAGAAACATGCATTTAGAGAGTTCTTCCAAGAAAAAAAAACGTTCACGGTCTATAAGAAAATGTTGTTCTGTATTTGTATAATAATAATAATAATAATGACGTTGGGTCTACTCACAGTATAGCTGGTGAAAGTGCAAGAGTTCAGGTGTGCCCTGGACTGTATTGTAGAAATGTGGCTTCAAAGTACCACTCTTCAGGAGGCTGTAGGCCATCTCTGTCAAGTTGATCCCAACTATGGCATATGAATACCTAAAACATGTAGTACTCAAAATAAGTACAAAGTGGATGCTAAAAATTTACACATACATTGTGTACATTGGGTAAATTATTCCAGTCTATTTCTGCATGATAGTAAGGCGGTGATTTTAAAAAGATTTAACTTGCACAGTACTGAACAGAAATACACTGATGTTCATTTATGAATGTCTCTTACCCTAGTTTTGGATGGTTTGCATGAGACAACACCTGACGAGACTCTTCTGTGTAATTTTCACTGAAAAAACTGCAAACAGCAAAAACATTATAGTGTCATTATTGCTCACTGTCTATGCACCCACTTACTTTTTGTTCAAGTTGCTGAGGTGTCATTTCATTAAGTACAATGTTTGTGTACTTAATAAAT
Organism: Toxotes lorentzi; assembly: GCA_037833715.1. NCBI lineage: Eukaryota > Metazoa > Chordata > Actinopteri > Toxotidae > Toxotes > Toxotes lorentzi. Next base: position 8,182,943 of record JBBMJY010000020.1, read on the forward strand.
TAATTTTAGTCTCTATCAGAGGTGTTCACTCTAATAAAGCTCTGACAAAAGCGCAATTATCACCTATTATTATTGTTATTTTGTGTATGTTGTCTACAGGCTCATCACGGTTTTTCCATATCGTCATAGCTTTAACCACTTTCAGTATTAGTTGTCAGTCAGGTTTAGGACATCAGGACATTTTGCCATGTGTGTTTAGTGCAAAGCTTGTTTGTAAAGTTAGAAAACTCAGGAGAATTTTTTTTTAAATACATATTTGGATATTTTTTGTTTGTTTGGAAAATGACATAATGTTACAATATAGACTATATTAAGCCTATATTCTGAGGTGTCCGTGAGGTGGAAGACTCCACACAGGTAAATTATCTGTGACGCCTCACTCTTTATGTGTCCAGTTTCATTTTTAGACACTGATCATACAAGTTTTGAAAATGCTGCTTTTTCCAATAGATCATCACTGGAACATCAAGCAATGCAAATATGCATTTGGATGTATATTTAGGCTTGGCAAATATTAAAGTCCATTATAGTGACAAAGAAATGTAATGTATGTAATTGCCTTTGCTGCAGTCAAGTTGACTGTGTGGATTTTTTTCAGGATTGTATTTCTAGGCCCCTTCTGACTCATAGCTAGGGAATAAGTTTAGCTTACTTAGTCAGCTTTTTGTGTGTATGCGCTGTGTCTCACTCTTTTTGTTGGTTTTTTATTTTTAGTTGTCTTGATTTTTTTTTTAAACTATTATTATTCATCCCTCTTCGCAGCAAGGGACCATAGGTAAGACTGATCAGATGAAGCCTACACCTATAAATTTACACATTTACAGAAAACTATCAATTCTCCCACAGCTAGTTTAATCTTTAACCTTTGTCAGATTTACATCAGCAGTTATACTTCACAATGTTACATTGCTTTGATATGAATGAAATTAAGTCAACAGCTGCATTTCCATGATAGATTAATGGTGACAGTGTTTCTGCTGCTTCCCATCTGACAATACTGAGGCAGAGCAGAGCAGATGCCAAGACAGGATTGATATGAACTGTTCTTTTTATTTTTCTGTATGTCTCATGACTATTCATTGAGTACTCACACAAGGTTGATAAGCCCCAGCATGCCCATGCCTCTAAAGTCAGTCTTGGGATCATCTCCTTGGAATCCAATGTCTCCCCACTGTTTGGTTATCCTTGATTCTAGCTGGACTGTTGGCATCAACAGGTCCCACAGCTGAGGATACAAACATTTATAGAGTCACGCCTGGTGAGTGTCTGTATACCTTCGACATATTATTTGTTCTGTGGAACAGTAACCATGCTGCTAAAACATATACAGGACACTGCTTCATTTTTACTGATGTATGAATAAGGAAGCAGGAACACATACCTTCAAAAGCCTGGCCTCATGATCTGCGTTCTCCGAGCTGAAAACTTCTTTTCTCAAGTTTTCCACAGATATATACAGACTGCTGTATCCCGTTATTTGTAACAGACAGACGTGCAGGCTCTCCTTGAACCTACATAAATAGGGAGATTTAACAAATAAATAATTTTAATTTAAAAATATATTCTTTACTGAATATGATGACAATGAAAGAACTGCAGTGGCAAATTCAAACTAGCAGATAAGACATAACCTTACAGGGGATCTTTCTGGGGTTTGACATTCTTCTCTTTCATAATTTGATCCACACACTGTTTTAATTTATCCTTGCTGGTTTCCAAAGCCCCTCTTAATACCTACAGGGGAAGAAAGCACAGGAGAATGAGGAGGCAGCCAAAGAAAAATAATGATACAGAAAGCCACCAGACAGAAAACTGGCAGAGTAGCTGATATATTATCTATGCTGTCAGCCACAATGAAAAAATGTTTTTCAAAGGCAACCTCAGAAACAATGAAAAAGATGACCAAGCACTTCTGTTTCCACACTGAACTGGACTGTTGATTAGAAAATGCTAACCTAGCTATAATCATACATGACAAGTAGAGTCAATTCATCTACGCTTGGCAAGTGGAGTGAGAGATCAAGACCGATTAAGCTCACGGTACATGTCTTTACTGGGCTTCACATATAGAAGACCCTAAAAGATAACGAAGAGGTCAGTAGTAAAGCAAAGGGTGTTTCCTTCAGATGTCTCTGTGGGCCCACATAGTTTAAAAATGACCTCCATTTAATCAGGTTTCCATCTCCCATCTGCTGCAGCTCAAGACTTACAAAATGGGACCACATTAACCCAATCCAGGCATCTATACAACTGTTTCATCATGTTTGTCTACTGCTGCTGACTCCAGATTTCTGAAATTCTGACCCTCGTAACAGTTAAGAGCTTCAGGTCCACCCAACAAAGACTAGACACCCTATAGTCTCGTAAGAGATATTTTTCCACAGCAGACATCATAAGGATAGTTTGCCTATGATGTCTGCGGAAGAAGAAAGAAAAGCTTCTGGTGTGTCTTCCCAGAACTCATGTCTGCTTCCCAGTATGATTATGTATTACATTATTTATAATGAATATTTTATTTTTTATCCATTTAAACAGGAGGTCTCTTGAGATACATTGTCTCTTTTACAAGAGAGGCCTGGCTCAAATGGCAACATAAAATAAGTGTCACATAATTACATAAGAACACACACACCATTCACTCCATTTACAACAATCACATACAACACAGCAAAACAAGACGCGAGAGACATGAGAGATAAAACTTGACTATTTATAACAATTACATTGCTCATGAAACATATTTAATGTTATGTTTGAATGCCTGATATCAAAGCAGAATCAAAAATGCTTCTCAGTTTCCTGCACCCCAAGTGATACCTTAACATTTCATATTTCATCTGACAGATCAGGAACCAATTATCATAGCCGTTCTTCAAAATGTGCTGTACATTAGCAAGTCTGTTCTAAAGCCATCGTATGTCTTTAAACAGTTATATAAAGAAACTTGAACTCATAAAATGATATGAACAGTCACACTGAAAGCTATTCTTAAACCACAGCTATTGAAGTTGACCATGGCATTTGCCCAGTAGCAATCCAGTGTATCAGAAAGAAAACTAAACCTATAAATCATTATCTACCAAAGATACTGACAGATAAGAATGTGAACATTTTCTTACCTTGTTCTTAGATGACTGGAGGGAGTATTCTGCAACAGGACACAGGAGGGAGATTAATATATTCGGAAAACATTCACACTAAGCAGCAAAAGTAGCCCAGACTTAAGTTGATTTAATCCACCTGCTTTTGTTGTCCTTGTAGCCCCTGGCTTGTATCCAGAGCATATTCTCTGCAGCTCACATTTCCCTGTCGCCTGTCTGATGAGCCACTTCAGCCAGTATCTCAGGAAGGATGTGTAGACATACTGCCAGATATACCCCAACATTTTCTAGAACACAAAGAAATGAAAAGACATCGATCACCTGAAGGAATTCAAGAAGAAAAATCTGACAGTCCGATAATGCATACACATGTATTTTTAACATTTGTCTGATAAGCTAGTTTGTTAACATGCCTGAAAGGGGTGCTTGACTTAGAAAGCATCACTGGTGAATAGTCTTGCATCAGAGGCCTAGCTGTTAACACCCCTTCGATTTTTATTCCATGGTGCAGGAAATGTCCTGTCAATCTATGAATGAGTATACTGCTCAGCGGCATAAAGAATAAGTTAACATGTGATCAAAGCCAGTAAATATATCTGTGGCTTATGTACAGGTTGAACAACTATGCACAGGACTGCAACAAAAATTTACAGTGTTGGAAGAAATACTTAGTGCGGTACTTGAGTAAATGTACTTGGTTATTTCTCTGCCACTGTCACCTTTATGAATGAGGCTGATACTGGTTTGTCTATGTTCTACAGACAATAGCAACAGTTCTGAGCAGTTGAAACAATTAAAATACAGCAAGTTGCCATTAAGATACAAATATAAAGCCTACACTAAGACAGCATCGTGTCAATGGGGAAAAGGAGAAAACTGGCGAACATTCAAACTGCCAAAGCAATGGCATTGTAGCAGCTAGCATTAACGCGAATGCTAACTTCGGGCAAACGTGACCATTCAGTTTACACGGGTTTGGTGGGTTTAGTGGCGCTTTAGGAAGCACGCTGACCACTATATACTAATGCTAGCTAACTACTACGCAGTCCTCCCTGATTCTGATAAACTAATTCAATGAACTAGCTTCAAAACTCCGAGCTGACAGATAACCCGTTCATACAACAGGTTGCCATTGTATTCGCCTAACTGTTAGCTAGCCACAGTACGTTAACCACGATTAGGCTAAGTCGCAAGCAAAAATGTACTTGATGGTGTTTAGCAAGAAGACGAAGTTAATCTTACCGTACTGTCACAGACACAATACTGCTAGACAAAGATAAACCACAACTTAGCTTCACTTTGAAGCTATAAGCCGTATGGAGAGATTGGCAACGTTTCTCTTGACAACAGTCTGGCTCTGATGCGTTCATGTTCACGCCGGACACACAGCTGCCCCAATGCCAACACTATTGCACGCATGACACGTATACTTACATTTAACCATTACGTTTGGATTTTTGCTTGATTTTTTAAGAGCGAGTAGTTTGCAACATCCGCCAAAAATGGCGGACACATACCTAGAAACTTGGGTTGAATTTATAGTGAAATGCTTAATGACATGATGTCTGTAAACATAGCACACGCCATCTCTTCAATGATACTGCGTGCTTTGGACGCTGCTGAGGCGCCATCTACTGGGCCGCCAGCTGCCTTCACACTGGTCTATGCACTGCAGACGTGTGCAGGCAGATGGCGGCCCGTGAGCCAAATCCAACCCAACGAGAAAACCCTGGACCCTCCAACGGAAGGTGAAGTTTTCTCTTTTCTAGTTCGCATCAAAACATTTTTACGAATCTGCCTTATACACAGGGTAAATCCCAATAAACTGATACCATAACATCTAATAATAATCAACGCTTTGCATCTCAAAAACAAACAACATACAAAGAGTGCTGACAATTAACCAATAGGTCGCTGCTAATTGTGCGGATTACCTATCAATTACATTTGAGTATAATTACTCAAATAATAGCGTTTTAGTCGATGACCGTAACAACCCTCATCGACTAATGAGAAAAACGTTGTCTGTCCTCAGATACAAGTAAATATAGAGCACGTTTAAAAAATGACAGATGTTGTTCAAAGTGCATTACTATTGAAATTGTGAGATTATTTTGTAGATGATTAAAATCTAATAAAAACACATTTAACTGAGAGGGTGTGAGTAAATTAATAAATACATTGAATATGTGGATAAAATCATGAACCCCCAACATCACTCTACAGAGAACAATAAACAAACAAATAAAAAATAGTAACCAGTCATGTCTTGGTCTTGGTGACTGTTAAATGGCTAAAGAAGGGGGAAAAATCTAATAGTGAGTGGCAAACTATATCGCAATTTGGGGCCAACAACATGAAATGTCAGCCCTGGATTCAGATCTGAGGGGTCTGGAGGTGGAACAGGAGATGCAGTGCTTTAGAACGCATAGAGTATGCTTCACAGCTACAGGGGAATACAGACAGCATACCATTCAAAGATTGTGTATCTTAAGCATTTGATAGGCGATCCAAATTTGAGTCTTAATCCATTGGTTCATTATAATTTAAATGTCCTCATTTGGTTTAAAATGATCATTGTCTGTTTCAGGTCGGTTTCAGCTAATATAACCCAAAGAAGCAGAGTGCTTGCTTTTCCCAAATTAACCACAAGATGATACCAGATCCACAATATGACTGTGTGTGTTATATTAAATTGATTTCAAAGTCTATTTTTAAAACAGACTAGTCATATTATGTTACTTATATTTGACGTTATGTCTCCATTATTCCATATATACTATTAAATGCAGTTACACTCTCTGTGTCATTAGATCTAGCTGCTGGTTAAAATGGTGACAACAGACCAAACATCTTTGCTGTTAAATGATATTTATTTCCTTCCACTGTGGCACTTTCCAAACTGGCTACCAGCCCTCACCCTGAAGCAGAAGTCAGGCATATCAGCAATGGGCCATGCAGCCCATGCGGAGCTGCTCACCAATGGTGCACTCGACTGTAATTAAGTCGCAGTCTACCTTCTCACCTAATCAGTCCCTCTGGGCTTTTAAAGGCAGGAGGTTTATCCCATACAATTACTGCATTCCAAGAGGAGCTCCTTTCTCAGGCATAGGCTATATTTGAAAACTGAATCCCCAAAGTAACCACTTAGATTATAATAACAGTGTAAGAGATTATTTTAGGATGAGCTAGGAAGTAGACTATAATGCTGGTATTAAATCAGTTATAATAACAGTGATAGGTGTGATACAAAATCATTTTTATAGCACCACAGGAAACATGAAAACTAATCACTGTAATTTAATACAGACCCCAAATGTTGTGTTGTTTTTCTTCCAGCTTTTCTACCTACAGAGGTGTGTCCATGGGGTGGCCAGAGTTGATAAAGGCTGCCTGGACCCGCAAACCACCACATTTTTTTTCAGTATGAGAAGCAAAGCAAGGATCCTTTCGTATGAGTAAATACAATTTTTCTGACCAAATCAACAAGTCATGCAAATGAATAAAAAAATAGATTGCTATCACTACCTAAGGTGACCCATGAAAGCTTGTATATCATCATGTCAGTTTCTCCCAAAATGCTGTGGGGAGGTTATAGAAATGATATGACTGTTTGTGTCTGAGATTTGGTCTTTAATGAGATGATAATGTAGTGTGCACTGAAATGCCATGCCCAGAATTACATCTTTCCTCAAGTTTGTGCTTCTGTATTTGTGGTTTCTGGAATGGTATATGTCAGTAGATCCAAACCTTAGATGCCACTGTCCACCTACAACAATTAGAAAGCACACAGAAAGAAAATGCACACTTTGTCTGCAGTGGTAAAGCAGGAAATTCAAATTACTAGTCCACTTGAAACTTACTTACAGTATCAAGTAATAACGCAGTTTCAATTGAAAGTATTTATTTGAGCTGACATTTTTCATGCCTGGAATCAGCCATGTTTATCTTATCATCTTATTTATTAAAAAAATAAACCACTTAATTGATTACATTCATTATTGCAACCCTTTTGTTGGCATAACACCTTTTTTATAGCAGCTTTTCTGTTTTGAAGTCAAAATATGTGAGATAAGTCTCCTTTGTATCTGTCGGATGTCAAAAGAAACTCAGCTGCACCTCAGGGAGAGCTGAATGCTTAATGACACCAAGCCAATAGCCTGCTGTAAATGTCGTGATTATAAAGGTCATTTATTCAGCAGACCACTTAAAATCACAGAGGAAATTTTCTTTATATTCATATTTCAGATTCACCTGATCCTATTTGGAAACATAATCTGATTTAATGCAGCCCTTTAAACAAAAACAAAGCAGTACACAGGCTTGGGTCTACAGTCAAAAATCCATTTCTGAATGACAGGAAATGGCACAGCAAAATAAACTATCTATCTCCTTGGAATATCATAGGCTTGCTTGGAAGACAAATACTAGTGCTAGGATTTAAAAGTAATCAATTTCAAGTGCAAGTGACCGTCCTATAGATGCCTGCAGCTGATACAGCACTGCCTCCATCCTCATCCTCTCCCCCATTCATCCATTCATCTGGTTTACTCTGCCGCACCACGCTGCCTGCGCTGCCCGGACCACTTCAGTGTGGGATAGCACACACTATGAAAGGTCCATTTTGTGAAAGGTTCACTTTTTTCTAAGCATGAGGCAACGCTAATAGAGACCTCAGAGGCAGCATCCATCGGTCGGACAGCGATGACTCATTGCGCACGGTCAGTCAATCAGGGTGCTTGAATTTTGCGCTTTGCTGTGCAGGATCGATACCTCCAAGACCCATATTCCGGTGGAAGGCGTGGCTTGGTGTCACCGACACAGGGTTGATTTTCCATATTCATTTCTAGGGTTTAGCCTCATCTCACTGACACGGACGCGCAAACGGCACCCCACGGTACGGGACATAAAGCGTCTCCGAAGGTAAGCCACCCTCCTCTTTTCATTAGACTGTGCTTTCCTTCGTGTCAGATGTTGGATTCGTTCGCAAGGTCAAATCAAATCAGAAAATATCAGTGGCCTCTGAGATGTTGGGGTGGGACAGGGCTGCAAATGTAGGCTATGATACATGACAAAGATCTTAATTGGCCCAAACAGGTCGTGTGCACCACTTCAGTGCTTGTTGTGTTTGCCGTTTTGCATGAATCACATTCTGCACACACTCTTCTTGGTATTTCTAAACTGCCGCAGGCATACAAGCCCAGACACCAGGGCGTTTTAATTGCAGAATATCTAATTACGGTTCAGGACATGCTTTCCATAAATATTTGCTCTTTGACAGCAGACAGGCAGATGCATAGCGGGAGAGCACACGTAAATGGGCTACACCTGTCCATGACCCATAACAGTATTATTCTTTTCTTCATTCAAAAATATGCTTTAATCTAACCAAGTACAATGAGGGATTGATTGTTATCGTTTCAATGGGTGACTGGAAGGACTTATTTTTCTTTTTTCCAGATCAATCCAGACATAAATGTGACCTGATTAGTATAAAATCTATTATGCTTGTTTTTTTTCTCCCAAAGAAGAGCAACGTGGAGACTCGTGATGACTTGTTGTTGAGAGAAAGGGAATTAACTCAAAAGACAAGGCTGAGTTTAACATTAGTTACACTGAGATGAAGTGCACATTATGCAGAGTGGACGATCATCAGTACTGTCACTGAAATGAAAATGGCCAACTGGTGCTCGCTGTGGAGCACTGAAGTAAACGCTGGTGTCTAAGCTTCCTCTTTATATTTATAGGGTGTTACGTATAATGAAAGTCTTGATCACAGTGCAATTGATTTGTCTGACTCCAAAGGATCAGATATTTCAGTCGTCTGCTGAGTGCTGGCACATTACTTGCAGAATTGGCCCAGATGCTTTAACACATTTAGGAGACAGACTGAGCTGGAGTCATTCATCAGGCCTAGGATAAAGAGATTTGTGAAACTGTAGGTCACTGCTTGGATTTTAGACTAGATTGATTACAGGGCAAAAGAGGATCAAAAGACACATCTTTCTGGCTTTCAAAGCCTTTCTGTTCATTTCTCACAAAAGGGTGTGTGACAAAGAAAAGATAGTTAAACTTTAAATGAGTGATCGTGGTTGTTTTCAGCGTGCACTTTCATTTTGCCTGGCATCTTGGATCATTTTTATAAACGGAACTGAAATTGTTATTACTTTGTCCCAAATAAATAAGCTGAGATATTTGAATTCTTATATGATTTTATTAGACAAGATTTTTTTAGAGGACTGCTATTTACATAATAACAGTGTCTCAGATTCAGTTTGCCTTTCATCAGTGAGCACAGTAACTCAACTCCACTGACGCGACACCAAAACCACATGGTTTAGCCTCTCCGTGAGCAATAATAGAAGCGTTCATTGGCTAACTTGATATCTCTTTGTATAGCCTACTGTAACACTCAATATTCTTGGTATTTAAGACGACTTCAGATGAGATTTGTATGATATACTGCCAAGCAAACACATATGTCAGGCATTCTTAAACCAGACAAGACTGGTAGGTTAGATGAAACTCCATTAAATGCGGACCATCTGCAGTTTTTAATCAAAAATATCCTTAATCTGTAAGCACTTTCAGCCTGCATACGTCAAAATCTTCTTTCTGTACTTTCCTTCCAAGTTTGTAAACTCTGCACTGGTCTGATACAGCATTTTTGCATGCCCTGTAGGGATTACCCAAAGTTATTCTTTTTTTTTTCTTCTTTTCTGTTGTTGTTCATACAGTCGGACCAAGCAGTTTGAAATGTACTGAAATTCTGTAATAGAGGTTTATAAAATCTGCTTTGGACTGTCAGTTCACGTATTCATAGCATTACAGAGACAGACAGAACAAGACAGAAAAACAATGAATCACATCACGGATCATCAAGGAAACATAGCTTGTTGAAAAGGACATGGTTCTGTACGCTCCACTTTGCCATGATTTAGACATACATCATTGTCATTAGGATTTTATGTTATGATTAATTTGAGAATTAGATTCGAAAAGACATATATTACTCTTAATTCAAAGCACTGATTAAATTAGGGAAATTGTTCTGGGGCTTGGCTCCTTATTCTAACAATGATTATTTAAATGCATTTTAATGACCATTCAAAAAAACTACATGAAATGCTAGATGCAATTTACATAATGATAATCGAAGCTTGAAGTACTATGAGTCTGGTCTGATTATTTTTGTCTAAATCTAGTGAAAAGTGAAGCCCAACCATTTAAAACAAACTAAATATATGTCTGTTTTCCTCCTTTAGGAACTTGCACAAAGTGACTGGTAGCATATTGTGTTTTCATCTTTGGGTTACGACAATATTTAAAGACTGAAACAGTGAATCCAGCATGGGAACTAACCCAAAAAGGACAGTGACAGTCCAGATGGTGCCTCAGCTGGCTGTGGTGGACACGCTGGGCAATAAGGAGTCTAATGCCAACTGGACTAAAGATCCCAACCTCAAACTCTCTCAGGTTTGTCCAAAACCCACCCTCACATCTCCTGACCACAAACAGGATAACTTAGCTCTGACTGCTGCTCCCACTAACGCCATCCCAAATACCCAAAAAACAGCTTCCAAGGGAAGCGAACCAGTAAGCAGCACTGTGTCAGACAAGCCAGTTCCAGCCAATGGAAACCAGACAAAATCTGAGCATGTGACTGGGGGAGACCAACAGATGCCAGACCTGTCTCCAACAGGCAAAGGTGTGGGTGAGGCAGGAGTTGACCAGAGGGATTCTAATGCTAATATGAAAATGTTAAGTTTGGGTGATGAAAAGGATATCTGTAAGACTGGTTTGTCATCTGCTGTTACAGCGTCAGTGGTTGGCATGCAAACCAATGACTGCAGAATAAAAGGGCCAAGTGCAACTGAGGAGAAGTGTGCAAAGCCAACATCCTCAACCAAAGCCACAGCTCGAGAGGACAGTAATAAACATGTTTCTCCAAGTAATAAAAATCTTAACAGTGCCTGTGAATTAAGGCAAACAGCATCTGCACCCCAACGGGATAATCAAGGGAATATATCAGCTCCCAAAAACAAGGACACTGCTATAGCACAGCAATCTAAAGAGCAGGATCATATACAAAGTTCCTCACAAAGCTCTGTCAGTGTGCAAGAGACTCCCAAACCGAAAAAAAGCATGGAAACTACAACTCCACTTAGCTCTACTATACCTCCATCTAAGAGCAAAGAAGCAGAGGCCGGGTCTACAAATAAGAATTCAAGTTCAACACTCACAGAGAAGGATTTGCAAGCACCAAAGAAACCACAAGTCTCCTCAGATAAACATCAGCCAGTGTCTTCACAGAAGGACCCCTCCACTCTGCCCCAGGCTAAACAAAACATGCCGGCATATGGGCAGGTGGCTGAGGAAGCCAGCCAGACTGACACAGCTGTCTTTGAAGGGCAGCAGCAGCAGCAGCACTGCAAAGTATACAGGGAGGCTTCGACTATGACCTCATCCTCATCATCCACACCAGTCAAGCGGTGTCATGATATGGAGGTTCAGGCGGTGGCTAACACCTGCAGTAAGGCTGTGGCCACAAGTCCGAGCCTGCTGCCCTTCGCTATGACTCGTAGGCCGAGTGGTGGTGTAGTCTCCAGGGAAGAGGCGCAGAGTCTGGCTGTAGTGTGTCAGGTGGATGGGGGTATAGGTCTCCATCAGATGAACATGACTTCTCTATCCACTTCTACTGATCCGAGGTCAGAGAGACTCACTGTTGAGGCTGAGATGTGCCACAACCAAAACGCAAGCATGGTTTTTAACTCTGTATCCCAGCAACAAGATGCCAGGCTAGGGGCTAAGCCTAAAGAACTGGGGGCAGCTTTATGCAACATCCAGCCAGTTTATCAAATTAACATTGAGCACAGCAATCACAAGGAGCAAGGAGAGACAGGTAACTCCCAATGTAAAACTGGAGCTCAGACATCTGCAGCAAAAACAACCACTGCTGAAACCGACTCTGTCAAATCAGGAGCACCCCCCGAGACGGCTGGTGCTTCCAAGTCTGGATCTTCTGACAGTAACAATGCTGCACTGTCTCAGGCTGCTGTTACAAGCAAGCCCAACCAGGCCCTGCCAACAACATCAGCAGCAAACACCACATCCAAGACAGATCTAAAAAAAAACAAAACTGAGAGTTCAAAAGAAAAGAATAAAGAAGCTGGAGGTAAAGCCCTGACAAAGGAGACCAATTCTGGCAAACAGAAGATCGAAGCCAAGAGAAGCGAAGAAGAGGATGACCAGTCAGGGAAGCAGAAAGGAAAGAGCGTCCATGATGTCGTCTGGGACGAACAAGGGATGACTTGGGAGGTTTATGGGGCTTCTGTGGACCCAGAGTCCCTTGGTTTTGCCATTCAGAGCCACTTGCAGTGCAAAATCAAGGAGCAAGAGAGGAAACTGATGGCCCAGACCTCCTTCCGAAAGTCAGTCTCTGGTGTTGACTCGCCGCGACATGGCAGGAAGAACAAAAGGAGGCAGCAGAACATTTTCAGGTCAATGCTGCAAAATGTCAGACGGCCGAACTGCTGCATGCGTCCCCCTCCCTCCTCCGTCCTCGAGTAGCACAGCACAGAGGTAGCCAATGTCAGACTCCTCCTTTTTCCTAGAGGTCAAAATGTTTGTCCTCTTCTTGTCATGACTGCAGTGCCAAGTGAGACATTAATGGGGCGAGGATCCCTGTAAGTAAGTATACTGGAATGTTGTAGCATAAAGAGTCAAACTATTTGTGATGTTTGTGATCAAAGAAGATAGGAAATAGAAATATAAAATGAACAACTCAAGATTTATTTTCTAGAAATAGATATTATAAAAAAGAGAGAAAACTTCTAACAGTTTTTAAATAACAAAGGCAATAATAGTAAAACGCATGTATATTAGTTACAATGACAGTTGTATGACCTAAAATGAAGTCCAAACCGTCACAGTACATGGCACTGATCATGGGATAGACATATTACTTACTGTCAGAATATTTGTGCAAATATATTAAACAAACATCTCATTACATTTGGTGCATTTGGTAGATGTTTTTGAGGTGTTTTAGGACCCTATATTTATAAGATTGCTTTATTTTCTTTTCATGCACATTTATTTTTAGTGAGTGATTATGTTGTGCAAAAAAAAAGAAAAAAAAAGGGACCGTATGCATACATGCACTGTTTAATCTCTGTTCTCTGTTTTCTATTAAAACAACAAAAAACTAAGTTGAACTACATATTCTTCATTTTGTCACTTTTGGACAGAGACTTTACACAAGTATACATCACTTTTTTCATTTTAAGAATAGTTCATGTTTTATTTAAAGGTATATTTCAAGACAAAAAAGTTGAAGGCATTGGGACGATACAGAAATTAAAGGCCATGAAAAGAAATGAAAACCTTATATTAGAAAGACAGTAACTCAAAACATCAGTAGCTCAAAGGAGATAATGTTGTGGATGTTTCTAAGCCAAGTGATTATATCAAGGGATGTGAGAGCAGCAGGAAACATCAGGGCTGTCCACAGGCGATGTAAGGGAGTGACCTGGTGCAGCTGAGAGTAAAGGTATAGCAGGCTGTAGACTGTGCTGGGGGTACAAGGTTTGTCCAGAGGCAAAACTCCCAACAATTTCCTTTGGTTTGACAGAAAGATCATTGCATTTGAAGTAATGCATTGTTTTACATGAATGCAATGGTCAGAATTGCTTAGTTTTTTGTCAGCAAATGATCTCCAGGTACATGGTTGTGTCAGTCAGGGAAAAAAAAAACATCAATGCATTTGTGTGAAAAAGGAGGAGAGACCCAGTCTTGGGGATATTTGCAAAAACAAGATGTATAGTTTTGGGTATTGCTTTGTTGTGGTGAATTAAACATAAGACATTGAGCAGATTGTTTGCAGTAAGTGCAGTGTCATGAGAGAAAATTGGTTATTTGCAGCTTAAGGCATAGAATGGCCAGTTTTACTTTTATCTGCATTGAAGAGAAGAAATTGTCTTTTGTCGATTGTTTATTTTATTGTCAGTGCGACCTCAGCTACACACAGCTGTGAGGTATCATTTCAAGGATTTATTGTTACATAAAAGTGTGCACCATGTGGATAAGAGACCAGGATCAGAAAGTGCCAGAGCTGCGCCTGGTTTCACCATTTTGAAGCAGGTAGAGAGAAAACAGGGCAGACTTTAGACCTGAGGGACACTAAACAGATATTGTCACTTGTAGACATGAGAGCAGCTAACATAAAAAAAATAGTGATGAGTGTGAGAACGATGTTGGGAATGCCATGACTTTCTAAATTGTAGAAGATGCCATAGGTCCTGATTTTCAAAAGTAGCACTAGAAAGTGAGTAAGTTGCTGCTCTACAACCTTAATGATTAAAGATTCTGTATTTTTGTCTCAACATAAATTTCCTACGCTGTTTTCAATTACTGTGGTTGATTATGCCGCATTTATGTCCTTATGTTCTTATGTCCTGAGTTATTGTAATTACGAATTTCCAACTTGTAAATAGCGCTTATGTTATTTGTTCTCATTATTCTTCTTCCAAGCAAAAGTGCTAAACATTTGCTGGTTCCAGCTTCAAGGATATGAGGCTTTGAGCCTTCAAACAGCTCAGGATACATTTCAAATCAACACCAGCTCTTAATTGAAAATTCTGCATCTTGAAAATTAGTTTTCTGTAACTGTTTTGTCATTGTCAGGCAATTAGACCCGCCACAGTTAGTCAACTGATCAATTAGTTAATCAAGTGAAAACTAACTGGCAATGATTTTGATGATCAATGAATCGTTTAGGTCATTGTTCAAGCAAACACGCCAGACATTTGATTTGGGTTCTCAAATATATGTGTTTCTTTTAATTCTCTTACATTACATATCAAATTGGATATTCTTGGACTTTGAACTATTGTTTGGACAAAACAAGGCATGTGATGACTTCAACTCGGGCTCTAGGGAATTGTGACGGGTATTTTTTACTGCCTCTGATGTTGTATAGACGAAATGAGTAATCTATAATGAAAATAACAGTTAGTTGCAGTTCTATAGACACAATATTGAGTTTGTAATTCAGTAGAATCTCAGTGTAAGATCATCTGCTCATCTAATTTAATTAAAGATTTGAGGTTAATTGTAGGGCTCCTCTGTCTGAATTAGGACCAGTTCTGCCTCCAGGTAGCTTTGGCCAGTGTAATAACATGATAACAACTTATTTTACAAAGGCTTTTGTGTCTTCATGCACAAAGGAATATTCTCAGCAAACCACTCTATGATGGTGGACACTTCCTTTCAGTGTGAATTTACTGTCCTTACTGGTGTAACACTGATTCCAGGCGACTGCTGTTATTGTCTTAACAAGCATGTCACTTGCCATTAACGTCAGGAAGTGATAACAGGGGAAAAAGTCCTTTGTACTTGTAGTTGCTGTGCTGTGAAGTGTCACAACCTGTAAAGAACAACGCAGATTGAAACGCTTAATCCTTGCACCTTTTTTTGGATCCTCTGGGATCAGACAACACAGGTACCAAGTCCTACTTAAATCTGTCCCATCCTACCTGCCCAGATTTGTGTAAGAACAAGAGCTTGTGCATGTAGCAGTGCCCCCGTGGCCTCTTTACATACTTATTCTGTTATTTAAGATCGCCTCAGCTTGATGTGTCTCTCCCTCCTCTGTCAGTCTAGGTCAGTTTCTCCTTTACACATCCATCCACATATTTGAAAGCCTGATCACCAACCTTAATTCTAATTCTCTAACCCTGTGTTTCGATTTTTAATAACCCCCCACTCACCGCGTCGTTATGACTGGTTCCCATTTGGAAGTGCAAATTAGAATTGGCCACAGGCGGTGGTTGGCACAGAGGGAGATTCATTCCAATGACAAGAAACTTGAAGATGGATTTCAGAGGCACATGTGCATATATCACCTACTGCCATAGTTACCAAAGGACAGCATTCAGCTTTCTTTCAATATTCACCTCACTGACTGTGCACTCCATGCCCTCCATGGGTATTTTAATGAACACATGTCTCAGGCACATAACTGCAGTTTGTATTCTTTTAAGGGAAAAGTCCACTACCGCTGACCCAGTGGTTTAAGGGACACACAGTTTATCACAGGGAAATAGAAACAATCTGGGACTGAATTTGGCCTGGAACCTTTATGGCATATCCTCCCACTCTCTCCTAATGATTCTGTGAAAAATTAAAGTATAAAGTTGGACGATATTCTACATTTTTGTTCACTGGTAATGTGATGGCGCTCTCTTCTGCAGAGGAATAAGGTAACTATGAGGCCTTGGCTACACTGATGATAGACAGTGAAATCAATTCATTGTTGGGTTTGGTATTTTCATTGGAGTTATTTAATATGAAAAATATAGAATCAACAGCCTTATGTCTAAACCCAAGAAGTGATTATGTAGAATTCCTCTAGCTCCACCTCACCATTAATGGTGTATATTCTCTTTCTATAACACGCAAATATTGGTGATGCCATAATGAATAATATCATATCTGTCAGAGCTTAACACTAAAGTGTAGAGTCGTGTCTCAATTTTGCAACAAATATATTTATATTTTGTTTTAAATAACAAAACTTAAAACACTGTGCTGTTAAAAACACTAGTGCACCCATATCTTTGATAACATGACGGTGACAGTGCAGCAGTGACACCCAGCTTGAGAGCAAAATAATAATCTCTCAAGTGTTACCACTTAACAAGGAAACTCCCAGGCTGTGTCTGAAGCTAAAATTAAAGACTGATAGTCCATGAGTGGAAGCAGGAGCCCCCTGTTACAGCCCAAGGGCCTCCCCTGACTCATGCTGAGACTAATGGTTTTGGTACTCTGGACGTGCATATGGGCTGTAAGTTAATGAGAGGCTGTGTATCTACAGTTGGATCATTAATAATTTGAAATACCAAATAAGATATTCTTGAGTGGAAAAGATTAGACACTCTCTTGCCCTGACTTAGTCTATTGTGGTCACTGCAGTTTTTTTTCTTTCTCTGGTGGTGATCTTTGGTGTGTAAACACCACCATGTGTAACTCAGTAATAGCATCCTCAGATTTAAGGGGAATTCAGGGCAGCAGCAGCAGCAACATTTTTTGAGCTATAATTGAAGCCCTATGATAAGTTGCTCTCCTGGTATTGGGATTTGGGATCTGCTTGCAGTGACCCAGTTAGCTTCATAAACACATGAGCTTCTTTAGCTCATATAGATATCCTTATAGAAAGCCCTGCAGATGTTACAGTACTTGGACAGATGCCATTACAATTATCCAGACCATCGTCGGGGTAACATCTATCCACTCACAGATCATTTGTGGCATATCAGATACACTTTTATCATGGGGATGAGTGTTAATTACTATTTACAGATCATATTTTGAGATTGTGAAGTGGGTAATTAGAGGCGCCTGGTGATCATAGTGTTGCCATTTAATTCTACATAACTCAGGATCTGAAACTGCTCTGGTGATTTGGCTGCTCACTGGTGGAAGCTTTGAATATTTTCATTTTCAACCGTTTCTGTGTTATTTTCTCACAATCACCTTTCTTCTTCTGTGTCCATCTCTGTGCCTTCTCTCACTGCACCTTCCCCCTCAACTCCAACTCTCCATTTTCTCTCTAAGCCTCTAGTTCTCTCTGTCCCAGACGCTCCTTTCTCTGTTGATGATGATATCATAATGAAGCATAAGCCAGTAACAGTGAGGTGATTAAAGCTTCTGCTGGCCTCCACTCTGCAGAATGTTTCCCATCAAACGGTCTACAGCTGCTTCTCTCCCTTACTTATCCTTGTATTGCATTTGCCAGATCGCTGGAAGTGAAGCCCGTCCTCCTGATGGCCGCTCCGTTCCCAGTGGAATATGTGGCCTACATTTGTTTGTGGTGCAGCGATGGGCTGTGTGAGTGTGTTGCTTTATCAAACAATTCCAGTTAGCTCCAACGTACCCTTTTTGTCTCCTGAAACATTCACTGTTTTGTGGCTACACACTGTCTTTTTATTTGTCTGTTTCTTTTTTGCTCTCTGTCCTCTCATACATACATGTAAGCATATATCCGGTATTTTAGAGTTCATCATCGGTTGCTTTCTATTCGGCTCACAAACACATGCCCTTCTAACCTTTATAACAGTGTATACATGTGCAAAGATGCAAATTTGGAAAAAAGCACACACACGTACACACATACATATACACAAAGGTCACCTTCCCTGGCTTCATTAGAGACTGCTTTATTATGGCTGACAGATGTGCCCATAAATCATAGGTCCCCTGGTGGTGTGAGAAGATCCAAAACAAACTGAGCACTAATAAAGGTGAAACACAGAGAAAGAGTGGAGGGGAGAGAGAGAGAGAGAGTGTGTGAGAGAGAAAGAGAGAGAGCGAAAGAGAGAGAGAGAGAGAGAGAGAGAGAGAGAGACAGACAAAGACAAAGACAAAGACAGACAGACAGACACAGAAGCACTCGTACACATACATCAATATCCTGTGTGTATTGACAGTGTCTTAAACAATAGGTTTCTACCATCATACTGCCTAAAGATTTGTTTTTGCTGTCTCCGGTGTCCCCGTAGGGAGATAAGCAGGTTTTGTTACATCACTGCCTTTTGTCACAGAGAGAAATTGGAAGGAAAGTCCTTATCTTGACAGAAAAATGAAGTGTTAAATCAGACAGACAGACAGATTGCTGCTTCAGATTCTAATACATCCAAAGTGAGTCCAGGAGGTTTTATTCTGATAAAACCCAATCGAGGATCTTTGCATGGAGATTTGACAAAGATCCTCCTTGTGAAACTCATTACCTCTGACCTCGATACTTTTGTAACAGCGCTGTCCGTGTCACTCTGTATTGTCTGCAACACTGCAAAGGAAGTGAATCCTCTTTTTTTTTTTTTTTTTTTTTAAACCTGTTCATATTTGTGTGAGACACAGAAATGAACTCTTCTAGGTCTGTAAAAGAAATATTTGGTCTTGATCCTTTTACCTGTTTTACCTTGTTCCACAGTTTCTCAAGATAATCGTTATTGCCAGTTCCATAGCCAGGAAGACATACTGAGATCATGACAAACTCCACCACTCAGAAAATTTTGACCAGAAGTACAAAAGAAAAAGGTTTTGGGATGAGATACAGTTATCTATAACAGGACTCTTGTTAACTGCCTGTGTCAAGTATAATTCCAGCTCCATGCACCAGCTGGTGAACTCAGTGGAGCATTTAGAAGCTAAAGAGCCAAGTAAAAACAGAGCTAAAAGCAAATAAATATTGGACTTATTCACCATGTGGACATGCCAGAAGAGAAATGTTGCTCCGTAACTGCTGAATGTGTTCAGCACAGCAAATTAAAAGGTGATGATATGTACATATTGTGTTCCCAACTTATGGTACCCCAACAAAAATCAGTTATTGTGGGTTTGAAGCTCCTCATTGTCTAAGCACCAGTGTATTTGTATGACATGCTCACAATGGATGAACCAGAGCTCCGGTTTTCTGGCAGGAGTCATTTAGTTTTTGTTCAGACTCTCAGTCTGCCCAGTGATCTGAGAATTTTTAAACTGAAACGTTAGATTAGATTAGATTGTCTTACAGTCATTATTTATTTTTCATGTTTTCAGTTTTTTCAATTCAATTCAATTCAATTTTATTTATATAGCGCCTTCCACAATCAAATTGTCTCAAAGCGCTTCACAGAGA
>JBBMJY010000020.1:8208177-8233033 GCA_037833715.1 Toxotes lorentzi
TAGATAGATAGATAGATAGATAGATAGATAGATAGATAGATAGATAGATAGATAGATAGATAGATAGATAGAACACATACAGTATATAAGCACGTATACACATGCAACATGAAAATAAATACACCAGCCCACTCCTCCCAAGACTAAGGAGATTGAGCTTTGATGTCATGCCCAAATCAGCCCATCCATCCATGGGCAGACTCAGCTACTGAGCCACACAGTCCTGCTGGTCCACTGCACACTGCTCTACTTACAGTAACACACACTCCAACACTAGTTCCTCAGCCAGGCTGCAGAGTTTTAAGCAGTACTTAGTTCACAAACATCCTGGTTTTTAATTTGTTTGGAATAATTTTCATCACTTATACCCCCATTTTGTATTCTCTCTCAGTTAGTTAGAGGCAAGTTAACCAGTGGTGGGCCTGGAGATTCAAAGAAGGGGGGAAACTAGTAAAAATGTGTGACTCATAAATTTAAATCCCTGGTTCTCTTACATCCGAGCATAGACATTCAAATTGAGAGGGATGCAAAATAACTACATACTATGGGGCTACATCATTTTGTGTGTCTTTGTGGTCATTTGGTGTCTCTGTAGCTGCATTGTGTCACTTTATGGTCATTTACATCTCTTTGTAGTGTTTTTTCATCTCTTTCTGGTCATTTGATTGACTTTCATTTTAATGGTCCTTTCTTTGTATGTACTTTCTGTGGTGTTTGTAGGTAGATACTGTGGCAACACCAAACCGAAGCCCGTGGTGTCACTGACAAACCGCCTGACAGTCTACTTTGACACTAATGATAGAAAAACAGACCAAGGATTCAAGGCTCATTACAAAGCTGTGGCTCCAGAATTCATACCTGGTAAGTTGATAACTGGAAATCCATTTTAGCAAGAACATTGCCTCAAATCTGACATAATGCTGGATGTCTGTCTTACAGTATGTGATTGACCTAGAAAGTAAATGTTGTAGAGACAGGTGCTGGATGAAGAGGGGGGTAGGAGAAGGGAAATGAAAATGGGGTGGGTGAGAGTGGAGGGAAAGGGGATATGTTGCAGCTATCCTTGAGGTGTCTGTGGAGCTGAAGTACCCTCCTCCCTGCTGCCAGAAATAGCTGGAGCCGGTGGCTTTCTCCAAGGTGACCAGGGGGATCTGATGACCCCTGGCTTCCCTGAGCAGAACTACCTGAATGGCGCATTATACCAAGTATGCCCACACACATCAACAGCTTGAATGTGATTGCTACATTGGAATATTTACTTATACTAGAAACACCTCCGAATTTTGTCTGAGAATGTAAGGTCACCATACAGTGTACTGCATTATTTTACCCGACTCTGCAGTTCCCTTCAGTTTTGTAGACTGTCAGCTCATTGTTTTGGTTTTTACAGGCGGGAACTTTACTGTTTTCTTCTCACCAACTCAAATAGGTGTAATTTCCAATCACAGAAGACAGATCTTTTCAGCTGTGAATTTATCAGCTCAGGGTGTGTAGGGACTTCATGGACTATTGTAGCTGACTATCAAAGTCGCAAACTCTTACAGTTACAACTAAAGAAGATCAAATATTAACAACATTACAATGAATTCAGGTAAATTAAAAGGAGCAGTACACCTATTGTACTTATTTCTAGCATCACAAGAAGCCCATTTAGACCATTTCAATAGTAAATTGTCATCATGAAATAGGCACCAAGTTAAAAAATAATGTGTAATAAGGTTTACTTGTTCTTAGCGTTCTGCTAACATTGTATAAATGATTGGAACAAAATTGAACATAAGTTAAATTAAATTTAGTGAGAAAACAGACATAACACAAATACAGGACTATCTCATTTAGGATTACCAGTAAAGCTCCCATGAATTTGTATAATTATTTCATCTCACTTTTAAGCTATTCATGTTTATTTCAGAAAGTCAGTTGGATTTATTTGTTTACAGCATGTGAAAACATTACATTGTCTGTTGTTACTATTTGTATTACCAGAACAGTTAATCAGTTTGAGAATGGTTGCAGGCTGCAAGGCTGTGTTTTCAGAGTAGCTCCGAGTTTGGATTTCAGCTTTAATAAAGTACACTGATGTTGCTGCTGTCACTTAAATCTATGGCAGTGAAATCTACTGATCACAAAACATGATATGTGTAGAGAAGCTCAAAACTTTAAGAGGTTCCTGTTTTTTTCATTCCAAGAGAACTCTATTGTGAAATGTGTAAATTTACCACAGCTCAATACAAGGAAGTTGTCCTGACTACTATACCATACCTTATTACAGTTACCATAGTGTTGTACACACTGTGTTAGTATTGATTAGCATGTGGTTCTAAACAAACCTAAATATTTCAGATTACTCTTTTAAAGTAAATCCATGAGCCCTGGATTTAAACACAGTCACTTTGACGGGGTTTTGTGGTCTTGATCTGTGATTAATGCATCTAATTAATCAGAGTCAATTCTGATGTCAGGGTTTGCATGCTGGGTTTGGATGGGGAGTCATACGATTTTACCTTCCTGTGCATTGGCTTGACAGGTCACCATCTGCCCAAACAGAAGCAGAACCAGTGATAAAATTATTTATGAGTTACTGTTTGTCAAAGTGCACCTGATGTTGCAACCATGAGAATAGAAGTAGGAAAACATGAGGAGTGATGCAGATAGCGGTTTGCCACGCCAACAAGATTTCAGCGAATTGATTAAAGAATAATCTGTTATAAACCCATGGTGGGTGTAGCCATTTGCTCTCCATTTGGTGTGGAAAATTAAATGTGATTTAATGGGAAAATTATCAGTTGAAATCTGTCTATGCTGGCAAAATTAACTGGCGTGTGTCTGTATGGTTCTTGTTTGTTGGATCAGTGGAGAATCACAGTGCCTCAAGGTGAGAGGGTCCGACTGACATTCACTTCCTTTGACCTGGTCCCTGAGGTCTGTGGAGACTTTGTTGAGGTGTATGACGGCCACAATGTCGGCTCTTCTTTAACGGGTAAGCATGACCCTGTACATTACAAATAAACGTCATCCACTGTGCATGATGATGAACAGGGATTTTAAAACATACCACAATATTTTCAGTCATCAGCACAGTTTATTTCAAAGCTGGATGTGTGATTATACACCAAAGGGATAAGTGTTAGAATTCAGAGACTGTGGGCTTTGTTCAACATTAATGATGTCAACTATGTGGGCCCATGAATAAAAGATGAGCTCAATTAAAAGTTTGAGAAGTTGTACAATGGACAGAGCTTCTGGAGTCTATTTTAAACTTAATGAATCTAAATCTGTCTCCACAGACTTAATTGTCAAAGCAGCACGGATGGTCTACCCATGTATTACTGCTTGTCAACTATCAAAACAAAGGCATAGGTCCGGTTTTGCAAGAGCGGGGTACAAAAAACAAACAAACAAAAAAATGGAAAAATCCAAATTATGTTTCCTTCTTCCTCCTTCATATATTTATATCAGCAATAAACATTGAATTAAAACGTGTAAATGTTATATTCATTATGGTATTATTGATACACTAATGCCAATTAAGATTTAGTTTTTGAGACTATAGAATAGAATAGAATAATATAGAACAGTAGAATAGATGCCGCAGAACCACAGCAGTTTGGCAGCTTGCGTTTGATTGGCTAAAGGTGAGTGTGTCGGCTTGTGATTGGATGAAGGCAGGAATGAGCTGGTGGAGCTTAGAATTAGTGGGAAAGTGTGCTTGACTTAGAAGGCATTTGCAGAGTGTGCAGAGACATTGTCTTCTTGACTGAACTTTCACAAAGTTTCATTTCCATTATAGGTAAATTCTGCGGGGGGACGATGCCAAAGCCAGTGGAGTCCAGCAGCAACACAATGGTGGTCCGCTTCAAATCTGACAGCAGTTTGACTTCAAAAGGATTCAAAGCTACTTACACAAAACACAGCCTTCCACCTGTTGTTATTCCCACCACAACAAAACCCACACCCACAACCACACCCAGACCCACCACACAAACCACTCCACCTCCTACAACTTCTGGCAAGTATTCTCTCCAAACCTTTTTTTTTTTTCAGTTTTCCTTCTTGCACACTCAAAATAAACCACTAAGCTGGGATCTATATTTACTCATGATCCCATTTCAGTTTTTGATTCAACTTCCCCTTCCCTGAATGTCTGTTTATTTATTTCATTTAAATATACATCAGATATATTTGACTGGCTCACTAACAAATAACAGCATCAGTGTCATTTTTTGAGTCCCAGACTGAAATCAGTGATCTCTTGAAAGTTAACCCTCATGTGCAGTAACTTACATTGTCTGTGAGGTTTGTTTCCTGGCCAACAAGAGCTTCTCGATACACCCTAAGAAACTGTAATGGCTCCTTGTGCAGTTTTCCATGCACAGACACAGCTCTAATCAGGTGACAGGTTCCAAATAGGGATGAATAGAAGTAGCTCTATGAGTAGGAGTGGGGACATCTGCCTAGAGGTTTATTCATCAATGTATTGAAGCTATTGGCAGACAGACCAGTTCACTCCAGGTACTACCTAATGAACCTGTACAGTATATGGAGCAGTTTGGACACACAGAAAACATAACTTCTGATCCAGTTCCCCCTCTTCTAAGAATAATTTGCATGATGAGGTGTGAATGTGATAGAAATATTGTTTTCAGCATTGATTCCTCTATTGTTATTGGGCAGGAAGTGGGGGTCCTGTAATCCTCCACGGGCGCAAAGGAGTGATTCAGTCTTTGGGTTTTCCAAATCCATATCCTGCTCATCTAAACAGTGAATGGAGGATATCTGTGCCAAAAGGATTCTTGGTTAAACTGCAGATCACTGAAATGGCCATTACTGGAGAGACTGGACAATGCAAAGAGGACAAACTGACCATCTCAGATGATTACAGCACTCTAGGTGAGCCATAACCCATCTTTTACTTTTGTACAGTAATTTTACTAATTTATTTTGGGTTGTTGTTATTATATAAATTTTAGTCAGATTTGTTCATTAAAGTTTCGCAAGTCTGACAGTTTGCTTATTTGTGTGTCTTGAACTTGCTGTTTGACCCTCAAATGTGTCTCAGATAATCTTAGAAAATCGTTGCTTTTTCTGCTTTATCACCCATGTCTGTCGTTGCAGGGTCAGAATAGCAGCCAGTACAGAATCGAGGTTATAAACTCCCCTTCCTCTTGCATTTAGAAATCAAGAGGTCAGGCTCTAAGACAAACGAAGCAAACAAGCCCTCATTAAATATGAGGACTTTGGCTTCTAAACACTACAGTAAAGCTCACCATCCCTCCCCTGCTGTAAAACTGTTGATTAGGATCTTCTTTGCAAAGAGCCCAGCAAACTATAAATTACCTCTCCTTATTATTCACTTCAGTGGCTGCAGTGCGGCTGATACAGCTTTATCTACTGCTGAGTTCTCAAGGACCGAGGCACTGAGCTGCAAGCACACTCTCTGTGTGAAACACACACAGATAGGTGGTGAGAGTGTTTTGGTGGTGCGTCATGTTAGTTGATGGGGTATGAGTTTGTAAGAATTTGTAAGATACAGTGAGAAATGAAAAGCACAAATGAAAAGCCTGAAAAATCATCAGCTTCCAACGTCAGAGATTATTGAAGATGTGACTTTTGAAAACAGAAGTGACACAATCTTCCTTTTACAAATGAAAACTTAAATCCATGAGCAATAAAATGGACTATAGCTCATAGCAAAACAGCGGTTTTGTCGCTACAGGCTTACTTTGTCTAGTATGACCAGTAACTACAACAGTATTATCACTGTTGAAAAATAAATCACCAAATCTGCTATGCTATAGCTGACACCCAGTTTAGCCAGGTACCATTAAAACATGCAACACAGAGTCTCATAATACAAGACATGGAAACCAATGAAATGAGGAATATTAATGTTAATATAAATGCAGACTAAATAAGACAGCATTGTTCTGCTTTATTAGACACTAATTGAAACAGCCTCATTCGATGATCTGCATGCATTTGCAGAATGATGCATTAAATTGTACTGATTTCTGTATCCTCATCCATCAAGCACTGACCCCACAAGACACGCCCAGTCTCACAGTAATGCACACACCTATGAACACCCAGTAGTGTATATTTCCCGTTCAGCTGCACCCTTTGAACCATCCCTTCATCCCCTGCTCAACTCTCTTCCTCTCCCTCCAACCTGCCCCTCATTTACAGGCATACACTGTGGCTACATCCTTCCCCCAGTGATGGTCAGTGCCAGTGACACAATATTTGTCACCTTCCAGTCCGACAGTCGCCTCACAGACCGAGGATTCTCCGCCAAGTGGGAGGCAGTGTATCCTGAGGATATCACAGGTACTGAGGACTGACACACACAGCCTCACTCACACAGGAACACACTCACACCTGAGGCACACGTTGCTGAAGCAGCTCAGCACCTCATTAAGACCATAAAACATCTTGCTCCCCTGCCATATATTTATAAAAGCAGCAAAATAGTTGCATAAGCAGTGTGAACTCTGTCAAAGAACAGGTCAGGGTACAATGTGAAGCATAAAAAGCAAGATAAAACTCCTTTATCATTTTCTTTATCATGACTATCACACCAGAGAAAGACTTGAGCCCCTTGTGTGGTGGTGTAAGAAGTGCTTTACTTAGTAAATGTAGCAATGCAGCAATGTATTACAGTAAAAGTCTTGTATTTTACTTAAATTGAATACATTTGTGTATCAGAATTAAAAGTACTAATTATAGGGAAGGTTTTAATGCATGGTGTATGTGAGCAACACTTTGTAGCTGGTCTAGGTGCAGCTATGTTTCAAATATTATAAACAAATGATTCATAATTTATAAGCTCAGTAATATTCTGTACATAATATAATTATAGGGGTGTGGATACAAAATCATAATGTATTACTCTTAAACCTAATGAATAAAAAGAGTACATATGATAAAAAAAACATTAACAGTTATTAATAATATTAATAAACATTACTCACTTAAGATACAAACACCTGAAAACTTTATCTCAGTACATGTACATTAGTTACTTTCCACCTTTGCCCATGTTAAAAATAACACCCATACATGCTTCGGTGTTTTCTCCTATCCACAGCAAGTAAATATGTAAGTGGAGCAAAACTTATCAGATTAAGTTTCTACTTCAGCATAAATCCATGTTTACATTTCGTCATGGTAAGATTGTACATTTACTCCTCAAGACCCTCTCTTATCACAGGAAGATACTGTAGCTTGTCTACACTTATCACATTATGATCAAGCATCTCATGCAGTTTCTGGATCACTCCCTTTTCCTGTTTCAGAAATCCAGGGCTGTGGCATTTCTTCCAGAGAGGAAACAGGGGTTATCAAGTCCCAGAACTGGCCTATGAACTACAAGGCAAACACAGAGTGCATGTGGAACATCGCTTTGCCTTTGGGGAAAAAAATCACACTGACATTCACCCACTTTGACCTAGAAGCCAAAGACTTCCTAACATCCAAATGTTATGATAACATAATGGTGTATGACATCAACAGTGTGACTAATGCACTGATTCAAGAGCACGGTAAGCTGGTTTGTGGAATTTGTCTGATCCCAAAACTTTTTTTCATGACGGCCAATCACATCAAAATCAGATGAATTAAACTAATTCAGTTAATCCATTTTAGGCTTCAATGAATACAACTGTGTATCTACACTGTTAAAGTACTGATCACTGTAACAGAGAATTACAGAGCCTCTGTATCACTTGATTTATCACGGGCAAATTAACCTTTCAATCCACTGTAGGTCCTTTTTGTGGGACTAAGCTGCCCATCACCATTCAGTCCAAAGGCTCCAGGCTAGTGATTCGTTTCCATTCAGACTTATTTACTGAGGCCAAAGGGTTCAGGGGGTACTGGACCACAAACTCCAGTATGCCTGCTCCAACTGAGCCGCCTGCTCTACCCAACCCCTGGGATGACATCCCCATAGGTGAGGTATTTGTGTCGGTTTGATATAGTTTGCAAACACCTTCTTTATATTGCAATGTTAAAAGTCAATTTACATCTGCACCAATCTGTATTTTTCATATTATAAATGGATCAGTTGATGATGTGTAATGTGAAAAGGGTTGGCCATAGTTTTCTGCAGTTTTCAGTTGTATTATTAGCTGGTTCCAGCTTCCTACATATGAACATATGAGGATTTGCTCATAAACCCATAAACCATAATATGTATTTTTAGAGCTAAATGTCAAATATAAATATCTTCATCATCAAGTAGCATGATTTAGCTTTACATTTGATATTTTTGGTTCCTTGATTTACACATCTCTCCAGCCATATTATAATACATTGTCAGGTTAGCAAAGCAGTACTGTCCTGTCACCAATCACAGTGACCAACATTTGGTTTCAAACGGCTCCTTGGAAGCTGCACAGAGGCCTGCCCTACATTTATGTGATTCATGCTTCGTCTCATCCTCACCCCTTCTTCACACTCACCTCCCCCATGTCCTTCTTGCTGTGCACAGATGTGCAGTAAAACAAGGTGATTTGGTGTGCTGAGAACACAATGTGAAGTGGCCTAGTGCTTCACTTTCCTTTCTTGCTGGCTGTCACCCGATTTCCATTCTTCACCCTGCGATGAGCCCCAGGTGGCCCAGGCCCCTGCCAAGCCAATTGCTGAAATAGAGTTTTATAGATGGACTCTGCTGCCTCTGGGTTTTTTTCCACCCTCTGGCTCTGACCAAAAGTGTCCTATGTGTTGGGTGAAGGAAGAAAAAAGAGAAAGGATGGAAGAAAATGTGGGATGTAAAAGTGACTAGGACAATGTGATGTCAACTCTTTGGATGTCCAACAGAAATGTATATCTTTATGCATACTGTAATGTCAAGGAGAATGAGTCCAATGCAGGACCCATTGTCTGTGTGCAGCAGGAGCTTGGTATTATGTTTGCATGAAGATTGACACTGAATACATTACTGCAGACAAACAGATCAATGAAAGCCAAAAACAGAGGGGCACAGTTCACTGTAGCCAGCAGTGTCAGCGTGGTGTGACTGGAAAATTATTTTACAAATATAAATTGGAGCAGCGGAGCCAATGATTGAAAGCCACTTTCCTTCAGCACAAGAGCTTATCTGTTAGCTGCAGATATGTACTGTATGTTCAGGCTTTGTTTTGTACACACACTAACCACAAACAAATTCATACATGGTCAGACAACCAGACAATAGGATATTTTACAGAGGTTTCATCTCATTTCCTAGACTGGCCGAGTACATGTGGAAAACCAGCCATTCCTCCTGCTGTTGTGTCACGCATTGTGAACGGAGAGCCAGCCAAGCCACACTCCTGGCCCTGGCAAGTGTCCATGCAGGTGAGCTTCTCCACTTCTGAACATTAAAAATTCACATAAAGATTGAAGTAAGTATGTCAGAATTTAGAGTACAGAATGTCAGTGATTTCAAAAGGGTATATTCAAATGCAGTTATTGTTATCCTTTCTATAAATCAATTCACCAACTGACAACATCTAAATTTTAAAAAACTGACATAATGATCAATACTTAGTTATATAATAGTTTCTTCTCTGCTTGTCGGTGTGTCTTTGTTTCAGGTCTGGCCTGCCAGCCGTCCAGAGCCCACATTCTTCCACACCTGTGGTGGTACTCTTATCCATAAGAACTGGGTACTTACAGCAGCCCACTGCTTCATAAAGTAAATGTTCTACTTCACCATCTTCACATGCATGCATGTAAAATGAAGTTAGGAAATGTGCAAAAGGAAGTCACTCATCTATGTACAGTAGTTAAAGTTTAAAATAACACCTTTTTCTGCAAAGTTTTCTCTGACTTCCTGGAAGCCCATTTGCTTAATCTCAGGAGGCAGTTATTGCTGTCTGTGTTTTCACCTCAGGCTCATTACAGTGCAAGTACGATGCCTTGTTAGAGATGCCTCTATGCCTTGGCTAATGGTCTACAGTGCCCTGTAGAGAGATGCTGGTGCACTGTGGAGCCTGTGCAGTTAATACGGCTTTTATGTCAGATGTATGCAAGGAATTTTGCCACACATAATGCATAGAGGTATGGGGCAGTTCAAGTCAGTCTGGTGTTTAGTAAAAATGGAAGTGTTTACATTACAAAAAAGATAACCCTGTCAGCTTATGTAGTATAGCCCTGGCCCCTGTCATTTATCTTGAGGTGGTCTGTATATTGTCAATTTACTGTAAGGTGCAAGGTATCATTGATTCATCTGCTGATTCCCTACCCAGCTATGCTGATGAGCTGCAGCGTTGGCGGATGTGCCTTGGCAAACACAACCTGACCTACACAGAGCCAAGTGAACGCTGCTTTAATGTGTCTGGTATCTATCGCCAGGAGGGCTTCAAGTATCCCACAGTGCCCACAGTGGAGTTTGACATTGCCCTGGTCAGGCTAGATGGGGAGGTGATACCCAGTGATGAGATTTCTTACGCCTGCCTTCCCTCTGAGGAAGAAGTCCTGCCTAAGGACAAGATGTGCTATGCCACCGGCTGGGGAGATGAGGCCGGTGAGGTTTGAGTTTCACGTTCATTAGCAGCCTGCACATGAAGTCCACATTTGTATGTTTATACTCATATATATATATATATATATAGCTCTAGTCTCACCTGTTACTTTAAAGCTATATTTTATTCAGTGAAATAATAAAAACAACAATGCACCACCTCAGGAGACACTCACATCTCATCATGTTTTTATGCTGTTAAAAATTCATTTCATACTTTGCATGCCCTCTGCTGGACTTAATGTGTAAAGTACCTCCTGTGTTTATGCTCCTCAGGGTATGAAATTCAAGTTTGTTTGTTTTTTAACAATCTGTCCATGTCTTTATCAGGTGATTCACTTAATGCTAAGGTTGCAGAGACCCTTAACCAGGTCGCCTTGCCTGTTGTGCCATATGACACCTGCAAGAGAATGGATTACTGGTGGTTCCAGGTTAAGACGTCCATGATCTGCTGTGGTTATACCCTGCCTGATGAGCTGAAGTCTGTCTGTCAGGTAAAAGAAGACCTACGAGGCTACAGGACAAATCATCTGATCACCACTGAGATGAAAGTTTTTTCACACATCTAACTTTAGACAGATGGTTAAAAAAAATGCTGATGGCGCTTTTAATGTTATTTTATGACATTGATTTATAGGGAGATTCGGGTGGTCCTCTGGTGTGCCAGGATGCCCCCGGTAGCCCTTGGGAAGTTCATGGTATAACCAGTTTTGGCCCCATTGGATGTATCATGAATAAGAAGCCCTCCGTGTTCACTCGCTCCTCTGCCTACCTCCCCTGGATCAAAAATGTCATCCGCAGAGATATCTACAATGAGCACAGTATGAATCCAGCTGGTCTGAACTGACCCACTTTGCTAAAAAACTAAATTTGGTGCAAGTCCGATTTTTTTAAACTGGTTTTCATCCTCTGTTCTTCCTGTGTAGCATCTGGCTGTGGAGGGCCAAAGGACCTGACTGGCACAGGTGGCACCGTGTCCTCTATGGGTTACCCTGGCAGCTACAGCAACAGAGCTCACTGCCAGTGGAACATCCGGGTGCCTGTTGGCAAAGTGGTCCACCTCCATTTCCACAATTTCTCCCTGGAGGAGAGTCAGATGTGCATAAATGACAAAGTCAGGCTCACAGACAGAACAGGAAATCTAGGTCTGTGTTTATCTGCTTTCTTTTTACTCTTCAGCTGATAAAGTGGCTGATAGAGTGGATCTTTGTTATGATCACTTACAAACACTTGAGTTACTAGTTACCGCAGTCTATTATGTAGAATGGCATCTCAGAAAGAAGACAGAAAGAAGCAATAAAATACTTGTTAATTAATGTTAAATGTTAATAAAGGTAGAACATGATACACAAGCTCAGTGTAGAGGTTCTCATAAAAGTCTAACATTTCTTCATGTTCACCTTTCCTCAGGCACCTACTGCAGCCATGTACCCCCTAAAGACCTGGTGAGTGATGGAAACACACTTCAGATCATCTTCGCCTCTAATGACAAGGTGGTAGACACAGGCTTCACTGCCACCTGGAGGGCAGTGGACCCTACAGAGGGTAAGACAGGAGGAAAGTATACCTGACAAGACACTGAGGAAATAGCCTCTGGGCAAAACTAAAGTTCTCTTCTCTTTTCTTTCTCTGCTCCCTATTGTCCACACACACAAACACAAATACGCACAGCTCCTTGTGGAGGAAGCTTCAGCAGTGCTCAGGGTGAAATCGCCTCTCCTAACTGGCCCAGTGACTACCAAGCCCAGTCTGTGTGCACATGGCGTATCAGCATTCCATCGGCAAAAAGTGTCCATGTAGCCTTCACTCACTTTGAGCTGCAAGCTGTAAACATGTTAGGAAACTGTGTGGACTATGTGGAGATCTTCAATGGAGAAAACATGGCATCACTAGGTTGGTTATTGTACTAAAAATTCTATTGTGTCCTTTTTGTGTTATGTCATTGTCAGTTTGTCACGCAGTGAAGAAAAATGTCTTTCTTCTCTGTTATGCAGGTCGATTCTGTGGCTTTGCCCCTCCACCCATCATCACCATCCCTAGCAACACAGTCATCATTCGCTTCCTTAGTAACGGAGCCAATCAACAACAGGGTTTTCGAGGTTACTGGACCACTGATGCCAGTGTTATCCCGACTTTACCGCCTCCAACTCCTAGCCCATGGGACAATATAACTATCGGTAAGTGTAGCCCCAGCCTAGCTAAAAGCAGCCAATTGTATCTCTCGTGAGGGTTCATGTGTTGTGATCAATTGTGGAAGTTTCCAGTTGCTAAATGGGACTTTTTTTTTTTTCCTCCCTTCATATGAAATAAACTGCAGCAGAATCCGAAACTGGATCCTGTGTTTAAAGTTTTAATTTAATCCACCACTGTGTAAACCTGTAGGCCTACTCGTAACTGTTACAGGACAGTTTTGCATGTTTTTATGTTTGTTTTTCATTTAGTGTTTATTTGCAATTGGAAATATTACACTGCGTTTATTATCCTGTGCCTACAAAGCAACCATGCAAAATAGAGTGATATTCTTTCATTGGGCCAACTTGTATAAATAAAGATTAGATGAACGAATGAAGAATGATTATGGCTTATTTATGGATAGCTGAATTGTACATGTTCTCCTCCCAGGCTGGCCAGAAATCTGTGGAAATCCAGCAGTGAAACCCAATACAGGGACAACAAGGGTGGTTAATGGAGAAGAGGCAATCCCCCACTCCTGGCCCTGGCAAGTTTCCATGCAGGTACTGTCAACTCTTTTATCTCTGTGTGCCTGACAGACTGAAAGTGTAGAGTGGAGACTGAGTGATAGAGAAGAGCTTATATTTTTAAAAATGTATTTCTCTTTCCCCAGGCTTCACCAATGTTTCCCATACCTTACATGCACGGCTGTGGAGGCTCTTTGATACACAAAGAATGGATCCTAACAGCTGCTCACTGTTTCATGGTGTAAGGAATAGCTGCAGAAAGACCTTTGGCACATGCCATTTTAAAAGTCCACTGTCCTTAAAAGCAGCTATATTAGATATTTTTTAAGTAAAAATGTAATAATCATAGTGATGAGCTGACAGAAAAGTATTACCCAAATCCCCAGCTCCCCTCAGTTTTACAGAGCTTTATTGCAAGTTTCAGCTCATTGTTTAGCTGTTTGGTCCACACCTTTGCTGTTTGTTTTGGTTCACTCTCAGCACTCTAATGGTGTTATTTTCAGCCAAAGCAGACAGTGTTTTTTCAGGAAAAAAAAAAAACCTAAAAAAATTTCGAACATAGTTCAAACATTTCCCCGACTGACAGCTTGCACAATAGCCATAGGGAAAAGTAAAACTGATTTTCTCCTTAACTATCTTTCTAGCCCACTGAATAAACCGTCCTACTGGCGCATGTGTCTAGGAAAGCACCACATGAACTCCTCCATGGATGTTCCCTCAGCAGAAGAGTGCTACAAGGTGGATGGTATCATCCGCCATGAGGGGTTCGTCTACGAGCAGGATCGTACTGACATCACCAACGACATAGCCCTGGTGCATTTGGCTGAGCCTGTCAATATGACGAGGGAGATCAGCCCCATCTGTCTGCCCAAACCTGGGGCTGTGATGCCTGCTGGGACACCCTGCTTTGTCACCGGATGGGGAGACGAGAAAGGTAGAAGTGATCACACATTTCATTTTCGTGCAAAGGAACTGAAGCTGTAATGCAGCTCTAGGAACTAGAGGTGACTGTAGTTGTAGAAGTAGGTGCCGTCGTAAATGTGTGAATCCAAATCCCTTGCAGTCTTTTCTTCTATACTTTTTTCAAACTCTACACTTTTTTCACACTAAGTGAAAACAATTACCAATAAAAAGTAGATCTTATTTCTGCATCCAGCTGTAGCGATGGCCTAAGGTTTATTGATGCAGTGAGTATAACCCTAAAATCTTTTCAGGCAGGTGTGTCGTGCTGTTTGTCCCAGTAATTCAAGAAAGATAGGGAGAGCTGGAAGTTTATATTGGAGTAAATGTGTCAACATTTATGTGCTTTCCCTCTCCAACAGCATAAACTTTTCCTTTTCACTTCTGCCTTAGGTAACCTGTTCCCCAAAGTGGCTCAGAAGCTAAACCAGGCAGCCCTTCCTATAATTGACTTCCAAACCTGCAGTAAACCTGCTTACTGGTGGGACACCCTCAGGCCCTCCATGATCTGTGCTGGATATGAGTCCCCAGATGAGCTTAAGTCAGCCTGCCAGGTGAGAGGACTAATTCAGAAAAGATTACAACTGTTGAAATCCACACAGTGGATAGGAGAGGATGGTACTTTGGTAAAATGGTTTGTTAAAATTCCCTCCATGCTTTTTTAAAACATTATATAAACGTGATGGCCTCTAATGATTAGGTTGTCCATTATGTAACATCCAGCTAACCGTCTTGTTTGTGATCAGTCAGCCTTGACTGCAAATGGCTGCCCAGTTTTCAGACATAATTGGACAAGAGAACATAGGAACGTTATTTGTTTGCCATAATGAGCAACCATGCAAGCAAGGGCATGGGAAGACTAGAAAATTAGGAAAGTACTTCAGAAAAGCACTGAAAGCTCTCAGTGGAGCTTTATCAAACACAACACTGACATTTGCCTCCAGAAAACTCTGTCAGGCTTTTGATAAATATTGACCTTTACAAATTGTAGGACACAGGGATGACTTATAGTTGCTGTCAACATCAAATGTTTGCCAGTGCATCTTCTTACCTGTACAGTAAATCTTTACTCATTTCCTTCTCCTGCTCTGCTGCAGGGTGACTCTGGGGGTCCTTTTGCCTGCGAGACTGCTGGAAGCAGCACAACTTGGGAGGTCCATGGTATCGTTAGCTTCGGACCTCAGGGCTGCATCAAAGACAAGAAGCCATCTGTATTCACCCGTGTCTCTGCCTTCAGTGACTGGATCAACAACAACATCAAGAAGTTTATGTATGAAAATGGCAAAACCAACTAAAGCTGGTGTCTTCAAATAAAGATTTTGACAGTGCTCATTTGCTAGTTGCTGTTATTTTCTATGCTTCCACTGACCAAGTTATGGCACCTTTTTATTTAGGGTTCACCTTTGGCAATAAGGCATCTTCTCTGGCTTCCCAGTTAGGAAATAGCATCAGAACAGCTTTTATTTAATACTGTATTAAATATTTCCTGTATTTTTACGGTATACAACTTAAAGAGACATTGCACCAAACATTTTAAAGAAATAAAATAAGTGACATTGTTCAAATTACATCAAATACAATGTGAAAACTGGCCCAAGTGATGAAACAATTGTAAGCACTGCAGCCATGTTTTAATCTTTAAAATAGATATTGAATTTCCCTTGTCAGTGTGTTCTTGTAGCGTGGATACAGTTTAAACAGTACATGAGTTTGTTTCTCTTCAAGCCAACCTTCCAGTTCTCAGTGCTTACAAGCTCCCTCCTCTTTTCTTCCTCCTCATTTGCAGGCAGATGAATCCTGCAGACACAGATTTAAAGTTTGGAGTTTTAACCCCTTAATCACATGACCCCACAACTTGGCCAATGGGAGAGCTCGGCTCAGATTTCAGCAAAGGAGGAGAGAGGGGACTAAAGAGGGAGGAAGAGAAAGAGAAGCACTAATCTGTGCTCATGGGTTGGACAGCATATAGTCTGCCGGTAGTGACAGCACTTCCTTACACTCTTTCCCACCGTGGATTATCTGTGTTGTGTTTTGGATTATTTCTATGGCATATTTTAAGGTGAAAAGGATTCCCACCACTGGGAAGAATTCAAAAGTGTGTTCTGGCACAGAGTGAGGAGAAGAGGAGGGAAGACAACATTTTTTCCCCTCATCATTGCCTCTGCAGGCGTTTCTTCTGTGGGAGAATGGGGGCAGGAGCTCTGACCATCTGTGTGAGTAGAAGCTACAAAGCCTGAGTCGGCTGAAAGACTTCCCATTCAACCTGTGATTAAGGGCTAAAGAATGCATAACGGGACTGTGTTATTCAGTGTCAGTCTACACAGTCTTTTGTGATAGTGTGGGTATTGGATTTTCCAGTACTCACACAATGGCTTTTTAAAATGTCAAGGAGGGAAAAATCTCTTCTCCCTGCAGTATAACTAACTTCCCCTCCTTAAATGAAAGTAACTTTTCTCAACAAATACATTAATTGTGGCATTGACATAAATATTTTTCCTTATGTAGTTAACTGAGAAAGCAGCCAGTATCTGTACAAAAGTACAGAACAGAAAAAGCAGAGAAAGCAGAGACAAAAACCCACTGTAAGCTACACATTTCCTGTCCATACCTGTAATTTTTTCCAAGCAATGATCTAGCAATGAGGTCACTTTCCACAAAAGTGGAATTTGTGTCTGTAAAAAC
The DNA here is from genome assembly GCA_037833715.1 of Toxotes lorentzi. NCBI lineage: Eukaryota > Metazoa > Chordata > Actinopteri > Toxotidae > Toxotes > Toxotes lorentzi. Next base: position 8,225,026 of record JBBMJY010000020.1, read on the forward strand.
ATTAAACCACTTTAACACTCCAGTTTTTGTAGATGTTTTAAAACTCTGTCTCTCTGGGAGTAGTTTCTGTGAGCTGAACAGCTGTTGCCTCTGGTGCCTGTGGTACTTTTGCTACCAGTTGCTTTTAATGGCCACCCCTAGAAGGAGAGACACAAGAGAGGAGGGTGGGTCCGGGTGGTTGGGAAAGGAGGGCACATGCTAGGGCATGCTATACCCTTCATGAGCAAGCTGAAGATCCTTCAAAAAGACATGTTTATCCACTCAAACTATCTGAAATGCAAAAAAAGCATCTCAACCAAGTACACTACTCAAGGGGAGAAAGCAGACATTCAAAAGTCATTAGCTTCCAGAGTCTCTCAATAGTCCCTCAACAATAGGTTTCTTTCTCAGTGTCAGAAAGTGTAGTGTGAAAACATTTTAAGGCTGGGGGAGGGGAGAGGACTATCAGGCTAATCACAGCAGACTATCCTGGTAAACAATAGAGTCAAATGGGCACTGCAAGTGTGTGTTTCCCTTTATTTTTGGATGATTCAGTTCACACAGGCTCTAAACTTTGCGGCAGCTGTTTGAATGCGAAAAGAACAACTTCATGGAACCCTTGAAATTTGGCAGTGAACACCTACAGTTTTACATGTGTCCAACACTGCAGCTCAGTTTAGGTATTGAACTGTGGATGTAGATTAGGCTATGTATATTGTCCGCAACTTAGCCCTTTCAGATTTACTTGCCGAGTGTAGGTTGTTGCATTAACTTCTCACGTGACCAAATAAAGAAAAAAGAAATCCTTGGCAGTCAGGGCAGTCCTTGATTACATCATCTGCCATGCTGAATGTGCCAGTTGTCCAGGAATAATTTACATTTCGAGTTTTCTAGGACCCTTGTGGTTTGCAATCTTACCCCAAGCACTGTCTATTTTTTTGAGTTTTTTTATTGTGTTGTTGATGTTCACTGGATCCTTACCCGTTACTTGTTTGACGGGCCTTTTGTCGTACCCATTTTTAATATCCCATATTATAAATGTGTGTGTCTGTGCAAGTGTAGGTGTGCGAGTGTGTGTGTATGTGTGTGTGTGCGCATGATAGTAAAGACAGATTTGGGAGACATCTGCTCAGTAAGGCCTATCACAACAGTTAAACCTAGCTCAGACCGGCTTAACTCTTTATCACCTGCAGCAGTAGTAGTACTTTTGGAGCCAATTTGCAGCCATGAAAAGTTCACCCACTGCTACTCAAAACGCTGTGACCTATTAACATTATTAGCAACAATAGACTGTTATGCATGTAACATGTATATATAAAAAAAAAAACTATATGATCGGGTAATATAAAGGAAAATGTCAAGAGAAATGCAGTTAACTTTGAAAAACTGGCATACCTGAGGACCTAGACAGTCTATTACATCAAAATACTGTATGTCTGTATACTGTTTAGAACATTAAGTATTGTTGCTCCCCAGGCAGCCATCGAAGCATAAATCAGTGGGAAATCACAATTCAAGTGTATTTAATTACATTTCACATTCACTAGGAACTGGCATATTTGTATGCACCTGTCAGAGAGGAGTGGATGACTGAGCACCATTAACACATGTCCCCTTGCCTGTAAAAGCTTCTCAGTTGCTCATTTGAGTGTGGATGCATGTCACATTAAAGCATCTGCCATGGTAGAGATCTTGCATCCTTAGCCACCTTAGCACCATCTGTGAGGTGGGTTTTTAATCTGCAAATTAGGCCTTTCAGCTTTACTTGCTGAGTGTGGGTTGTTGCATTAACTTCTCACGTGACCAAATAAAGAAAAAAGAAATCCTTGGCAGTCAAGGCAGTCCTTGATTACACCATCTGCCATGCTGAATGTGCCAGTCGACCAGGAATCATTTACATTTAGGGTTTTCTAGGAGCCTTCTGGTTTTCAATCTTACCCCAAGCACTGTCTATTTTTTTTAGTTTTTATGGTGTTGTTGATGTTCACTGGATCCTTGACCTATTTGCCATCTTTATGATTAACGTTTTCTTACATAATGCACTGCGTTCATCAGTGAATTATGTAAAGTTATTCTTACAAATTTATGCAGCTCCTCTTACTGTGGCCCTATGTGGCCAATTCTGTCTTAACAATTGGCCACATAGGGAATAAACTCAGTGGCGCTTCTTCTTCACCACCTACTTCTGCCTTCCTAACACAGTAAAACAACTGTGTCACTGTGGACCTCACTGTGACCAGATCACAGTCGGGGCCTCTCATTTCACTGTGTGGGTCAGTTCACTCATTTGAAGTGGTGAACTCTGGAACGACAATATGTCACATGGTGCAGTTGTAGCTATGGCTACAAGAGTAAAAGTTGAACTGAATCTGTGTTGCTCTAAAGTGCAGGAAGTCTTTTCTTCCTCACACAGTGTCCGAATGCTGCCTCTGGTTTGTGTGTCGTCTCTCGTCTGGTCCTGGGACAAACTAAACACAGACAGAACTGCGCCGTGCTGTTGGTAAATGTGACAAACGAACAAGTAATTTACATGTTTTCTCTAATGTTGCCTCATTGAATGGGGATGATGATTCTGTAGGAAGAGTGTGTGTACACTCAGTGTTTACACTCCTAGAAAGACAATGAGAGTGTGTTGTATGGTCTGTGTATTTACATGAAGAGACATTTGGTACTGTTTGCCAGGTATCAAGGGAGATGTACTTAACAGCTGGTGAATTAACACACTGGAAGTACATTTACTCATCTTACTTCAGTATTTCACTTTAACTCCATTACATTTTGGAGGGAGAAATTTTACTTTTTACCCTGGTACACGTAACGTGATAGTCATAATTAAAACTGAATATACATAAACCCAATATCTTTGGGTTTTGGACTGTTATTATTGAAAAATATTGAAAAATCAATTAATCAAGAAAATGAGCACCAGATTAATCAATACTGAAAATAATCAGTTGCAGAACTAGTTTTTACATGCAAAAAACAGAATGAGTTTTATTGTGTAAATGTTAAATTGCTGTTTACACAATAATGCATAAATAATAATACCATTATTCAATAATAATATGCTAATTAAATAGGATATAACACTCACTCCTTTTTGGCATAAGGAGTACTTTTACTTTAAGTACAACATGCTGTTAATACTTCCATACTTTTACTTGAGTAAGATTTTGAATGCAAGTATTTTTACATTATAGTGTTGCTGCTTTCCTTAAGTGGAGAATCTGAGTACTTTTTCCACCACTGGAACACGCACGCACACACGCACACATATTTCACAAGATAAAAAGAAGTCTCTGTTTAAGGAGCCAGCTCTTGCATGCTTTACTCTCAGTTCATACACCAGCTTCATAGACTGCTGAAAGGCACAGTGTTTATTCAGAGAGCTATCCAGTAAAACCTTTTTTATCTTCCAGCCTTTCAAGTCCAAATGTAGGCATTTGGACTGATGATCCTTCCCAACTCTCAGAACATACTCCTCTCTGATATTTTTTTCCTTACTACGCATTCAAATTCATATTTAAAGTTGTTAGTAACAGGTGGCCATCACCTCCCCTGAACATATATGTGTTTGTCTACATGTCCCTACGTATGTCCCTATTTGTGCAGGTGTGCGTGTCACTCTGGCAGTACCTTTAATCAAAGGTGTTGCATGGCAACCTGATATTTGTCGTAGCAACACATGCACGGCCAGCCCTCCCCTTTCTCTCCCTCCCAGCTCCTTGCACATACTGTCCTTTCAGTGCATGACAGTGAGACTGTGGGAGGTGTTATGCATAGACTGCAATACACACCTTTTAGTCTATGGAGCAGAGTGAGCCTCCTTCCTCCAGGACAGGTGTCTCAGCAGTGCCTAACCTGACGCCGGCTCCAGCACGGCCCTCTGTGCCTATAGTGTCAGTGGCTGACTGCTGCTCTCTGCTCTTCTCCCTGCAGCACAACAAGACAGCAGTGCAGGTTAAAGAAGACATGAAGAAGATGGTCCAGATACCCATACTGAGACCCAGGACAGTGGCAGCCAAGCACACCAAGCTGTTTGGAGCATCCCTATTTGAGTTGCAAGAGAAGGGCCTGATGGAGGATGGTGTCCCTCTGGTGGTGCGGAGGATGGTGGAGCATCTTCAAAAGCATGGTGAGGAAAAACAAATTTAGTGTCCCATTCTGACCTTCTCTTTTAGTAGTGTAGTTTTGAATTTTAAATAATTATATGTTATATTGTTGAAGAAGTAGTGATGGTACAAACAACGTTGTATGTTATAAATCTAGCATTTTTCAAACCAAATCAAATCCCACATTTATACAGTAACATAAGTGGAACTCAACTGATAAATTCCTATGTGGGTTACTGAGTTATTATATACTTTGATCTACGAAAATTAACCGTTTCAGTTACATAATATTTAAAGATACCATGACAAACATTCAGTATCTGTGCTACTTTGTGAAATAAGAAACAAGACATTTCCTTAGAAAGTCACAAAAAACGACCTTACCTCTTTCATCTTACATTTCAAGTTTTAGCCCATTTACTGCAAATCATATATATTTGACATCACAGCTAAACATTTTGCAAACCAAACTGTTCTTAGAAATTTTGTTTTTCCACACTTTCGGGCATCCATTTTTTTCTATGAATTCTCTATATAGTGTGAAATTCTATTAGTAAACTACTGAAACAATTCCCTGTGTAATCCATTACAGTGACCGTCAAGCCTGCAATGTCAGAAAGAAACATTGTGTTGTTGTGTGTCTTTGCTTTGCAGACTTTTGACCTGTACATCAACTGCATTACCACCCAACAAAAACATAGTTTAAACAAAAACTAAGCCTGTGGTTTAGTAGGAGTGTGAGTCCATTTTAACTTGAATTACACAAGTATGAGGAATACTTTTTGGTAAAAAGCTAAAACATGGAAACACATGGGCATGACCTACTTTATTATTTTTTTGTAGTTCTTCTGTTTGGTCACTAGATGTCAGAAAAAGAAAGAACTCCTTCCTCATGGCTACTGAAACTGCAGGCCCTTCTCTGTCTAACAGAGTCTGTGGCACTATTTTTGACTTCATCCCATCCTCAGCAGTGAATAAAGACTATAATAAGAATGACAGATGTCCGTAAGACTTACGACTATGACTAAAGACTGTCTCCCTTTTGGTGCTTCAGTGGGCAGATTCATATAGCAATCGTATCATCAGAGCTGACACTACTATTTCATGCTTTAAACTATCTACCAACAATTTCATATAAAAATAGAGGGGAAATGACGTCCTGGGGAAAAAAAAGCCATCTTGGAGACCTCCATCTTTGAGAATTCTGGCTTAACCACAGAGGTGAATGTCATCCAAGAGTGGATTAACAACTGGGCAATGTGGCCAGGGTCCCCTTTTTCTGTCTCTACTTTTTTCTGTCTACATAATTTAATTATGTAGATAATTTAATGGTTTAATTTAAAGCAGAAGCAGAATATCAGTAATGACAGGTCCTCCATCTTGCATCTGGTGGCCCTGGTCTTAAAGAACTAGCAACCAACAATTATTTTCATCATCAATACATCTGACAGTTATTTTCTTTAATAATCCTTTGATTGTGAAATGTGTAAAATGGTGAAATATGCCCATCATTATATCCTGAAGTTAAAATAGTTAAGTTGCTTTGTTCAAAACTGAGATTACAATCATTGAAAAGCAGGAAACTAGCACATTTTCTGGTTAGTTTCTGGGTGCCCTGAGGAAACTGTTAAATTGCCATATGCCATGGACAGTAGGAACTCGGTAACAAATTTTGGCCACGGTCCCCCTACAAGGTTAATCCGGGCCATGATTTTAAATGATTAAAAAAAAAAAAAAAAAAAATCAAAAGTAACATCTGTCCCTGTTGCTCTTAATAATCGACAGTACACAGGCTGTATTCCTTAGGTAGGAAGTAAGGCTAGTACCCAATGACTACTCACAGACAGGTCAGTGTAGTATTCAGCCGTTTGTTGTTTGCTTGTAAAATAACAATCTGTCTTTTAATCCCACACATATTAACTGTGACTAAATAGTGTTTCTCTAACTTTCCTCCAGGCCTGCACCAGGAGGGTCTGTTCAGAGTAAATGGAAATGTCCGGGCTGTGGGGACCCTGAAACAGCGGCTGGAGGGTGGCGAAGAAGTGGACTTTCTCTCTGAATCTGATACATGTACAGTGGCCAGTTTGCTTAAACAGTATCTCAGGGACCTACCAGAGGGTCTGGTAGACTCAACAGTCCAACAAGCACTTATACAACTTTACCAAGGTAGGAGCAGATTTCTGTTTGTTTCCACCTGATGTGCTTATTTTTTAAACCGTTGCTTGCTTATTTTTGGTTCTAAAATTATAATACCAGCTTGAGTAGACCAGTTCTAGATTTTTACAACTATTATGTGATATCCATCCTGAACAACATCCCAAATCCACAATGTGATATTAATACCCCCACACGTGTAGTGCATATCTGGGTCATGACTCCGATTGGATGATAAGCAAAGCTATCTTTAGGTGGTGAAATTGACTATTAGCACTGCAGTCATCTGCACCAGGCGGTTCATATAAAGACTCTGCTGAATTAAGTGTGTGTGAGTAAGAGAGAGAGAGTCTGTGATTACAGGAGTGATGGACCTCATATGTCTGTCAATATTCTTGGAGGTCATAAAAGGTAAAGTGAGTCATTTGGCAGATGAAGTGTCTGAGCTCACTCTCTGCTCTCCTCCATTCCCGGGGCTTAATTTGTTTAAAGAGAGAGGAGAGAATATTTTGGCTGCAGTGTTCATTTTGCCCTCACAGACCACAAAAATATCAGCCTATTTTACAGGGCCTTCAGCCAAAGGCTGCATTAGAAAACCACTCTTTGGTACAACACTTGACCTGCACTTTTGAAATAGCTTGGGCCTCCTTGCTAGTATTTAGCAAAATTAAAAACAGTTGAGGTGTATGATGAATGGATGGATTTGCAGCTTAATGTGTTAGAAGTATACTCACTCACAAACAGTTCAGGGAGAAAACACTCATAGAGCAAGTATATTTGTACCTGCCAAGGTCGAGATATACTTCAGTTGTCCCCGTAGGGAAATTTGTTCTGTGACCTGAATCAAATGAGTAAAAAAGCATGCTATCCAGCTTCATATCACAAGGGTTCAAACGCTAACTGTAAAAGTGCTATACTAAGGTCATATCGTGTCAGGATTCATTTATTATTTGATGGACAGATAGCTGTCAGTGATGATTTTGAGAAGCGTTTATTCGTTTTTCCATAATTTATCCATTTCTGCTTTCTGCAGTTTAATATCATCTTAAGTTCTAAAATGAAAACCTGTGAGGATTATTGCAAGTTAAAAATTTGCCATTTATAGACATCACACTGAGCTCTGGGAAGTTGTGAAGGTCAGTTTTTGACAGTTTTTTTTTTTTTAAACAGCTATATACTTAATGATAAACTAGTTCATAAAAATGGACAGATTAAATGAATAAAAATAATACTAGCTGCAACCCTAAACAGTCTTTTGCTAATGGGTTATATACTGCTCCAGGGTTTTTTAGGAGAACCATATTGATTAACAAATTTCATGTAGTGGATGAAATTTTGCTGTCAAGGCAAAAATAAAAATCTCATATGGGCAGTTCAGATCCTGAGGCACATTCTAATAATATCTCAGGAGTATTTTTTTTTTTATTCTGGCTGCATTTTCCACTTTACATTCTGTACAGCTGCTGCAAATACTTACTGTACGATTATGCATGTTTTTGCAGCTAAATATAGGCCTACAGAGTAACAGACCATTTGACCAGTTTAGTATGAGAAAGTTCACTATTAAACGTTGTCAGAACAGTTTTCCCATTTCTTCCAGTTTATTTCCAAACGTTAAATCTGTCCTATCGTTTCAGTTTATACAATTGTGTGTGTGTGTGTGTGTGTGTGTGTGTGTGTGTGTGTGTGTGTGTGTGTGTGTGTGTGTATATACACACCCACCGGCCCCTTTCCTATATACCCCGCTATCATAGTGTTCTATC
>JBBMJY010000020.1:8233057-8245045 GCA_037833715.1 Toxotes lorentzi
GTGTGTGTGTGTGTGTGTGTGTGTGTGTGTGTGTGTGTGTGTGTGTGTGTGTGTGTGTGTGTGTGTGTGTGTGGATTGCAGTGAAAGAACAATTGATGGATATGACTGAAATGTTCTTGGCTGAGTCTGGGTGAATGATATCATCTTGAAGTTACATATAAATACACACGTACACACACTGTTGCCTAAGAATCTGTCATCAGTAATCAGTGTGTGTTCAAAGTTGCTCACTGATTGAGCAGTTTGCTTCCTGGGAAAAATGCATGAGAGTTCTCAAACCTTTGTGTATACGTGTGTGTGTGTGTGTGTGTGTGTGTGTGTGTGTGTGTGTGTGTGTGTGTGTGTGTGTGTGTGTGTATATACACTCACCGGCCACTTTATTAGGTACACCTTGCTAGCATCGGGTTGGACCCCCTTTTGCCTTGAGAACTGTCTTAATTCTTTGTGGCATAGTTTCAGCAAGGTGCTGGAAAGATTCTGGTCATACTGACATGATAGCACCGCGCAGTTGCTGCACATCCTGCAGTTCCACCACATCCCAAAGGTGCTCTGTTGAACTGAGAGCTGGTGACTGTGGAGGCCATTTGAGTACAGCTGGAAGCAGCCACAGGAACATGGGTAATCTGTGGTCATAGAGGGATGGACACGGTCAGCAACAATACTCAGGTAGGCTGTGGCGTGTAAACGATGCTCAGTTGGTAGACCTAAAGTGTGCCAAGAAAATATCCCCCGCGCCATTACACCACCATCTGCAGCTTCAACCGTTGATACACGGCAGGATAAATCCGTGATTTCCTGTTGTTTATTTTTCTGTGAGCCCGTGGGAACTGTAGCCTCAGTTTCCTCGTCTTCGTTTCGACGGGTTGTGCGTTCAGGGATGCTCGTCTGCAGACCTTTGTTGTAACGAGTAGTTATTTTAGTTACTGTTGAATTCCTGTCCATTCTCCTCTGATCTTTGGCATCAACAAGGCATTTTCGCCCAGAGAACTGCGGCTCACTGGATATTTTCTTTCGGGCCTTTCTCTGTAAAGTTTCAGAAATACTCAGACCAGCTCGTCTGGCACCAACAACTATGCCACGTTCAAAGTCACTTAAATCGACTTTCCTCCCCATTCTGATGCTCGGTTTGAACTTAAGCAGGTCGTCTTCACTTTGTGTACACACCTAAACGCAGTGAGATGCTGGCATGTGATTGGCTGATATGATATTTGCATTAAGGGACAGTTCAACAGGTGTACACAATAAAGAGACCAGTATGTCGGTGTGTGTGTGTGTGTGTGTGTGTTCTTTATCTACCATTTCTCTAATTTTCACCAAAAGTACAAAATCATGTATAGTACAGAATGGTTTTGTCACGTGTTTCCTTTTATTTCAAAATGAATGAATGAATGTAGCCAATAGAAAATGGGACTTTATTTTCAGTCTAATCTCTATTCTAACAGAAGTGTTCAGTGATCTGTTTCTCACCTTAAAGCAAATGGATTCTACTGGTCTCTCACTATGTCCACACACAGCATATGTAATTATGTGCAGTGATCCCCCCCAAACAAAGCCCACACATGCAACCATGTACTTTACACACTTGTGCACGCACACACACACACACACACACACGATCTGAACTTTACTCAGGGGCAACAATAGCAGCTGTGAGTGCTTTAAGCCATTATCCCCCCTCCCCCTCTACATATTCAGACAGACGTACACACATACCTGTGTACGTGCACACACTCTGGTAGCCGCACACACTGGCAACGTTTGCGTCACTCAGTCATTCAGGATCAGTAGCCATATCCGTTTATCCAACTCTGACCCAATTATGTATCCCGAGTAATAGCATCAACATATTTTCAGGCTCTTTGCTCTAATGCTCACGTATTACTAGTCACCACAACTCTAGCTTATATACCACAGAGAGCAGGTGGATGGAGCGATCACTGCCTGCTGGAGACTGGCCGTGAAACTATTTACTAAACTTAGGATTTGAACACTGTTCACTAAAAGTCTATTTATGTTTTGCATATTGTGAACTGCTTCAAAGGAAATCCAGTTCCTCACCACTAATCACAGGGCATTTGTTGGAGCACTACAGCATGCCTCAGCTTTTATTTTATTGAATTGCATTAAGTTTTCTGAATGCAAAACAGCTGTAACCACCATCCCAAGCTTTGACCTGCTGTGACATGTTGTGTGTCTATAGAGTGCAGTGATGATGGCTCTTGGTCAGATATCAGAGACCTGCTCCAGCAGCTTCCAGATGTCCACCACAGCCTCCTCCGTTACCTCTGCCACTTTCTCACCCTTGTGGAGTGCAACCACAAGGACAACCGCATGACCGCCATCAACCTCGCCACTGTGTTTGGACCCAGTGTCTTTCAGTGAGTTTAAGATTTTTTGAGGCTGCATGTGGCCAAGCATTCAAAATAAATACCAGTGGACCAGTGTCACCATTACTTATTATCATATACAGTACTGTGCAAAAGCTTTAGGCACTTTAGATGTTTCAATTCTTATCCATCACACAATAGTATTAGGGAGGTATTGAAACATTATTCAATGAAATGTTATATACTTACATTTATTGAATCTTTAATGCCTTTCAACCTGCACTAATATAATTGAAGTTGCAACAAGCTGTAAACACAACTATGCCATTTCCTCATCATTTAAAGTTGACATGGTGGATATGCCAGCAAAGAGTTGCCTATTAACACTTCCAGGAGATTGCAGCATGTGTTTTATTGATTCATACTCAGAGGCATAGGAGCCCACCTGACAAAACTAAATGTATTCATAACATACAGGCCTACTTCAGTGTCTTCATATCCTTGAAGACCATAATTGACGTCAGTTTTGGCAAGTTTGGCATCTTGACCTTTGTAAACTATGTTTGTTGCATTCTTGAAATCACAGTAACAGTATGTCATGGCTGCTGTAAATTTCCTCTGTTCTTTGTTTCTGCCAAAATGTTTGGCCAGCAGGTGGTGCTGCAGTTTATTTGGAGAAACTACAGTCATAACGTTGTACAGTATAAAATGTCTGCGAGTGATATTTCTGATGATGATGATGCAGCTTTTGATCTGCAATAAGCTCTGAAATCATATGTTTTACTCTTCAAAGTCTGACATGATATTAATCAAAGGTCACATTCTATAGGTTAAGAGCATTTTGAAGTAAATGTCATATGACATAGAAAACAGTCTGCCGTTAATGTGTTTTCAAATATTACTCCAACTTCATAAATAAATGATGCAGTCATTGGCTTCATGTGCATCCCTGCAGCTGCTGAGATAAGTACCTCTGTTCTCACTAGTCTTTTTATGATGGACAGTATGTTGCAGTTCATGCTCTTCCATTTCCCGACATACAGCTGCACTGTTCTCTGGCCTAGTGACTGGTGGACATTTCCAGAAATAAACCAGGGTGTTCAAACTTGGGAACCCTGCACAGAAAATATATCAAGTCTCACTGGAGTGAATAGAGAAACAAAAACTGTACTGAATACAGTTTCACATGTACAACCTGTGCTCTTCATCATAGCCTATACTTGTGTATCTGTGTCAGTTGATGTTATATAATTAGGCGTGCAGTAATGCCTACAACCAAGTGTACATCTCACACAGTCCAGTTACAACTCGCTAGCATCAGACATTATACTTAAAGGGGCAGCTGAATTCTGCTGTGTTAATCAGGTTCATCACCAAGTGATGAGTAACTTTCAATTTCTGTGTCACTCTCAAACCAGAATCACTGTTGAACCATAGTTGTTTAATGCAGCAGAGCAAAGCACATTCTCAGCTGAATTTCTGCTCTAATGAAATCTCATTCGTTTGCTTTTATTGTTGCGTTTTGTCTCTTCTCTTCTTCTTTTCCAGCGTGGCTCCAGGTTTTGAAGCAATGAAGGACCAAAACATTTGTAACAAGATAATGGTCAAGCTCATCCAGAACTACAGCAATATGTTTGAGACAGACAAAGAAAAAGAAAGCTGCACAGAAGAACTGTCGACCCTCATTGTTGTCAAGGTGTTGTATACTAATTGGAATACCAGGTGCTAATATTTATATGCAGAACAGATCTGTGCAATCTGTGCAGTGTAGTGCAACTGGTAAAGACAGCCAACTGTGAGTCACATGTTGTGCCCATGCACTTTCTGCCCTATGACCTCATCCTCTGCCCATCCATGTGGAGGAGTGAAGGTTTATAGATGCAGGCTAACATGATGTCAAGCTAAAATTGATTCACTTATTGATCTTATATCACAGCCTCGCAGGAATGACTCCTCCACAGGTGGCTGTTTTGAGTCTTCAGTTGTTGATTTATATTTGCTGCCTCAATGGCTGATGTCTTTATTGATCAACTGGTTTGTCTGGTCTGCCATTTTTCCGGGCAGTTACCTGAGGAAAGTATAGCTGCAAAAGAAAACAAGCCAAGCACAGCACAACAAAGTATCCATCTTAAAGTCATTACAGTTGTGTGATCTTAGATTCTGGTTAAATACATGAAGAATTTTGTCGATTGCTTTAGATTATTATTTAATTCTGTTTCATGCTTTAGAAACAAATAGGAATTCAGTCACCCATCCTCAGAAAATGTTTGACCAGACAATGAAAACTAAAACCTAAAAATTTTAAATATTTTGGTTATTTTAAGTTCCCGGAAAAAAATACCAAGGACATGCTTTCAGTGTCCTTGATGGTTGCTGTGACCGTGTAAAAATATCAAACTCTTGTGTGTTTCACTCAGACAGACCTTACGTGAACAGAAGGAAAACAGGCAGACTCACCACAGAAAGGACCTAGAATCAAAGCTGACAGAGACACACTGACCATCTCAGTTAGCGCAACACACTTAATATCTTTCAAGACTTAATTTAATTTCTTAAATTGAAATTTGTTCCAGTCCAGAGAAGAAGGTGAAATGAGAGGAATATTTACAGCTGCAGTAGGAGAATCTTTTCAACTATCATTTCACAAGTGGAAAGGCAAAACTGTGTCTGAATTTCCACTATTGGAAAGACATCCTTCACCACAGTTTATAGCCAACACCTTGATTGTTGATTGATGACTGTGTTTTTGGAGTGAAACGTGACTTAGGCCATCTGATGCCACAGTGGGGTGACCAGGCAGTGATCAAGGTATTTAGCTCCCCATGTGACCTCTCGTCTCTCATGGGTACCTCTCCTGCCATTTTTAACATCATCAAACATAGTGTCTGGTTCCCATGTGACAGTGCTTACATGATTTGTTGTTGCTTTCTTTACTCTATTGTATGTAAGGCATGGATTACAAATACAAAAAATGGCCATCTTCTTTGTCCTCTTTCCAGTCCCAGGAGGCGCACCTGACAGATACAGACATAAAGGAGTCACTGACACCAGTTCCCAGGATGAAAGTGCGTGCTCGGCTTTTCAGTAGCACGCCTGCATGTGTGCATCTTTGTTTATACGTTAATGCTCTTCTGTGTACCTGTTTTGTACCAGTTTGTCTGTTGTTAAATGCAGTGTTGTTGTTTTTGCATGACATTCCCAGGTCAAACTTGCTTGAACCCTTCAAACTCCCTTACGTAGCCCTTTTTAACACCAACCATGTGATCTGTGTGACGTGATTAACATAAGATGGGCATGTTTTGGAAAAGCTGTTTTCCAACACCAAAGCCATTTCTTTGTGTGTCTGTGTGGGTTTCTTTGCGTTTTAAAGATGTTATCAGTGTCAGCTGACTTAACTTATCATTTGTTCTTATGATACAGATTTAAAAATAGCGCTGTTCAAATTAGCATTTTCTTGCACTTGCTGAAATTATGAAAGAGGTTAGAATGACACAGAACTAGAGCAAAGATCTTGGGCACTGCAGGAGTATTTATATTTTTATTTTTATATGTGGTTGGTGCAGATAAAAGATTTGATTTTATTTTCCAAACAGCAGCTACTGTAGCATGTTAAATTTTGTCAAATTTTAAGACAACATGCAGCAAGTTGATCAGTATCATCTTGTAGCTCAACTTTATTTTATTCGCTCAGATTTTCCTGGTTGTTTAAAATAGTCGTGGCTGTATAACTGATCACATTCTTCATGCTGCAGTAAACATTTGAATGTGTATTTAAAGTTTATCCTCTTTTTTTTCTTACTCTCAGTTTCTTTTCTATGCACTTTCCAAGGTTGGACAAGCAAACATATCAGAAAATGCAGAGCTCCTGAACAATTCCTCAACCAACACTCCGAAGGCAAGACCAAGGAAGAAGAAGGTACAGAAAATTAACAGTTGGTTACTGTCAGTGTGATTAATTGTTGTCGTTTACGGGGTTCGTCTAATGGTTTACTACAGTCTATTTCTCACCCTTTCCAATAAATACTTCCCGCTTTCTTATCTGCCATACTACCTTGGTGCTGATTAGCCTGAGGTCATCTCTCAGACAGCCTCTGATGCCTGTGGCCTCGCTGCTCGGTCACATGATGTGATTTGATAAAGGAAATCTGCTGCAGGAAACTACAACATGCTTATTTGCAGTGAGAGACAAACATAGGCTACATTATGCTCCAACAATTCTGTTGTGGTCTTATCACAGACGAGCCCTGCCGCAAAAATGGCGTTTGACCATGGATTTGAGTGGATTTAAAGCTTGGACATTTCCTGTTTGTGTGTAGACATTGTGCTCTGGATGCCTTTGTTTAAATCAAAAGAGATCAATGAAAGAGCTACATTTGATAAATTACATACAAATTTTAATCTCAGAAACTTTGATCTTACGTAAATACTGATTTGCTATGTTTATGTTAAATTATTTATGAGTAATTTCTCTGAGGTTGGCTTCAGTTTGCCAACAAAGACTGAAATGTTGGTTCTGTGGCTGTTTCGAATGCAGTTTTGAAAAAAGATCTGACGCCATAAATGTGGTGTACATATCAAGACCAGTGTCACTGTAGAGATAAAAGAAACGCTGACAGACAGCAAGATAATCTCAGGAGAGTAAAAACATCTGCTGATTAAGAATACTTCCTTCCCACAGTAGTCAGTGAAAAAAAAAACATTTGCTTTTAGCAGAGTTGGTATGTAAAGCTTAAGATGTTTTTTAAACACCTGGAATTACTTAAAATTAGCCCCTCTGCCCTCTCTACACTTGTAGATATGTACACTGTGGAGTTTTTGAGGGCAATATGTAGTGTATAAATGTACACACGAATGGCAGACATGATTCTGGACAAACTCTACTGAACTATAAGTCAGAAAGCATGAAACAGCTATAACCAAAGGAGCACCTACAGTGAATGCTCCAACAAGGGCATTTGCAAATAGCAGATGTAACAATGCCATTTAAGCAGCAATTGACATAGAAATGAACCAGAAGAGGTTGCTATAGCAACACACTACCATCAGCGGTAAACTGGTGTTAATATGACAAGATGAACAGTCTTGTCAGGAGCTTGTTTGCCTTTGAAACACTTAACACGTGAACTTGAATAGTAACTTGAATGCAAAGCTGACACCAAGAAACCAACAGAAACCCCTCACTACCTATGAAAATGAAAATGGCATTTGCAGTAAATTGCTTGACCTTCTTAATCATTTATCAAAGTGATTCATCATCACTATAAATATTAACTTTTATAGCAACATTTACCAAACACTCCTGCTGAACCTTTTCTAGAAAAACATTTCACTCTCAAGGCCAGACTCTGCACAAATGTGGCCTTGATACTTGCCACTGCTAAAGACAAATACAGTTAAAAATGTAATTTTTATATTGCTCACCTCTCACACATCACTACCAGAGCTACACAGCATGGCTGGTGCTTTGGCACCGTGAGGTGTGGCATAAGTCTGTAATTTGTACAGTATTTGTCTGCCTCAGGTCAGGCATAGTTATGAGAGAAACACTCCCAAACAAACAAACACACCCACAGACGGCCCTAAACATGTCTTTTGTATTTATTTGATTTATGATGCACCTGTTATTAAAAAAGGATGAATGTGTGATCAAAGGGGAAGTTGTGATATGATGAAAACAAACAGATGTTCCAATACATGAGCCCTGGACTCCCAAAGAGCACATGGATATTAGAGTAAAATCCATGTTGTTGAATTAATATGATTAATCAGAAATTTCTGTTGCTATGGTAGCACTGTGGGAAGATTCTAATGCTTTTTCAAAATAGGCAAGAAAATAGGCTTTTCTCCTTTTGAGCAAAAGTCTTTCTATTAACAACAACTATTTATAGAAGTCTAGTGAAAGTGTTTGTGGTGGTTGCGCAAAGAAGAACAGGTACGGATCTGATTGCACACATGCTTCTGAAAAACTGGACAAAACAAGGCTGAAAAGAGCTGTCACCACTCAGTGAATAGAGATCAGTTAACAGAGGTATAGGTTGTTTTAAGGCTAGCTGCAACTGCCTTTTCACTGTAGCAGATCACTTTCAAGAAAGTACACCAAAGTAAAATATTAAGTTCTGAATGTTTTATTTGGTTTCCCTTACAGTCTTTTCAGATTTTTGAAACCAGGTCACATAGTCATTTCGATCTGTCCGGCTTCTTTGCCATCTGGTCTGTTAAGCTCCTACTTGTTGTTACTCTGTTTGCTCTTTTTTATGCATAGACTGAAAGTGAGACCCAGGAATGGAGGCAGCATGGCAGGTTGAAAGTGACCTGGAGTTCTGTCTATCTACTGACTAACTTTGTATAACTACCATCATACCCTGCACAAACTTGAACAAAATATGTTTTTTTGACTTTGCAATGTGACGCACATTTTACTTCTCTACAGAATTCCCAGTAAAGTGAGTAGTAATGAGTGAATAAATAAACAATTTCAGTTTCCATCTTTCAAAGAAAGGTGTACTGGCTAGGTACCTGTATAAATTTGAGGGTTTTCTGTCAGATCTTTTTTTTCTTCCATATTAAAGTTTCAATTAATTTTCCTTATAAAGCAAAATAAGACATAAACAAAACACATAATCAGAAAAACCTAACAGCACAGGCCAGCAAAGATGACAGAACCATCTCACCAATGCTGCTGAAGTCCTTTGTCAAAACATTTGTTTCTACCTGGATTGGGGGCTTGTCTGTGGTGTCTCCATGATATCTCCTCAGATCATGATGAAACAGGCCCCAACCCCCTGTTTCATCATGATCTGTCCACATTCTTTTTCCCTTTTTTTAATCTCCTTTTTTCTCCTCTGTGGTTTTCTGTGAATGACAAATTTAGCTAAATCAATTACAAAGCCCCGAGGGGCAAAATCCATACTAGGTTTAGCTAAAGAAGCTTGTGGAGCTAATTATGTTCCCAAAGATTCGCCCATTAAGTGCACCAGTGACTAAATGACTTAATGGAGGCAGCATCCATAGATTTTAGAACAACCCATTAAGTTAAACCCCAAATGGAAATGTTCTGCTGATAATTGGTGTAAAGAAAAAAAGTAAGCCTTTTAATTCTACCGACAGACAGACATTTAGAGCCAAACCTCTTTTCGCATTGGGTGTTTTTGTCTGTTATCAATACTTAAGCTGCTGCCGTCAGACCCATTTCATACCCAGTTTACCACAGCCAGCTGGCTATTTGGCATCATTGTACATGGGCAACCATACGAGCGCCTTCCATATATACTAAGAGAAAGCTTCTCGACACATTCTTTAACACTTCTCTCAGGTTTCCTTGGCTGAAACTCTGTAAGAATGCAGAAGGGTACTTTTCAAAATGTGGCTGTAATTAGGTTAAGGTTCTTCTCCTACACTACAGTCGGCGGTTCACGTTGCTTATACCCACTCAGGGTCAGCACGGTAAGACAAACATCAGTCTAACCTTACAGTTTTATAAGCTAACCTCTTTTTTCCCCTGGTCTCTTTTGCTCTCTTTTTTTGTTCTTTAATTGCTCTCTGCCTCACTGAAGAATATCCTCGAATGCATGTTTTATAGTGACCCGAGCAATGGTTGAAATCTCCAGTGTGCTTTTCCGTGTGTGTGTGTTTGTATGAGCTTGACTGTGCAGAAATGTTAGCAGCGTATGATTTCCTTCCTGTGCTGTCTCATATTTCCTGTCACAAGGCTCACCTCTTGTTGGTGTCTCTCTCTGTCTGTCTCTCTCTATAAAACAGGTGAGGAAAGTGAAGAGTGACGGCATGCCTGAAGTTGTCCCTCAGCCCAGTCGCTCTGCTCGGTTACCCCATGCGAGGCCTCTCTCCATACCAATAGTTTTGCCCCTGACCTCTGAGCTGAGGAGCCCTAGTCCAGAGGCGATGGAGACGACTCCCATACCTCTGGCCCGCCAACACACCCCAGACACTTCCTCGCACCTCAACCATCTTGATGTCAGCCCCTCTGGCAGCATGGAGGTCCTCAGTAGGTCAGTGCGTGATGAAAGCACATGCACCTGTGTCTCAGAAAGATCAACTGCACATTTTATCATTTGGATCTTATTATTTTTGCATAAATTATTTTATGACCTATTTTGTTTTTAAAAATAGCCGCAGAGCTGTTTTAATGCCAGATTTTCACAAGCATGCAGATACATCAGAGTGACATCTCTAGTCAGCATGTTCTGAATTGCTTTCCTGGAAATTAAGCAATATGTACAGTATGGTCTGAGATGAATATTCATGCCTTATGCGCACACTTTGTATTAGATTAATATTCATTAACCATGATGAATAAATAATTTAAACTTACCACCCTGAACAAAAAATAAAATGTGCAGTCCCAAATGGAATTCTGTTACACTATGAAATGTAGTCAGCTACTCCTGCAGCTACTGCACAGTCTTATCTGCAAGCATGATCCTTTATGGCTGCTCTAAAATAAAACCTAAGGTCATATAATACAAAACAAAACTTCATTAGTCACACACCTAAAATTAAATGTTAACCAATTCCTATTTTCATATTGTGATACCGTCTTGCTTTCAGTGGTTCCAGTTCCAGTTTGAAGTACTAAGGGGTCTCTAGCAGTGGTAAATAGGTTATGACCACTGTTTGCGTAGGTGAAGTGCTATCAGCTGAGGGCAAGGGTGAAGAATCTTAAGAGTCTGACAGTGATCAGGGATCTAAAGCCCAAGCCCCGTGGCAATGTGCCTTTGACATGCAAACAAGCCTATTATAAGAAGCTGAAACTGGAACCACTTGGTGTCGAGTGTCCTCAGTCCTGGAATAGGCAGGCTACAGCTGTGCCTGTTGTTGGGGCTCTTGCTGCTTTTACTGGGGGGCTTAGAATAGCTTGAACCTTAATGGTGATCACACCTGTACCATATGGCTAAAAATCCTGCTACTGTACCTCTTTTCCTCCTCTTTTCAACCTCTTTTAACTCCAAATAGCTTTTATTTGGAACCACAAATTTAAAATATCAATACATAGGTCAAACTACTTCATTGGCGATACACTATGTAGGAGTTCTCTCAGTGGAAAAATTGCTGTATAATCTGGAGCGAAGCAATAAATTCAAGTTGTTTGCGATGTTGAAGTGCCAAGATGAGAAACGATGATGCTGTTATGTTTTTTACTACAGCTTGTACAATACACCTGTGACCTTTAGTATGGCATTAATCAGAGTGTAAAACCGTGTCAGCACCAGCTCCATTAACACATTACATACAAGTTTAGTGTAATACATACACAGTGATTTGCATTCAGACATTCTTGAATACTGAATTACAAATCCCTCAGATCTAACTTATACATATTAGATAAATGTATATAAATGTAATGTTTTAGCACAGGGTAACAGGTTTACAAAGTTCTCTGTTCAAGAAACTCAGCCTCTTTGCTCTTTATCACCAAAATAACAACCATTATTGCTTGTGTGGCCTAAAGTGTGTTAAATCACCAAAGCCATTCACTGCCTCTTAATCGATGTTCCTGTCTACATGAAGTGACAAATATAATACTTCCAAGGTGGTAAGAGCTTTCCTCACCATGTCAGGGTAGGAGTGGGGGGGGGGGGGGGGGGGGGGGGGGGGGAGGGGGGGGGGGGGGGGGGGGGGGGGGGGGGGGGGGGGGGGGGGGGGG
>JBBMJY010000020.1:8250834-8279186 GCA_037833715.1 Toxotes lorentzi
CACACACACACACACACACACACACACACACACACACACACACACACACACACACACACACACACACACACCATACAGACTTTCTCTCTGCTGAAGTCTACTTGTAAACCTTCACATACAGAGAATCCCAGGCTGCCACATCGGAGATTAACCCCAGCCCAGTCAAAATGTATTGTAGATCAACATAATTTTCTGCTGTGTGTGTTGACCAAAGGAGGCCCTGGCTAATATCTGACTGTGGTGTAATACTGGATTACCTGAATGGACGCCCCTGGGGACACAGTGCAGGGGATTTAATGGTATAAGCATTTGTAAGCTTTGGAGTTGGTTCTGCACTTTGAGGAGGTGTTTCCACTTGACTTTAAATACAGAGACAGTAACTACAGAAACATATTATTTTGTCCTTACTTTTATTTGCAGAGTGGTTTTCTTAGTTGATGGGTCCCGAATAAAGCCATTATGTTAAGCCAATTTTAAACTCCTGTTAAACAAAGACTTGCACCTCTGGCTTTTTAAAATCACACTCAGCAGGACAAAAATAGCACAATAGCACAATTACATTGTCAGACCTGTCTTATCATTATAGACCAGACTTCAGCAAATTCTACAGACACCATCAAAATGGAAACAAAAAACAGCTGGGATTGCTGACTTGTCAGTGGTTATTCAGGTAAATTCAGAAACTGTATTTTCAAGCAAACCCGATAGATTTGTTATATTTCTCAAATTAATTGTTCAGAATTTCAGGAATTATTTAGGAAATATGCTTGTGCTCTCACCAAGAGTTATATGAGAAGATTTATACCATTTCCATTTCCAGGTGCAGTGACTTCATGTTTCATGCTTCATCATGTTTCTGATGATTGTCTGACAAAGTCGAAAGTTGAAGTGATTCGGATTACAGTTTGAATTTTGTTAACTTTGAACACAGCCAGGCTTAGTGTCCTTTCCATTTTCCAGTCTTTGTGCTAAGCTAAGCTAACCTGCTGCTGGCAGCTACTAGCTGTAGCTATTTAATGGACAGATATGAGAGTAGTATCAGTCTTCATCTCTCACTCTCGGCAATAAGGTGAAATAATGTAGTCTCAATCAACCTCAATCAAATTTCACATTGCACAAATAAATATAATAAACCTTGACCAAACGACTGCTACTCTTGTACAGTGTATCTTTTATAAGCCTAATCTAGGGTAAAGTTGGATCATAGTCATTTGTATAACTTGTTAACAGTAGTAGTTTTAAAGATCAAAAACTCATGTTGTAGTTAAACAGTGACAGTCGAAAGACTCTAAAGGTATTCGATTCCTAACAGCGTGTGTCCATATGGTGTTTTTTTCTGATCATCAGCGTCTTTCTTCAAGTGTTCCCAATGAGGAGAGAGAGAGCTCATGTGGCTGCATGTGCATCCAAGCTTAGACTTTATAGCTCACATGAAATTTTTACACCTGGGTAATGAAATTGTACTATCATTGTGTTGCTAAATCAGCAGCTGATCTGTTCCCAATCAAACACTGGACTGGTTTTGGGTTGGTGGTATAATTTTTATATTTTTAGTATGTGTGTGTTTAAGACAGGATTGTGGGCGTGGCTCATGCGTATTCTGATGGTGATATTCATCTCACATTTCTGATGCACTGACTCATTCCTCTTGCCCTATGGTCTCTTTTGCCACTAGTTCATGACTCAGACGGTCACCATTGCACACCAGGCAACAATCCCGTCTCATACCAGAGTGGTTTCACAGCGTTGCATATTCAGTTAACATTAAGTCAGTGGTACAAGCATTGTTCTGGACAGTGATGTCAGTTCCTTTGATGAGTAACCAAATTGCCTCACTTCTTCTACACTGTGCCAACCCGAAGACTATTTGGGACAACGACAGCAGCCAGAGGATATTTAATTACCAAATACTTTACAGTTGACACTTATACACAGCCACGCTCAGCTGTTTATTTCATCAATAGCCTAAATGTGGCATAAGCAGAGGTCTAAGAAAGCTGATTTAACATTATAGACCAAGATAGTTACCCCATAGGAGGAGTTTTTATCTTTTCTGATAACTTTTACTTTTAAAGCTAGTTTCTATGCATTTAGATGAATTCATTCACAACTCTTGACTTCTAAAAGGGGACAATCTGGGTGCTAAAAGTCACTTTTCAGTTGCTCACAACAGTCCATGCCAAGGCCACAGTTTGGGAAAAGGAATCACAAGCACAGAAGAGCCTCAGTCATAAATTATCAATGTATCAGTGCTAAGCCAGAAACATAGAGCGCAGTAATCTTGATTTGTTCGGCAGGGTGCTATAAAAATCTCTCAAAGGTATGACAGCCATCTTCCTCTGGCACATATTGCAGTTATACTGTATAATTGACCAGCTCGCCACCTTCATAGCAAGAGTGACGGTCATAGACAGATCTGAAAACTTCTGCCAGACCTTAATGTATCCACTGCACTTGTTGAATGCGTGCCTGTGACATTTGTAGGCATTAAGGTCTAAGGTTAAGTCAACATTAGTTAGCCATTAAACCATTTTATGTTGCTTTAACCTCATGCATTCAGTGCGAGGTCTAATTTTAGCTAGCTGGATAATATTTTTTCTCCTGTGCCCAGAGACAATCAATCAGCTTAGTCTGCTGCCTCCAGTGTACCTGTGAGCCCCAGCTGACATAACTTTCACTCCTCTGTCTGACTAACTTTCTAAAGAAATGAAAGTGAACTGAGGGTGCAGGATCTTTCTCATTTTCATGTGATAAAAATATATAATTAGGCTATCTAAGTCATAAGCACAGATAAAGAAAAAAAAGCACTGCACATTTACAGTTCCATGTTTGTGATTTGAATTGTTTAGACTCATCAAAATGATCATATGGTTATGACACAATAGGGCGTGTTCCCTTTTCATCTGATTCTCTATCCTTGCTTACAGCTTTGATAGTGTCAATACATGTCTGTGCCTTTTTACACAGGTTCACCACTGTCACCTTGACAGTGTACCATCACTCCATTGTTATCTAACTCTTTATCAGTGCTCCGTACGGGGCCTCTGCCAAGCTCTGCTGTTATTGTCAACACCACTGTTTTGGAAGATTTTTACAGGTCACCCCATGCACGATGAATAAGCTGTACTCAGGGAAAAGTAGGCATGACGTGTACCATTTGGTGAAAGCTATAGGGACTTCCTGAGGAGTAAAAATGTTTTGCGAGTTTTGCAGTAAAATTGTTGTACCCTCTGTGTCAAAAATGTTGAGATGTCCTTTCACAGCAATAATAAAATTTCAGCACTTAATCTTTTAAATATGATTAAACTATTATTTGCACAAAGCTGTAACAAAAAAACAAACAGTGCTTAAATGATTAATTATCAAAAATGTTAATTCTTTGTCAGTTGGTTAATCAAATAATTGATTTATAGTTTCAGCACTAAATTGATGTATCATGTCTGTACAGTGTCAAAAGAAGTGAAGAAATGCCTGTCACCATTTTCAAGGTTTTCAAGCACTGTTGCATCCGAGTAATAAAACAAATCAAGTTAACATTTTACTGCTTGTTTGGTGCTGCCCTGTGATTCTATGAGTAATAAAAATTCAACAATCTCTAATGATAGCTAGATATAGATTTATACACATCCCTGCAAAGGTAGTATAACCATCAACCTTAAACTCTTTGACACGAGAAGAGGCTGAGAAAGACAAGGAGGAATAGTGAACATAGAAAGTATTGCCTATATACTCCACAGTAGAGTTTACTGGTAGTCATAGAAGCCAGCCCCTTTGCTCTCTGGGGACCTACTTATGTTCTGAATGCAGCTGAAGTTAACACTCACTCATGCACACCAGATGCCTTGATCACCTAGGGCCAGAACCAGAGCCTGAGGGATTTTCAGCGTTGCTCAGTGACCTGTAGTGACCACCTGTTTCTGTAGCATTAAATCACTTTCCCCTCTCGTTTTTCTTTCAGTAACCACCTCTCCCCTGTCCACTGCAGACCAGATGTGGTGAAGTAAGTGGCCTTTCATACTGTCATTTCAAAAGCAGTGTTGTATTGATCTTGTAATTGATCAATTTACACTTTTTATTTAGAGAAAAATTCTTAAATTCTACCTCACCTCATATGAAACTGTTACTGGAGCTTAAAGTGGTAAATTTCTTAAACTTGTTCATGTCTCAATTTATTTCCATCTCCCTACAGTTTTCTGGACAGGACGATACGTTCAACAGTGGAGCAGCATGTCTTTGATGTAAACCCTTTAGGGGATCAAAGGGACTGTGAGTCAACCCCATGTCCACCATCTCCAAAGGTGACGCCAACTGCACGACAGAGACGTCGACACCAGCGAGAGCAGCAGGAGGAAGGCCTCAGACACCGAGAAAGAAACAGGTACAGTGGCTCTGGTCTCGTCATGATGTTGGCAGTTGAGGGTGCCAGCATGAAACTGGTGGCAGTTTGTCTTGAGTAGCAACACTGAAGTACACTTGAAAAATATTGATCTCTCTTGTTGTATTTTCACCTGTGATTAAGGTCTTATTTTCCTACAGTAAAAGTGAAGAATTATTTTACTTTTTCTGATGTAAATCAAAGTTTGATTTGCCTTCATTATAGTGTAGGAAACATTCCTATTCTTTCCTACTTCAAGAAATAGACACCAAAAAAAATCCTACTTTTACAAGTACTTTTTAATGGAAACATGTATATTTGATAATCAATCAGCAGTACAGTTACGTTGTGGGTAATGTAAGTGCCAGGTTTTTGCAAGGAAGAAGAATGTGTGGGGAAAAAAGACAGTATTTCACTTTCACCATATGTATCTAGATTTTTTAAGGCCGAGAAGACATCAATTCAAAAAGAGGCTGAGGATGGGCACTTTAAAATTCTTGAAGTAAATTGAAATATTTTTATTGTTTCTGCACATCTTTCTCAGTAATTCTACAAAACGACTCAGCACTTGATATAATGAATATTTTTGCACTGTGGCCTCTACATTTTTTACTAGTAAAGCACAATGAGATTCCATTCATTTATAAAGTCTGACCTCGGTGCAATGTTCCTACTTCCAGTTGGTGTTTTGGTGACAGTAAACATTCTTAAGGTTTCACTCTGGATGGTAAGCTCGTCCACTGAGACATAGTACAGTCATAATAACTGGAGTCATCACAGTAAGAAGCTAATCTTTGTTGATGGAGACCTGGTGGAGTCTGAGAGATCAGTGACACATGGATTAGAGGAGTGCATTAGTTCAAAGACAGCAGAAAATGTCAATAAGAGTGCGGAAAGTGAATAGACAGTAAATAGAATTAGCACTAAAACTAAACACGACATTAGTTGCTGGAGAAGGTATAAGTAAATGAGGTGTTGGGTTGACCTTGGCATTTAGTCTCCTGAAGTATTTCACCCAATGTTAAGCTGATAAAGACAGACAGAAAGTGTGCAGCAGAGAGAGTGAGGTGGAAGGCATTTCCTCACTCTTTTCTTTTCCAACTGACAACAGAGCTGCATCCTTCTGGGCAGACACCAACAAGGAGAACATACCGTCGAGCGGTGGAAGCAGTTCAGGCAGCGTGGGGGAGGACACAGGCAGCAGCAGTGTGGACTCACAGGGAGCCCAGAGTGGTCACACTGAGCAAACCCCCAAACCCAGGAAGTTGAAACACAGCCCTACGCTGGTGCAGCTCACGGACAACCAGGACGCCCACGCAGTGAGTCATAACACCTTTTCTCTCCATCTCCTTTTATTTTTGTGATTTGTCACCATCTTGGCAGTTTCTCTCCTACTCTTCCTTGTTACTGTGTGTGTTTTTCTCTGCTTTCTCCCTCTGTTGTTTTAGTTTGTATTTTCTCTCACTGTCACATGTCCGTCTTAGGTGCAGGTCAACAGATATTAGATCTCTTACAGTTGTAGTGTAGCACTATTGGACTGTTTTAGATATTAATGAATTCTGAAGTGTGCATAAAGCAAAAATGCATTTTATAACAGCTTCCAAGGATGTTATTGGAAACAGCATCACTGCATTCACAGATCTTCTCCTCTATTGCACATGTGATGCTGATGGATTGTTAAAGCATTCAGCTGAACCCCCTGCCATCCTTATTTCTGGCTCCCTGCAAATAATAGTCTATTGCAACAAGAATCACTAAATGGAGGCAAGTTGGAAGATGACGGGAAGCTGTGCAGCTGCCTAATGGCTCCCTGTTATCCTAATTGTACAGTGGGTTGTAATATGCAGCATGCCATACTAATTGTTCACCACTTTTTCTAGAAGCAGTGCAGATGTAAGGGCCAGCTATGAGTGTGCAATTAGCTACAGCTTTTATCCACTGAAGAAGATGATCCACCAAAGAGCAACTTGTCCTTTCAGCTGTTGTCATGTGGGCACTTGAGACCACAATGTTCCAAGCGCTGTTTTGGTTGAGTGATCAGCATTTGTATTCTGTCAAGGGGAGATGAATCAGATACAGTAAAGTATTTCTGTGATGTAAAATGTTACTTTGGTAATTTAATTTTTTCTTGTTTTCTGAACTTTTAGAGGTTTTATTGTCCGGGCTTTACATATTAAAGTAGCTCCTACTAGGGTTCAACAGTGTGACACTGTTTACTACAAAACAGACCATAAGGTCATCAGGCAGACATTTCATAACGCTGTTTCCATTAAGGTACCTCTTTAATATTTCTGGCTGTATTAGATGACTGCACACAACTTTACAAATCAAAGAGGAGGTCTCTGTTATGGCAATATTGGATTGATGGTATTTTTACATCAGTGTGAAGAGGCACCTTGAGTTTGCAGATATTTTGGTCACTGGATAAACAAAAAACAGACTGTCATTTCAGGTTATTGTATCCTTATACAGTTTCTCAGTTGGGCGCCTCAGTTGGAAAATTGACTGTATCATCAGATATATCAGCATTGCAATGTAAAATTGTGGACTGAAATGTGTCCATAGTACCAAATAATGAAAAAACTGTAACATCAGTTCAGTGCTCAGATTTGTACTCATGTACTTGTTGATCAGAAAGTTTCGGATTTAAATAATGAATTTATTCCATATTTCATTTAAGCAAAGTTCTCAAATTAATTTTTGGAAAACATTGAGTATTTTAGATGTTTGGTGTCTTTTGTTTGTTGTATTCCTCAAAGTAATGTTTTGATAAAAGTATCGTTCTGATCACACTCTGGGCCGATATGGTATTGTAATACTACATACACTGATTAAATTAATTAAACCAAACAAAAATTTCAAACCAATCGGAACTAAAATAAAAATCACAATATGGGTGTACAATTAAAGCCAGATAATAAAATCCTTGGTCGACTACCTCTCGCCTGCCAAGCTAGTTTCATCGAGTCATACTCAACAGTGCTGTGGTACAGTGAGAGATCTATATGAGGAGTGTGTGAAAGCAGTCTCAAAGTCACATCGAGGACATGCTGTAAATTATGTAGCTGTGGTAACACGATCCAGTCTCTACAGACTCTTATTCCACAATATCTGCATGTAAGCAACTTGGATTATTATTCACACTTGGCTCCCAAATGATGTCTGCTAATGTAAAGATGAGCCACATGGCGTGCTGTCCCATCAACCGACTGATTGAAATAGATTTGGTCAGTTTACACTCTCACACTCAAGGAACTGAATCTTAGACTGGTAGGCAGTTTTTGTTTTTTTGCTCCCTATGCCAAGCCCTTATGTAACAGTACAGATGACACACGATGCCTTGACACACATATGGTAGTTATGTGATAGCTGGCACAGCATAGCTGATTGGCTGAGCGAGTGATGTGTCTGACAGCAGAGGATTGGTGTTAGCGGGGGTCTGTGTCTGTGTCAGTGTGAACCACTGAGGGTGATCAGGAGCCCTGAAAGCCCCTGGAGTGTTATTCCTGCTGCTGTTCATTGTAAACCAACACAGTGACACAATACGTTAATCAGAGTTGGGGTTTTTTTGTGTGACCTTTTTGACTTTTATGTGTGAAATTCTTTGTACATCTACGTCTAAAATAGATGAAACCTTTCTTCCCGTTTTTGAATAGTGCTACACAAATAAAGATTATAAGTTCAGCACAGCTCCAAAAAACCTCCAACAGCATACACATGAAAGGTTTAAAGATGATGATCCAACAAGATTCAGGAGCATTTACAGTGTCCCCTTTGATTTGCTAACACAATATAGCTTCTCCCATTTTGATTAAAAAAAACAGATCTAAAATCAGCTATTTGGATAATTAACATTTGGCATATCTTTTTCCAGGTAAAGGAATGTGTTGGTGAGAGACCTGTAGCAAACCACATGGATACAATTCAGAAAGGGTAAGCTCTTCAACATCTAAAGTTGATCCCTTTGAGGAATTTGTAAAATGTCATTAGATGTGGTGAATCGCTTTTTTCTCACCACTTTGACCTTTCCTAACTAAATTTTTGTTTTACACTGATAAGCTGTGTGCTGATCTGTCTGTGTTGTTATCTAAAGAGATCTGTATGGGATACTGTGATGTTTGTAATATTCACTTTATCTAATAAAGATAAAGGCAGCAAAGATATATGTGCTGTGCAGGGTTTCCTGAGGCTACCATGAGATAAACCTCTGTCTTGTGTTTGGTTTGACAGCTGGTGTAATTGGTTAAAGCTTATTTACTGAAGTGGTACAACTGTCTGATTTTTCAGAAATGACATTGCAAGAAAAGATGGCCTTCCTTCTCCTCCACAGGTAGGTTCAAGTTACTAGTTCTTTTCCTTTGAGTCTCTCTCTGTCTTTCAGTCTGCCCCCCCCCACTTGGCATTTGGAAGAGCTCTAACCATTGCTTTTTGTTTTGATCAGTGTGTTTCCTCGTCAGGAGTTTTGTGACACAACCACATTTCTGCTTTTGCTGAAAAGAAACTCCTCTGCAGTTCCCCAGAAACATAAAATTTCACTTCTGACAAAGGCAGATTCTAGCTTTCTTGTGAAAAGGGATATTTCCACTACTACTATAACACAAACATACAGTTGTTCCTCAGTCAGCTCTTCAAAACATTGTGAAAAACTCTGTACTTTTGGTTTGGAGTAAGTGTTGCTGTGAGTGTGAGCAGAAGGAAACAAGCCACCTTCTCCATCTGCTCTTCTTCACTGGACCAGCTCCACTGAACAGAATCATGCAGCACTGAAACCAATATGGTGAATCTTTTTCTAAGCAGTCCAGATGGATTTGAGTAGCAGCTCAGGCTGCAGCTCTGCCATCACCACACCGTGCCACTGAGCGGCCATCTGGAGCCGGCGTGGCGCCACTCTGAGTGGATGCTGGTGCAGCAGCCTCTCAGCTGGTCATTAATGCTCGGGCTACAGCATGAGCATCACACAGACATGATTTTTACCATCAGGCTTTCTTTGTCTTCCTCTGAGCAGCAGTTAGTTAGATTAATTAATAAACCGACCCTGTCTGTATGATGACCTCATCTCTGGGAGCAGATTTTTCAAATATTAATACTCACGGTATTACTTGGTGTATACATGCTATCAGTTTGGTTTAAATGTACAGTGTCTTGGTGATCTGGCAGAAATTGTGGGGTCTTTATTTACTGCTTAACCAATGAGTAGAACAACAGAAAAGTGTTACTGATTAATCATTTATCGTTTGTTTTTATGTTGTCAAATGTTAGAATTTGCTGCTTTTCTCTCTTTTATTTTACTGCAAATTGCATATATTTGGGTTTGGGTCAAACAAAATAAGTCATCACCTTGGATGCAATGGATACATTTTTCACTGTTTTCTGACCTTTTATAGACTGAACAATTAATCAGTGACATGCAAAAAACAATCAACAGATTAACAGATAGTGAAAATAAGCACAACTTGCAGCACTAAATGTATTCTGAGTTGTTAAAAAAGGATTTCACGGCAAACCTTTAGTGTTAGTGTGTTTGTGTAGTGTGTCTCGATATGTCACTGCGTCTTGTCGTAGCTTGAGTGCCTGTTTACTGATAACGCACACAACTCCTCCTTCAGCACACGTTGTACCTACAACAGAGGAAACCTGATAGTGAGAACTGCAGTGTTTTTAATCCGCTGTCGTAGGAGATCACTGCAACACTGACATGTCAGTTACAGTGACTTTTTTTTTTGCAGCAGAAAAAAGTCTTTTCATTTTCTGTGAAAACTGGCATTGCATTGACATGACTTACCTGTGTTAATAGTGTTGTTTGTGTGTGTGTGTGTGTGTGTGTGTGTGTGTGTGTGCGCGCGTAGGTGTATGCATGTGTACTATGTGCACATGTTTTGAAATGAGAGGTGTGGAGAGCTCTACCGCACATAAATGGTGTGAGAGGGCAAAAAGAAAGCAAAGCTATCAGGAAACTTATGTCAGGCCAAACCCTCCATATTGTGTGTGTGTGTGTGTGTGTGTGTGTCCAAGGTTATGTGCTTGTTTGTGTGCCATCTCAGCAAAATGCCCCTTAAATTCCACCATGCGTTTGTTTGTATACTGTGTGTGTAAGCCCCCCCAAACACAGCTTAATCATTGTCTAATGCATCCCCACGTCCCCTCACCCATATCACACACACATACACACACGTGCACACACGGACACACACACACACACGGACACATACACACAGTAGCTTTATCTCACCCCTCCTTTGCACCAGCTGGGCCTCTCATGATGATGTAATTGTGGCTCGAGTGTGTTTGAGTGAACACGGCGGCTGATGTTCCAGGGAACAGTGTGCTGCGTGTGGACCTGTGTGTGTGTGTGTGTGCGTGCACGTACATTTGAATTACGTTCAAACGCAGCACAACCACGGTCAGCTGTAAACATCTGTACTCTTGTTAATCCGCTGTGATTCTCTTCAGAGCATCTTGAACTGATGTTCCGTTGTACTCTCTGCGAAACCTTTCATCATGATTCTGCCAGTGATGATCATATTGATCAGTCTGTTAAAAGATCTAGGATAAACTAATCAAGTAAAAGTGAGGATATAGCTAAGTTTTTTTGTTGTTGAATCACCTTTAATGATTCATTTGCATATAAAAGAATGTGGCAACAAAAGTGCAGCTTGATGAAGAAACTTTTTCACCCCTTAAGGGTCTATTAGCTGTTAAGCTGTTGTTCAGTCGCTCTCCTCTGAGCATCTCTTACCTCAGAGACTCATAATATTACATAACAATCACCCAATAGACTCTTCTGTTTCAAAGTCAAATGAGTCCATACTTTAATTGCATGATTGCCGGCACTGAACAAAAAGGCATGCAGAGTACAGTAGTTAACAGGGAGCGAGTATAGAACAAATCAAAAACTAGGCCTGTACTTGTCAACAATAGTTATTAGTTACTTGCAACAAGTTCACAGTTCAAAGTGCAAGTTCACTTGCAGCCAAATTAAAATAGAATTCACTGTTTCACAATCTGGACAATATTAAAATGCCCATTCATTTCACATCACATGTTGCTGATAGTACTTCTGTATTTTTTACTTTACTAGTAAAACTTTGACTTGCAAGGCTCTTAATTGTATTTTTTTTCATACTGTAGCATTAGTGCTTATACAAACTTTGCTTTTCACACTTTCATACTTTCATGCTCTGATGTTTGTGTATATTTTTTGTGGTTTGTTTGTGTGTTTGTTTGTGTGCACACTGGGTCCAAAGGCTGGAACAACACATCATTCCTGTAAATGTTGTTAAAAGGATTATATGTGTGTGTGGATCTGTGGTAAGGAGGTCTTGATTGTTGATTGAGTGATCCGGTGCAGTATGTACCCATTCGTACGGGGGTGGAGGGGGGGTTCTTGACTTGAAAACAGTGACAGTAAGTGCTGCTTAGAGGAAATTTAGTCTGTCACTCCGCACGTTCTCTCTGGGCACTAATACAACTTTGTGTCCTCTGTGATTCATATCACATCAGAGTGATTTCCCATGTAACAGCTGTGGAGACTTGATAAGTCCCTGTTTTTGGCTTTGAGCCCTCCACTTCCACTTTACATAAACCTGCCAACAACACCAACTTCGTGTCATTAACGAAAACACAAATCAAGGGCTGTTGTAACCAGATTCAACTGCTCACCTTCCTGTAAGCCGTCTGTGGCATTCATGAGGTCTAGTAGCAGTGTGTCTTGATCTGTTTTTCCTAAAAATAGCTTGGTCCCACGCCCAGCCAGAGGAAATGGGACCCCATGAGCTTAGTGCTAAATGATCCGTGGATACGTTCTAAGTGCATGATCAGCGGAGTATGTTGTTTCCCCAAATTATTTACTTTACACTAGAATTTGATAACACAGCTTTGACCGTGGATAAGCAAAGTGGAGTTTGAGAAAAAGTTTGAGACAGGAGAAAGAGGAGAAGCCGGTGGAGGAAGTAGTGAAGGAAAAGAAGGAGTAATGAGGTGCTGGAGGAGGAGGTATGCATGTAGTATTTTTGCTCCGAGCTGTTTGTCTGCTGAGAGACAGACAGAGAGGGAGGAAAAAAATCACCCAGTCAGCCTACGTGTACTGCCTCACAATCTGTCTCATTTTTTTTTTGTTGTTGTCCTCACCTCACTCCCTCTCTAACACCCCTCCCCTTCTGTTCTCTCTGCTGTGGAACAAACAAGTCCAGAGCGGCACTGCGGGGTGGGGAGTATATGCATGTCAGGGAACGAGAGAAAGAAAGGAGGGCTACTGTAGAGAGAAGAGAGAGAGAGAGAAGGAAAATAGGAGAGAGGAAGAGAGGGAGGGGTGAGGGCGAGGGATTCCAGCGGGTGAAAGAGGAGGCGGAGCCAACCCACTCCTGCTCTCTCACACACAGCCCAAGACAGATGGGCGGATGTTTTGGCGAGACAAGGCAGCCAATCGCGAGCAGGGCCCAGCCCCCTCTGTCAGGGCAGGGCCAGTCTGACGGAGTGTGCGGCCCAACTTAAAGAGTGTGTTCACAGGCTGGTCATCGTTGTTGAGAGCTCCTTTCTTTTCTCTCATGGTTGTGCAGACGTTAAGGATGAAGATCCAGGAGTCGCCCGTCACTTGTGACACGGGAAGGGTCAGCGGCGGAGAGGTGCGAGGCTCTGACCCGGACTGCGAGAAGACGAGCTGCGAGGATGTTCCCCGGCTGGACCTGACAGCACTGACCGAGGAAAACAACTGGGGAGGTGAGGCTGGAGGCCATCTTAATGTTGTTTTCCTGCTTAGAGTTAGTTTGCTCCTACATGCAACGCTTCATTTCTAAATAGGTCTAATACTATCTGGAGTACACACCCTTTTTATGTAAACATACATGCCCAGACAACCCACACACCCAGCTCTGTCCTCCACCCAGCTCTGCACATGGGTGTCTTGGTAGCAGCTGCACACCTTCTGCTGCCTCTGCTCCTCCTCCTCCTCCTCCTGGTGCAGCTCCTTCTGTCTCTCCTGCAGGATTTAATTGTAAACGATCCTCTTAAGTTCTCTAGCCACCTTTATCTGGAGGAGAAGCACTCACTGGAGATGTGCTTGTTTTCTCGGTTGGCAAGATAAGGCAGCACTGCAGACAGGTTGTTTTGGTGGAGACCACATGGGACCCTTGAGTCTTTTATTCAACTCACAAGAGAGAATATGAAGGTGTAGCTTAGTTTAGAGGTCCTCTTGTGGTTTTATTGAAAGAGTAAACAGTGTTTTGTTTTGTTGTTTGTTTTTTTTTTACCAGCATGTGTCACTTACTTTATGTAAGTAAATTGTTTCCAGACTCAGCTGCTGCTGTAATTCCCAGTCAAAATCAATCATTAAAGGGGAGGTCGAATGGTGGCAACAGTGTGCCAGTGAAGCGGCTGTAGAAACTTGGCTTGCATTTGGCGAGGTTATTGAGCCTGGCTGGAATTTTCAGACTTGTGATCCATTTAAAAAGTGGGGTTGAATTTTCCGAGCAGCTCGTGTTTGTTCTGTCACTCCAGGAATAGTGGTGGTGATTTCTGTGCATGTGCATTTCATAGCAGCCCTGCACCAGATCAAATTTAAAAAGTATGCCCGTTTAATTTATTGATGCTGGCTTATCAAGTGTCATTACTAATGCAGAGGTTGCAGAAATAGCCATGAGCGTTTCATTATTCATATGAATATTCCATCTCCGTTTTGCTGTCAGGCGTCTTTTGAGTTTGTTATTAATGTGTTTGTTTATGCAGTGTTGGCAGTTGTGCAGAAAGGAAGTCATGCACAATCGCCATGCACCAACACTGTGATTGTTCTGTCAGGACATTGCAACACAGCGGAGGTGGGTGGCGGTTTCTGTACTGAGCAGTGAAAGCCAAGCATTTTACTGAACTGTACTGGAATGATAACCAACAGGTCTATTGCCACAGTCAAATACAGTTCAAGGGCACGTTGCAGCGCGTTGAGATGTGTTTCCACTGCAAACACCAATCTTCACTCTCGCCACTATCACTGTTTTGTGCAAAATTGTTCCATGCATCAAATCTCTCAACTTCAGCAGCCTCATATGGAACATTCGCAGGCGATTATATGTTTTTTGGAGCTCTCTAGTGGCCAAATATGATACATGAAAAACAGCCTGGTCTGTGAGAGGTTGTTTTTTTTTTTTTTTTTGCTGTGCAGTATTTGCTGCATGGAAGAAGTCATGTCAAGTACTGAAATATGGCATCTTAACTAACAAACTGTTGCTTTATCCTACAGAAAGGCATGGTGTGTCTGACTGTGTGTGCTTGTAATTAAAATGTAATTTTCACTGAGGGAGGACATGAAGGAGATTATCTGTTTGTTCAGGAAATCTATAATCCAGGCGGCTCTTGTTATTTTTTTTCTTGGCTTTTTGTCTTTTCTTAGAGCTCCCTGCTGTACATTCTGTCCTGAACACATAACTGAGTTCATGGCATCGAGGACGCCACAGGGAGCCTGCATCACTGGCTGTGACAGGCCGCTGAGATACAGTATACAGTATCTCCTCTAGGTGCCTTTCCAGCATGACGATGAACAGAGCTTGCCATAGCACGAACTGCAATTGTGTAAATGTATTGTGCAAAGTTGAACGAGTTAGTTATTTTTTTCCGTGAAGCTGGCACGTTTATTTATCGGTAAGGAGAGCCAAAGAGGGATTTATGCTCTGGCAAAATGAGCCAAGCCGAATCAGCAGTTAATAAAAGCGGTACAATTGTTGTAGTATGTTGGGTGATGTGTGGATACTGTATAGAACGTGTTAGACTGTACCAATGGGTATGCGGGTGGTTGAGGGCATTAGGCAGAGACCTTTGTCCCAGTACACTCTGTGCCAGTGCCTGTCATGGTGACCTGATATTTGCTGCTGCTCTGTCCTTGCCTTTCTGCCAGTGATGGGTTGGAAGGACATTAATGGGCATTTGAACTGGAAGAGAAACAGATCTGAAGCCCATATGTCTCATGAGTTAATTAGAGAGATGTGTGTTATTTTAAGATACCACATTTATTGCTGAAGGCCGGATGCATGCTGGTCCTGTGTTTTTACCTCTATTTCTTTTTCATTCCTTCATCTTGTTCTTCTCCTTCTCTTCTCCCCGTTTTCTTCTTTTGTTCCTCCAGATCCTCAGTTCTTTAACACCCCCTTCCTTGATTTCAAAAGCATTTTCCATACAAGTTGTGATGGTAAGTGTAATGTTACATCGCTCTCAGCGCTGACTGGAATTGCTGCAAATAACATGTCAGAGAGAAAGAAAGACAGAAAGAAAAGGCTGTCTGAATGACCTTTTCCTCTGCATGGCAACATGCTTGAATGATCTGGAACATTGCGGCTGAGAGTCACACACACAACAACCTTTAGAGAAAAGGCAAACTGGCATGTTTTTTGTTTCAATAGTCTAGTTAATCCTGAGCTATCAGCGATTAGTTGATTTAAAGGATTAATTTCACATGCCATGGAGCCTCACTGTCCAGCTACACCGCACTGCACTCTGAGCTAGATAATAGAGCTCAAAGGAAGACATTCAGTGTGATTGAGAGTTTCACCTGCCGCTGTGAGCGAGCTCTAACATGCCAGGGAGTTACAACTTGATAAACTGCACGTACCTTAAAAGTGGAGGAGGACCCCCTGGACCCTGAAGCTGGAATTTGAGCTAAGTCGCTTCTCGTACGCTCCGGCTCAACCCAGCAAAGAAAAATATGCATGTGCAGTTTTACACTGGGTGTGCATGTTTTCACGGGTGCTTTCTGACACCATGAATGTTTACACTGACGGTTGGTTTCCTTCAGAACTTGTTTTCGCTCCCTCCATGTCTTCTCCCTGCGTAGCGACTCCTCAGTATATTTCTAGAGTCTACTGACACCTGATATTACAGGCCTCTCCTTTTCCGTGAAATCTACATTATTCAATACATGAAACTCTCGTACTGAGTTTCATGTATTGGCAGCTTCTATAGACTTTTCCCTCCTTATTATCACTGAACTTTCTAAATTTCCTCTCTCTAGTCTTTCTCTCATGCACACGTGCTTGGACACACACAGCGGCATGGTTTATCTCTCAGCATGCAGAGTGGAAACTAAAACACAAACTCATCACCGTACCTCTCACCAGGGGTCGCGCCCTGACATTATCCCACTGTGAGCCAGGCTTTATTAATAGCCTAGGGATTGTCAGGGGTATCTGCATGACTATTTGCACCAGACATAATTATTGCCAGGGTGGAGACTGTAACCAGGGGATGAACAGAGAGAGGAAGGGTGGGCGTGTGTTACCCACAATTTCAGAACAACATCTGTGACTGTCGAGACCCAGAGGAAGTTTTTCATTTTCCCCCGAACGGTTTTAGAGAGAGTAGCCTCATCATATCCAGTGATTTTGAAAACACCAGGGAGGACCCGAGATGTCTGTACGATGAGAATCTGTGCTGATCCTTGGAAAACAAGCACACTGTTTGACTTTCCGCAAACATTTTCACCCATCTGCTGTGTTGCTTGCTCTTAGATTTTACAAAATCCTCCCCAAAATAGAGTAAAACAGGAAAGTATACATTGGCTTTGGTTTTGGTTCCAAGTTGGCACCTCTGTTTTCATTTATATAATGAGTCATTTCAAACTTTTTTTGTTTTTAACTTTGGTTAAAAATTTAAATCCCACATAGATTTGGTAAACATTTGAAAGTATTTTGAAGTAGCTTTGATACTAGATTTAAAGTTCCTAAAATACTGTTGCGCTCCATCTCTGGAGATTGTGTTGTATCCATTTCTTCTGTAGCTGCAGAGCTCTCGGGGAAAATTATGAATTTGCTGTTACTGTACCAAGGCCAGCAATGTGTCTGTTGGCCAGCATACACCACATCTGGAAACAAGATTCCCTGACTAACTTGTCCTTTGTTTGCTTTGTCTCTTGTGTGTGTGTGCATCTTCTGTTTGACAGCAGAGCTAGCAAAGTGTCACACTTTAACACAAAGTGTTTATGTTTGTGCGTTACTCAGAACCAGTCCCAGCCTACTCATCACTGCAGAGAGAGAGCATGGACCGCGAGGAAGCTCGACTGTCCCCTCACGCTGGGGGTCGACTGATCCGCCAACTGCTGGAGGAAGACAGCGACCCCATGCTGTCCCCTCGCTTCTACGCCTACGGACAGTGCCAGCAGTACCTGGATGACACTGAAGTGCCTCCCTCACCGCCAAACGCACACTCGTTTGTCAGGTAGACACATAACATTGTATTTTTCGTAGAGGCAATAGGAAGGAGCTGTCACTGATGTTAACCACGTCATTTATCTCTCCAGTCGCAGACGGAGTTCATCTCTCGGCTCCTGTGACGATGAGAAAGAGGAGCTGACGTCGGCTCAGCTAACAAAGAGGATTCATGTCCTGAAGAAAAAGATCCACAGATTTGAGGAGAGGTTTGAAGAGGAGCGAAAATACAGGGTAAGTAGTGACAACTTGTTCATTTATCACAAGCAGAGACAACAAAATGATGCCCTGCCACACAAAATCTGACTCAAAAGACATTTTTCCAAGCCATAAACAAGGTTATTCACTGCCTGAGGAGACTCTGATCTGTCATTAAAATGAATTGAAAATAGAGAATAAAGCTGTGCCCTCGTGTCTTTGCAAGGCCAATTGCCCTATAAAAGGGCTGATGATCCTACACAGAGCTCCAGTAAAGATTTACAGTTATTTTCATGTGAGCAGTAATCCTCCAGTTTTCATCTGTTTCATTGTTTGTTTGTTTTTTGTTTTTTTTTTTCCATCCAGCCCTCCCACAGTGATAAAGCCGCAAACCCAGAAGTGCTGAGATGGGTAAATGAACTGGCCAAGCTTCGTAAAGAGCTTAAAGGTAGGACATGAAAATTAAAATCAGTGTAAAAAGATGATTTAAATTAAAATCACTGAAGCTCACATGTAGTTCTCTTCCTCACCAGAACACAAGCTGATGAAGTCTGAAGAGGATCTGCCACCTCTGACCCGTCAGCGCAGCAACACACTGCCCAAAAGCTTCGGCTCTCAGCTGGAGAAGAAACCTCAGCAGGAGAAGGTGCCAAAGCCGTCGGTGGAGAGCACCCTGGAAACGATTTTAAAGAAGCTGCAGGAGAAGAGGGAGGAGGTGAACCGCCCCGAGGACATCAAGGTAAAACCATGTCCCTGTCACACACTGACAGGGATGAATTAATAAAACATCTCTAGCAAATGGATGTTGGAAGATAAAGCAGGCGGCAGGGTTTGAATTTATTATGTTGGTGAAATGTGTGTGCGCGCGCGTATGTGTTGCGCTTGCAACAGATAATGAACTCAGGTCATTTCTAAAACATGCTGACTCACTTCCTATCCCCCTGCTGACAGGATATGACACGGGAGCAGATCTCAGCAGAGAAAGTTGCCCTGCAGAAAACTCTCCTCTACTATGAGAGCATACATGGCCGACCAGTAAGTCACCCTCCACCTCCACCCAGACGCATACAACACACTCCATATATCTGATCTCCTGCCAGCCCTGTCGGCACAAAGAGAGAAAATCTTATTTACAGCGTGATTATGACCCAGAACAGAACCAAAATGACATGCTCTTTGTTTGATGTCAGACCACATCCAATTGCAATAATTGTGTCGTCTAACTAGTATTCTGTATGTCAGAAAGTACAGTTGCCCTTTCTGTCACCCCCGTGCCTCCTCACTCTGAGTGCCCTGGTGGTTTGTGTTTAATGACCTTCATGCTCTGAGGCACAACTGCAGAGTTGTTGTCGGCCAATCTGGGTTAGCTGTCATTTTGTTTTATGTTAGTGCTGCAGCTAGTTAGTCTGCAGAGGATAACAGAAAGAAAGTAATACTGTGCTAACAAGGTGTCTTTGTTTCTCTTTTTTGCTGTTATAGGTCACCAAAAGCGAGAGGCAAATCATGAAACCCTTGTACGATAGGTATCGCCTGGTCAAGCAGATCCTGTGCAGAGCCTCCACCATCCCTGTCATTGTAAGTGTCACATCTTAACCTCCCTTTTTTTTCCCTCCACAGCTGCCATGTTTGTCCTGCCGCTCGTTGCCAAATGAGCAGCAAATCGCCATCACACTGTTCAAACGTCTGCACTCTTAATCCCATCTCGTGTTGGCTTTAAACGCCTACTGTGGGAACTGGTGGCAGTCGTGCCACAGACGTGTTATCCATCTCACCAAGCTCTAAGTCCAGCTTTAGCTGCTTTAGCGGAACCTCCGGTCGTAAAGGAGCTCATAGGTGGCACACTGAGTTCACAGGAAGTGAACAGATGAGTGCAGGAGAGGGAAACAAAACTGTAGTATTATTAATGCTGCTCTGAATATTGTTTTCATTGAATATTTGTACGTTCCATTAAATAATACTTCCCATAAGAGTAGGATAAATGCTCTCTATTATCCATGTAGTTAACTATTTAACCCTTTTTATTATGTAAGATATGATCTGCATTATGTACCAACAGTATATACATTATATAACGTACTACCTCTAATCCCCATCATACAAATTAGGACCACTGCCATAGATTATTGTGTACAATAGTAGTTATGGTGGAGCATTTTTATTATCCTTGAGAGGCCAAATGACGTTATAGTATAGTGTTTTTTTCTTTTTTATTATTATTTCATTTTTATGTTTTTTTGTACACACTCCTGCTATAAAATCAGCATAGTGGTCAAGAGGTTGTCGTCTCAGCTTCAGTCCGTTTTGTAAGCTGCTGTTTGTTAAGAGGTTAAGAGACGGATTAGACTCAAGTTACATTTTCAATATTATTTTCATTTTAACCTCCTGTAGAAAAACAATGTGGTGGTGGACAAAAGGAAGAATAGAGAGTAAGGAAGGAAAACTCTGCTTAGCTTCAGCTCTGATAAAAGTTTAGGCATGGAAGTCGGTGAAAACTGGAAGGAAGTGTGGCGTTTTCTCGTTGCAAATACCAGAGTGAGCGTCTCTGCGTGGTTAACTCCTCCTTCTTAACCGTCACCACAGGGCTCTCCCTCCAGCAAGCGCAGAGGTCCCCTCCTTCAGCCCATTATCGAGGGCGAAACCGCACTGTTCTTCGATGATATCAAGGTGAAGAGCTGCTGCTGCTGCTTCCGTAATCAGTTGCCAGCTCCCCCTCCTTGCCCCCAGCGTACTACCCTCCACCCCACCTCCCTCTTATTTACTACCATTTACCCCTCTAATGAACCTGATTGCTGCCTGTTGATTGGGCAGTTGCCTGTTTCCTGCCACCAGCATCAGTAGACAAGCACCTGTAGACATGTTGAATCAGTAGCTGGATGGACGTGATGTTTGAATCATTCTGTGATTTTGATGCAAATACATAGAAACAGTTTATGCTCTGTTATAAGAGGTAATCACCTTGGGTCCTGTTTTGAGGGTTTTGAGTCATTCCTCTTCAAAACATTGAGATCTGGGATGTTATATGTGTGAGACTGACAAAAAAATCATACAGTTTTACAGTTCAATAATTACTTTAGTGGGTCCAGTAGAAATGATGGTCAAAGCTACAGAAGTAAAACCCAAGTTGCAGTGAACCAGAGTGATCCTTTAAATGTGTTTTAAGACAAACTGTAACCAATTTGCAGTAGAACTAAATCCTTGCTCTCAATGTGTTTTGTTCATTATTAATGAAGATTGTTTATAGCTGGTTCAGGACTCTTAGACTGCATAAAGCTGGTTCGCAGTGGAGTGTGTGCCTTCCACTCAGACTGCGCTCAGTAAATCCATACTAATGAGTATAGACGTGAATCACAAGCGAGGACCATTGAAGTGCGTTTTGCTGCTGTACCGTGATGATTTGTAACCACTGACGACTAACACTGCACGACCCTCACTCACTGCAGTGTTTGAGCCCGGGGACCCCCGGCTGACAGCCTCGGGTTTATATCAGTAACACCACTCACTGCACGATGTGGCGCTTTTGACCTCTTTATGCTCCTGCAGGAGGAAGAGGACGGCTCAGAGGACGACGGAGACTCAAAGACTCAGTTCACCGTGACCGTCAGGCCCGACCTCAGCATGCTGGGCTTCCTGGATCACATGGACGAGGAAGTGGACGGCTTCATTTCACCAGTGGACGAACTCTCTCCATCTAAGAA
Organism: Toxotes lorentzi; assembly: GCA_037833715.1. Lineage (NCBI taxonomy): Eukaryota > Metazoa > Chordata > Actinopteri > Toxotidae > Toxotes > Toxotes lorentzi. The sequence goes on from JBBMJY010000020.1 coordinate 8,272,284, forward strand.
CACGACGGACATGAGGCTGTCCAACCTTCACTCCGCTACCATGTAAGTTACTGAAAAGAGAGAAGGCAAACAAGTACATTTACTGACGTGCATCTATTTAAGCACAGGTTTGAGAATTTCATTTAATTCTACTTTATGCTTCTACTTCATTACATTTCAGAGCCAAATATTGCTGCTCCATTACACTCATTTGACAGCTGAAGTTACTAGTTAATTTTTTCACAACATATTAACATATTTCACACTCAAAGCATATTATGCAATGCATTGTTAAAGATTATAAGTAATCTTTGCATAATAAGTACTTTACGTTTGATACTTGAAGTACATTCTGATTAAAATACTTACTGAAATACTGCTAAGTAGGAAATTGTAATGGAGTGTTTTTACATTGCTGTGTTGGTTCTTTTACTCAAGCAAAGGATTTGAGCACTTCTCCCACCGCTGTTACAACACATTAAATATGAAATGTGTTAAATACCTTTTATATAAATATTATATTTTATATTAAATATTTGAATGCAAGATATTGAAATATTTTTACTCTTTCTCTCGCAGGCAGGAGCTCATGGAGCAGCTCCAGGAGACTAGAGAGGAGAAGAAGAGAATCCGCAAAAACCTGAAAGAGTTTGAGGACCAGTTCTTTAGACAAAACGGAAGGTAAAAGAAAAGAAGAATTTGTTCAGATTATACAACAGAGGCACCATAATGAATAATAGCTTTTCCACAGCTGAGCCTTCTCTGTTTCTTAATGTTTGTTGTCTTCCACCCACGTCTTGTTCCCATAGAAATGTGCAGAAGGAGGACCGCTCCCCATTGGCAGTGGAGTACAACGAATACAAGCACATTAAAGCCAAACTGCGGCTGCTGGAAGTCCTCATAAGCAAAAGAGACTCGACTAAGTTCATCTGAGGAAAAAAAATAAAAGACTCTAAAAGGACTGTTGCTTAGTTTCCGGAGATACAGTTAAAACACATCTGACCCTGCAGGAGAAAAGATCTGATTTTCGCCATCTGTGCTGCTCATGTTTCTGGCTCGGGGAACAGCCTGTGAGTCCGTTCTGTCGAGCACAGCAGCGTTTTCCTCTGACGCCCACAGAGAGTCGCCGACCCACGACTGCTTCACAGCGACACAAAGTCACCTGCTTCACCTGAGAAGTTAATTTCTAACAAAACCTCACCTTCACAAGAGGACGTTTCATGAGACTCGAGCAAGACGCACACAAATAACCCGAATCACACTTGTACTGCTAATAATTTATTTCTATTCTTTTGAATGTTTTTATCAGAACAGAAGAGTTATTTTTCCTCACGCTTTACTGTAGAAGTCTTAATAAATAACTAATAGATATAAAATTACTGCTATTTTTAAGAAGAAGGATTTTGCGATCAAGATTTATGTGTATTTTTGTAAGGGAGACGTTACTATTTGTATAACTTCAATCAGCTGAGCAGTATTCACTAAACCAATAGCTTTCTCTGTTTCAGTTCTGACCATCATATATATAATGTCTGAAATAATCTTATGTCGCTTCTCTAGAAGTTAAATGTAGTTTTTGCTCACTAAAAGAAGTGGTTTCTAATTTTAATACAATCCAAAGACTCAGAGTACAAACTCCGAACCAAAATGACTCAAATGTTCATTATATTCGAGAAACCTGTTTATTTTTTGTGATCACTGGTACTTACCTAAACATCTGACTGTATGTTTTATGCGTTGACGTTCTCCCCTCCCCCACCACCCCATTCACTTCATGTCAAATAAGCTATTTCTCTTCTTGAAATCACTGGTATGTTTGTGCTCACACTGATCAGAACTGACAAGGCCATTTGTGAGACGACTGCGGAGGACAGAAATGGTCGCTAAAAGCCCCAGTTTTCCCAGCGGTCTGTGTTTCTCGTCCTTTTGTAAATATGGATCACCCTGTATGTTTACATTTCTGTAAGCGAGTACTTTTTTCCTTTCTTTCTCCAAAATGGATGATTATCAGTGTGAATTTCGTTTTTACTGAATGTAAACACTGACAAGGCTTAATGAATTTTGAGTGTGTACATTTTAGTACATAAATTGTATTTGTATTTTGTACATATTATGAATGAAATCATATTTTTACTGAATGTTTTTGAGCTGTGTGCGTTTCCTTTGTGTGAATGAGTTGGTGGGAATACTGGTTTAGGGCTGCAGCTAACGATAACTTTCATCACTGATTAATCTGTAAAGTATTTCCTTGATTAACTGATTTATAATTTAGTCCATCACAGTTTCCCAGAGTCCAAGGTGAGAATCAGCAAAATGTTCAAAACCATGAGGGGACATAAAGTTGTGCATGTTCAGGGAAAGTCAGGTCACTAAAAATAATATTTATAAAGAGATTAAGAACAGAAGTTAAAATAATGAGCTTAAAATCGAACTGTTGCAGCAGAAACTGAGCCCAAACTTGCACACATTGGGAAAACACTGTTACAAAAGCCAACTTGGATTCATCTCTTTGTTAAATTCATAAATATTTTAGACGTGAGTCTCTTAAAGATTGCTTTTTAAAACATTTCAGAGCCCTGAAGAACATCAGGCAGCCAAGATACGATGGGATGGTGTTTGCCATTATAATGCAACCAGAGTTAGCAAATCAGCAAAATAAAACAAATGTCCTTGCAGAAAACACATGAAGCAATGATAATGTTGCGCAACAGATCAGCAATCTACATAAATGGACAATGTCCAACAGTGTGGTTGTGCAAAAAAGTGTTTGCACCCTTCAACGTCAGCAGGTTTTGTTGAACTGCAAATAATTTCACCAGTAGATCTGGAAACTGGAAACCTTTATCTGCTAAAGAATCTCATGTGGCATTAACAAAAGTTGAACTTCAAGTAAACCTTGTTTCTGTCAAGTGCTTTTTCAAAGGCAAGAATGAACTTTCAGTATCAGTTTATATGGCAGTTTTCAGTCTGTTTAACCCAATAATGCAATCATGAAAAATGCAGGTAATATGTTTTTACGCTGTATTGTTTTATTTAAAAAGTTGGCTGGAACAGAGAGCTTTGTGTAGATTTTCGAACAAATATGCAAAATTGACATTTTCTGTAGCACATTAAAAGGTGCAAAAAAGTCCAGGGCTGCACAAACAGTTGCATAGGATAAAACTCTGCAGGAGAAATCAGCTTTAATCAGACAAATATTGACTGAACATGTGTGTACATGCAGTATAGAGCTATGCAATAAGATGAACTGTTCTAAGAAACATCTCAGAAGAGTCCAGTAGTTAAGACCTTTAGAGGAAAGACCCATAGTTATCACTACATTACTGGGCTGCTGCAGGTTGTTATTGCTAAATGGATGAGTCAGTGTGACCTGTTAGTCAGGACACATCAAGTCATTTTTTTCTGTCTGAAGTCACTTTGATGCCACTGTCATGTATGAAATAAAATATATATATGCAAGACCATTTCACACACTTGCACGACCTAATTTAACATTGTTTTGGATTAAAAGGTTTGACTGTAGGAATAAATACAGTATCAGGGCAAGATTTAGAACATCAAATATGAGAGATACAGTTTGTCAGCTGAATATATATCTAATATATTTAACAGATTATCTGCCCACACTGGTAACTGTGCACTCATTGTGTTGTCCTGCCACAAATGTCACAATTTAATTATCTGCAACTTGGAAACAGCTAATTACAATTATTAGTTTTAATGTTTATATATTTAGTTTTAAAGCACATTTTAGGAAATTAACTTATTTGCTTCCTGGTGGAGAGTCAGAGGAGAAGACTGACACCATCGTCAGAAAGGAGAGGGGCATCTATCTTCTCATCTAACGCTCCTCCACCAAGCTAAGAAGCAAATTTCCTAAAATGTCAAACTTTTCGATGACAATCAGGTTTTTGCTTTCACTCAACAACATGCACACAGACAACATCCACTAAAAATAAACTTTAAAAAGTCAGCGTTTCTCATGTCCATATCGTAGGTTTTGCTGTAGAAGGCAACACTGTTGAATGCGGGTTCAAGACAAAGTCAGCTGCTCTGTGATCCACAGCTAAAAAGGAACAAGGGATTGCAAATAATATTCACCATGTTTCATCCTGCACCTCTCTGCCTGCCAAGTACTTTTCATTTGTCTTTTTTTTTTTTTTTTTTTTAAATCAGGCAGAGAGGACATGGTGATGATGTCCAGATTTAAAAGGATCAGCTTGTTGAGCACACCTCCCAAAGTCAGGGGTAAATATTATATTCAAAGTGCTATTTACACACACATATATACATATTCATTTTCTCAAAAAATAACCACTCTATTTAATAAATTAAAAGTAACAAAAAGCAGATATACTGTATTGTCTCAAGGTATTAACATAATTCATTAAAGGTGAAAAATAGAATTTAATGAGTTGAATATAAAATGCACAGCTTTGCCAAAAAAAAAAAAAAAAGAGAAGACAAAAATTAACCTACGCAGACACTCAAAGCCAGAGTTTCTCAACCTTCTCTGGCCTTTGATTTTAAGTCTTAACATTTTTATGATCCATGGCTGTCATGTGATTTTCAACAGGGCATACATCAGTATTTTGTTTTTTAAAGACTATGATATATTTTAAACATGTTCATATATCATTTCCTCCAAATGGCCCTGAAAGGTTGAGAAACTTTGCCTAAAGCAATAAAAACAATAATACTTTGCATTTAGATTGATAGACCTTTCAGATTCAAGATGCTTAACAATCTAAGTAAAAGAGAGTGACCTTCCTGCGTCCCAAAGTCTCTCCTTACACTCTTTTGACACTGACATGTGTGACATGTATTGCTGATAAAGTTCATTAAAACTGCTGCAGATCTCCTTCCCTCCTCAGACCAGGCTGAAGCCTTCATACTGCTCCACAGCCTGAGTGAGACGGCGGCGCAGGATCTCTTTGGTCTGGTAGCGGGGCATGTCCAGCAGGTTGTAGCAGGTGTGGGCCACGGGCAAGTAGTGCTCCTCGGCTGTGGTGGACTGGATGATGATACGCAGGCTCTCCATGCCGTGGATGGGGATACGGTCGCTGCCGGTCAGGAACACTGCAGAACCAGATCCAGAGGACAAAGTTAAAATTAACTACTAAAACACTGTGAACAAGTTCCTACACCCACATATATTTAAAGGATAAGGCCAGTTGAATGTGTGTGTAGATATAAGGTAACACTGCTGTCTTTAAAATGTATTCTTATGCAGCAACTACCTGAGCATTATTAGAGTACTTATCAGATGTCTGGGGCTGAGAGCATGAAAATTACACTGTCATGCAGATCGAGCAGTGAGGCAATTAAATGCTTACATAAGAACTGCTTCTTCTTTTCCAGAGGGAACTCGTGGAAAACCTCCCAGAACAATCTGACTGTAGGATGAGTGGCTGTGTATTCCCCTTTGTAAATGGCATTCTGTAGAAACAAAGAGAAAAAGATGCATTGATTAAAAGCTTTTTCCCCGATCTATGATCAGTAAACCAGTTCCTCTCCGCCAGAAACATTAACACATCATTAATCAGTGAAACAAATTCCTCAATCTGTGTGTTTTCTCCACCCACGACATGAAAAGTTCAGACAAATCTCTCATGTCTGCCTTGATTTCTGCAACATCTTACATAACAATCCGTCTTTGGTTTTTCCCACTGATTTTGCAATCTGCACAACAGAGAACTCTGGACACAAGAGCTAATATCACAAGTAAAATATGTGAAACTAAGTGCCAACAAATCCCAGCTCTATTCAACTATTTATTATGCTGGATATGTCATTTTCAGGTGCCTTTTTAACATCTGCCCTGGTACAAATTTGCAGATGTGTTTATATTGTTTGTTATAGTGTTCCACTATCCTTCTAGACTTATGTGTTTTCCGATTCTCGTTTATTCCCTTCATATTTTTAGCTCTGAAGTTTTGTACAGACATCCATGGTACCCCAAGTTTTCACTCCACATGGACTGGCTCCAAACATTCATGGCTCCCTAACATATTCTGAAGTCTTTGGTCGTTGGACATTTTCCCTCTGGTGCCACCATGAGGTTGATATTTTTTGGGTTTTATTGAAATATCCTGACAGCTTTTGGATGATTTCCTGTGACATTTGGTAAACACATTCATGGTCTCCAGAGGGTACTCTGGAGGGTAAACTTTGATCCCCTGACCTTTCATCTAGTTTCATCACAACATCCAAATATGAGTTTGTCCACTACCAAATACATTCCCATCAGCCTCACCAACATTTTAACTGCTGGTGCAAGCATTTAGCTCAAAGCACCACTGTGTGAGTGGTATGAGTCATGCGTTTCTGTTCACCACTGTGTTGTAGTGCTGTGTATTCCCTGTTTCGCCTGTTGTATTGTTAGGTCTGTGACTAACTTTCCAGATACCAATGAAATCAAATTTCCAGCTCTGTCCAATGAAACATGGTCATCATCACATCCACAACTATCAAGTTGCACACATTCGTGTCACTGGGAATTCAGTATTTATACTCCCAGTTGTTTCAGTCCAACAATGGGATTTACATGTGTTCAAATAATTAAAAAAAAAAAAAAAGCTAAAAGAGACAGAGGAAACAGGAAACAGTTTTTAGGAAATCAGAAAATCAAAAACATGTACAGACTTTTAACCATCATACTGACCTTCTCCATCTCCTCCCAGTTGTAGTTGTTGTTGCCGACCACCATTGCCATCAGCTCAGATGGCTGGAACAGCGCCAGGATCTCCCCTCCACACACCTTCAGGAAACCTGAGGAGAAGGCCGAGTACTGCTCGCTCACCGAGTCTGAGAACACGTAGCGCAGGTAGGCCTCCACAAATTCCTTCCTGAAATACACACACACACACACACACACACACACACACACACACACACACACACACACACACACACACACACACA
>JBBMJY010000020.1:8279286-8290432 GCA_037833715.1 Toxotes lorentzi
CACACACACACACACACACACACACACACACACACACACACACACACACACACACACACACACACACACAGTTAACATTCAGATCATTAATCTGTTCAGAGCGGCAGCTGCATCCTCAAAAATCTGCTTATAAGGAAAGAATTTATTCAGACTTCAAGGTGTGACTGTAAACACTCACTTCCTCCATCACTGTGTCTGTATCTGTGTGTGTGTGTATTTGTGAGTGTGTGTTATGACTAACTTGATATCAGCTGTAGTTTAAAGCCATTTAATATGTTTGTTTTTTCAAGCTCACAACAGTTCATCAACAACCTCTGTATTCAGCCTGCTCTGACTTGTTTATGTCTTAGTGAGGTCTCGCTGCCGAAGTTGCTTAGGTAGATTAAATCGATAATCTCTTCAGCCCTGCTGGATCCACCTGTGAGTCAATCAATACAAATACATGCAGTGTAGGTAAACATGGTTTAAACCTGCAGAAGTTTATTTTAAATTCTGATAAAAATCACAAAGTTTTGAAAGATATGTCCCAAACATGTTAAGCTGAGCTACAGAAAAATGCATCAAAACAAAGCATCAAAAATATTTCCATCTGACACAGACATCATTCATCATCTTTCTAAAGATCTTTGTAAATGCTGGGCAATTGGATTGAGAATTATTGGTTGACTGATTGATTGATTTTCCTTTTTTTTTCTGTAATTTCTAGTGGTCTATCAGTGCCTTATTGTTTTCATTTGGTGAAATTCTGTTCATCTTGTCTTGAGTTTCTTACTTGGTTTTAGTTCCTGCCACAACATCCTGTTTCAACAAGAAAACCATCAAAATAAGGAAACATGATGCTCTAAAAATATTGTTCCACTGGGTTTAAAGATGTAAACTGAGCTGCAGGGAACAGAAAACAGAAAACATGCTCTTCTGCCTTTGATAACAGACCAGCATAAATACAAGTGCTGTCTCTGACCACACCATTAAGCTCACAAATACAGCCCAACAATATACAGTGAGGTCCAAAAGTCTGACACCACTATTCTTGGAAAGTGGTCTCAGACATTTGGATCCCACTGTAGATCACACCCGGAGAGTTTACAAAGCCCTATGAATGCAAATACTCAGTCTGACACAGAAAAAAAAGGAAAGACAGGAAGCTTCATTTTAAATCAACACCTCTCCATGTTATGATGTTTTGTGCCAAAGCAGCATAGATTTCTCCATTATTTCTGTTATTATAGTTTTATATCCGAGCGCTGAAGGGATTTTACAGGAACAACTTGGGTCACCGCTGCTCTCGCCATCTGTTCAGCACCAGCAGCCAGATATGTTGACACCACCCGTCCCAAAGCTCCTCCACACATAAAACTGTAATCAATGCCACTGGCACAAGGACGAGCTTAAGTAACAGGGCAGTGACGGTGGAGAATAAAACATAGAGTGACGCTTCAAATGCCAAAATCTTTTTAACACAAAACATGACCTTCAACTAGGACAATGATACACAAGCTGCCAGCTGTATGGGCACATGATAACCTCAGTGGTAAAAAATAAATAAATTAAACCTCACAGTCATCCGTTTATCATTCAGAGAACAGAGTGTGGAGCATTACAAATATCCCTAAAACGTGATCATTTCAAATGGGATATCAAGCAAAGTACGAGTTGATGAATTTAGTCCTCTAAAAATCCAATCAGTTGAAATGTTGGCTTAAATCATGAGCTGTGCACGTTTGATCAGTCGAGCTGCCTCACCTGTTGTTTTTGTCCACACTAATGTTCTCTCCTCCAGGGATCAGCTCCTTGACTTCTGTCATCCCGTAGTTCTCCCTGGTGATCTGAGAGTTAAACACAGTACATTGTCTTAGATCAAGGTTCTGTAGGTTTTGATGCGTCAGACGTTGTTGGGTGTAGAGATTATAAATCAACAGTTTCCAGCCTGGTGACATTATATATTTTTGTTGCTGTCAACAAATCCCATGAAAAGACCAAAACCATCAGTATCAGTGATTCTGGCCTTGATATTTCTTGGTACCAGTTCAAAACCAAAATTCATGGTATCATCCGCCCCTACCACACACACTGTCTTGCTACAGATGTGAACTACATGTGTATTAATCCATGGCTGAAAACAGTCCTCAACATATAACTTTTTACTCTTGTTGAGCAATATTTGATAAAAACTACAGTGCCAAGCTGTTTCAGGAAATTATTTTGCCTTTTTCAAAAATGAAAACATTTATTTGTGACCCATTTTTAAAACAGGCCACAAACAGGAAAAGGAAAACAGAAAATATTAAGAGACAAACACACATTGTGTTTTACTGACAATAAGAAAAATACAGAAGAGCACCAGCTTTATAATTTAAGGTGGCATAAATTGGGGCAACAGGTGAAAAGTTATGCTCACAGCAAAGTTGAGAAGAAAAGTCTCCTCCACATCACCCCCTTCATAGTCTAGAAGTTGTTGTAGACTCCTGTAGAGAATAAATGAAAGGAATTAATGTCGAGAAAGACCCAACACCCATAAATAACACATGATCGTGACAGTGGGGAACAAACATAGGGAAAAACACAAGCTATCAATCAAACAAATGCAAGGTGAAGGCCAGAAACATACTCACACGAGAAATAGCTCCGTCATTGCTAACACATGCAGCGCTAAGAACTGTGTTGACAGCTCTAGCAATACTGTCTGCATTTAAGCAATATCTGCAACTCTGTGCCCGATCAGACAGTTTATTGCATTCACCTGCCATCGAAGGTTTAAATATGCCCTGTTTGACTTTTAAAATGAAAACCAGAGTTCAGATATATACAGGGAAAACCAAATCTGACTGTTAGATTAGAGATTTAGTGGTAACACATTAATAACAGGAAATGACTCAGGGAGTGTTTTGTTAGCATTCCTGTAAAGAACGGAGTGGATATTTAAAACCAAAACCACAGGAAACATGGAAAGAGGACAAATGGGCTGGCAAAGGAAACACTAATTAGTCGAAGAGGATGGAGTATTATTAGTCTTACAACTGAACCCTAACTACTGGCCTGAGATCAATTTGCAGTATTTGAAAATACTGAAAAGTGTGTCAGTGTGAGGTGGCCAGTGTGCTGACTTTAGACTTTTAGAACCGTGAAACTTTTAAGACAGACAAAATAAACATAATATTTTTTGAGATGCTGTCCTTCGAGGTTGTGTTGTCTCTGTTAGCATCACAGCACTTGTAGCTTTCAGAGAACTAATCTCAAAATCAATAGTCAACTGGAGACAGTTAGGCACTGAGGAAACACTGACCCTTCCTGCTGCAAATTCAGTAAAGAGGCATATCCCAGTGGCAGGCACTGCTACTTAAGAAGAAAAAAAACACTGGTTATGTAAAGGAGTGACACACTGTTGCACCCTGATGACAAACATGATGAGCATTTTTTCAGGATTTAGGACTGTTGCTTTACCATTTTACACCATTTCGTTATATTTGGGAACAAACGGGTACCAAGAGACTCTTTGAGACTCTTTTGCTTTGTCTTTTAAATGAACAAAACTAATTTGATTACAAATTCCCACTTTTGGTCCGCCAGGGCAACCACTTAATGTGGACATGAGCAAAATAAACTGCAGCAGGTGCAATGTCTAAAAGACCAAAAAAAAAAAAGCTACCATCTGTTTCAATCCAGAGTAGGAAACAGATTCCTATTCTACAGATCTGCCTTGCAAAGTAACCTCTGACACCACAGTTACCTGGCCTCAGTGGGGGAGAGCTCTTTGAAGTCCTCCAGCATTGGTGATACATCAAGCAGCTTCTTGTAGAGAGCCAGGGGAAAGTGGAGGTCCACCACTGTAGAGTTGTAGATGGCCAGACCGCAGATGATCCCAATCAGGTGAAACCAGTTCTGCTCTACAAAACACTGGAGACACAGAAAGGAAAATCATTATTATGACTGCTGCCTTTCTTGCACAGTTGTTGTTGTTCCCATCTAACATCTAACAAAACAAGGTTAGAGCTGTTCAGGTTTCATTATTAGTACATGTACGCGTGCACATTTTAAATTTGAATGTCTATGTGAATGTCTCTAAGGTATTTCATTGTTCTCGTAAAACAATGAACCAAGAGGGCAAGCTTTTCGACCTTGCACAGACAGACAAACATATCACAGAAAAGGTTGTTCACTGTGATTTCACTTAAGTTACTCTAATGATTCTAGAAGTGCTCAAAGTACCCTTATAGAGGTGAGTGTTTTGTAAACCACAGTGTGCCCACTGACACACAGTATCAGTACACGAGGAGTACATGCCAGAAACTGCAACTCTTCCTGGAAAAGACAGCTGCAGGTCGAGTAATAAACAAAAAGCAAACATTCTGATGATCCATTATGAGCTTACCGCTATCAAGTATTTAAAAAAAGAGAACAAAAAAATGTTAAAAAGCTTCCAACCAAACAAAAGGTCATGTGAATTACAGAAATACTGCCTCAAATCTGCCTTGCAAGCAACAGATGGCAAAGCCATCATTTGAAAAACTTTCGTAGTCCCTTATCTCTAACTGGATTTCATGTTTCAGACAAACTCAGATGAACTCCCACTGCCTCTCATCCCTGTTACTTTCCACTACTGGCAGCAAATACGATCAGGAAGTAAGTGTAGTTTTGCATGGTAACTCACTTTGTCTGAAAACCACAGCAGGTTGGACTCTTTGTAATGAGTGAACATCCCATAAACGGGATTCATCAGCTCCTTTAACAGAAGCAGGAAGAACTCTTTAGTTACTCCACCGGCATCCACGGCCTCCTCTCCATCAAAGATCACCTGGAAGGAGGAAGAAGAAGAAGTGAAGATCCCAGAGGTTTTCTCTTATCAGAATTACAAAACTGTGATCTTCAAAAGCTTACCTTGAGTGGTTTCTTGAGGTCCACGTCAGAATACATGGTGAGCTCACGCAGAGTGTCACTTACTAAATGGCTCCTGCGCACATGGAGCACCAGGTAAGGATTCCTGGCAAGGTGGGGTTCCAGTGTGAGCAGCATGAAGACATTGTGTAGGTTTGCACCGCTTACTGCCATCTTAATAAAAGTCACAGGCAGAGGTGGGACAGAAAAAGACAAATAAAAAAAAAAACATGACAAAATTCTCAATTGTATACATAAATTATTTCAGAACCATTTTAATCTTTACTGAGTGAAACCACAAACAAAACTACTTTTATATTACAGGCAGGTACCTGCATTTGCAGCTCAGCATCTGTTTGCAGCATGGTTGTCTTGGCTTGGGCGTTCAGTATGAACGGGTAGGCACATAGGTTCACTGAGGGAAAGTCACTCTGCAGGGAAAATAAGACGTGACTATAAAATATTCTTATTACATCAATAATTGAGACAAGTCTAATATGTAACTTTGGATGATTATGATCAATCTTAAATTCAAGTACCTGCGACGGCGATGACCCCATTTTCTAGAAAACAAAATGAAAGAAAAAGTACTGTTATTTGACCTGGTTTAAAGAGAGAGAAAATGGTCAAGCACACTAATATATGAGGTAAAAATTTACTCAAATGACCAAGAAGTTATAGAGGCTTGTCTGTAAACACCAACCAAGCAGTTACGAAAAAAACATTCCTCCCTGTCTCTGCAGACGCTGAGAATGACATGAGTTAAGAGCAGTGCTGCTGCATCCCAGATGAAGTGCAGTGAGCTTGTGTGCAGAATCAGCAGGTGTCAAGTAACAAGGAAGTGTAACATTGTCAGAGAATTTCAGAACTCACAGTCTCAGCTTTACTCAGAAACCATTTGAGGTAGTCTTCCTGGATGTCCACCAGGCTGGTGACGTCAGGGATATAAAAGCGGTTGTACTCCACATGGCGGGCCTTTAAGTTTACCTGGGAACATGAAACAAACACCTGCCTCAACTCCCAGGAAATGTCACTATGGAGTAGAGTACAGATCACTTCAGCAGCTACCAAGAACCGTTTGACCAGGTCAAACACAGGCTGTACTGAGGAACAATGCAGAGTTGATGGCTTGTTTACTGGGGCAGTAGGTGACCTTCATGGATACCTTGTGGAGTTTTTCCAGCAGCCTCAGCGTAGCAAGAAAATAATTCTCGTAGAACATCGGTACGAGCAGCGTCTTTCCTCCAGTCAGCATAAACACGACGATGCTCTTGTACATGTCAACCATTCTGGTGAACACACTGCCGTCCACAAAACACCACCAGTTGTCTGCAAGGTTAGAAAGGAAGGTTTAATTAAATTACTTCGCAAACATCTCAACCAATGAAACATTATAACATTTTACTATAACCACAAGTTTTACGGTAGCTGGGTAAGTTTATTCATTGATCTGTCAGCATTTTGAAACACTCAAAATAACAATGTTGTATCTTCTGGGTGTAAATATGTTGCTGTTCTGGCATAATCATGTGTCAACATTATTAGTTAGCATGATGACTCTGTGTGTTATCCAAATTTGTAGGATATGGACCAACTTGTAAAGTATTTATTAACATTTTTTGCTAAGTTAAATTGTGGCATATAAATAAAAAGACATTTCTAGTTGGTCCAGAGTGGACTTTCCTGGTGTGTGGTGAACTCTGTCTTTGATTTTGTTTCTTCTCATACTCAAAGCCCTTGACCAGCTACCACCTGACCTCTACCTCTGTGAGGAAGACTTCGATTTTCCCGAATATAAATAATGGCGATTATCAGCCAGGCTTTACTGTTTGGTGATGTTACATGGCAATTGCATATTTTAAATGTTCCAGGGGATATCAGGGGTAATGTGGATAAGGATGAGGATTCTCATGTATGTGTCAACTTAAGAGTCATGTGGTGTGGTGGTGTTACATGACATGATGATCTGGGTTATTAGCTACAAGAGGTGATTTCAAGTGGTTTGACAGATGTAAAAACTTTTCTAGTGTGTGCATGCACATATGATACCCAATACTTTGCTGGGGTTGGTGTCTAGCCGGAGGATGGCCATTGCCAAGGGGATAGTGAGGCGGACGTAGTTCTTGGAGTCCTGCAGGGCCGGATACTCTGTCAAGATGAGGTAGATCCTCATGGCCTCGACATCAGGAGGAGAGTGCGGCAGCTGAGGGATCAACAGACTCTCAAAACTCTTGGTAGCCTAAAGACAGAGTTGGATATATATTTCTTCTTTAATTATACTCCAAGAAACAATATTAGTTGGAATGCAGAGAATAGTATTTCAGATGCACTGTACTATGATAAGTTTAAAAGTTACAAGTAGACCAGAGAAATTTATGAGTTATTTTCCAAATCCAAAACAACTTGGAAGAGTAAAATATCAGTCACTAAATTTTGAGAGAGGCTTTTAGTGGTTTGGAACATGGCCTTGGTTTACAAACAGAATATAATTCCTGTTGGGCTGAGATACACGAATCCCAAACCTAACATTACTGAGCTAATGTTAGCGGGTATGACTCAAGCTTGCGTTTTGCGCCATGGATCTGTGGCAGAACTTGATGTACTTTCAAAAAAAGCACAATATTCACACATAAGATGGATAGCCAATGCTGTGTAGCATCTCAATGTTTCGCCATTAAATGCTTCATTAAGGCAACAAAAATCCACACAGGAAGCTAATTTGAGTTGTCTCTCAACATCAGATCTGAATCATTTCAAGTTTTTTTTTTTTTTTTAGGTTTTTGGACATATTGGCTCAGAGGATCAAATCAAAAAACACCTTTGTTATTCATGGACACAAATAGCTTCCAAAACTTCTACGAATTCTATTGTTTCTATATTTTCGCTCAAGGCCAGGGACATTATAAACCAGTCCGGAATGTTGAAACTGGATTTGGAAAATAAAAAATAAAAACGTATTACCTTGCACATGAATTTATATTTATATTTATTTTTATATATTTACACTGTTAACCAGTACCTGCTCCAGAAGTCCAGAGAAGGCTGGTTTGCTGAGTGTCTCGAATAGCAGTCTGACAGAGTTGAGATCAATGCCTGGGATCTTTGGGTTGGTTTTGAAGTGGGTATCATCACTGAGAAAGCAAACAAACATATGATTATCTGGACCATCTATGATACCACTGTGATCACTAACAGGATAAAAATAGGTCAGAGCTCAGATTCAGGGACTGTGTGGTAAAGCCTTGATGTTGCTTTGGATTAAACACCAGTCTGTTCCAACACGTCATGTGGCAGGTCACAATGGTAGATGTGCTAATTCTCAACACAACATGAGCAATGGTTAGGTGTACAGCCTGAAGGTATTTAAGTCAATCCCTAAGCAGATCTCCTCCTCAGCCCAGTGAGCACTGGCTGACAAGCACACATAGAATCACCTCCACAAAACCCTGAGTTTGAGGGACAGTGGCTATTTACAGAGTAAGCCTTTATATTCTTATAGCACAGGTTTTATTTAGTCATAACACAAACACATGAGATCCAATCTTGCGGAGACTGTTTGCCAAACAAAAAACACTGATGCAGATAGTACGGTCTTTACGATATATCCCCGTGGACTGTGCGTTTGAACGATGACCCACTTCACTTTGAGAAGTCTGTGAGCTTAAAGAACCACAGGAGCAAGTCTGGGTCCCAAATGTAATACTAGTACAGTGAAAAAGACTGCACTCACTGTGCATGCTTGTGCTATAAACAACACCCAGCAAATCCCAAAACTGTTCTCTCGAAAACCTCACAGCGACATACAAATCAAGAGTACCTTGAATTTCAAGTTAATCTCATGATTATTGATCTACAGTAAAGGATTGACTTGATGAGGTATATACTAATGTCTCTTCAAGACTGATTTAGTTACCTTTATTAGATTATTATTTGACCATTTCAAGACTGTTCATTGTACCTTTTTAGAGTGTTTAAGCTTAAATAAAGCTTTAGAATAAAGAGCCTTTTCAATTCATAAAGGAACACTTAATCCTTGAGTTTATTTAAAACATTCAAAATCACCAAATTTGGAGATACGTGGATTTCAGTGGACAGTGACAATATGTTTGACGTGTAATCAAGATGCATGTTAATGTACACATCACTTTAATGTTGCAGCTGGTAAAGGTGGGGCTAAATTTAAAACAGTTAAAATAACTCCTACTCCGGTGTTAAGTACTTTTTGTTGTCTCCAGAGGTCCGATGTCCTCCACAGCTTATTCTCAGGGCACAATAGGTATCTGATGCTGATGAGTTTGCACTAAAAAACCATCACACCTACACACAGACTGATGGTCAGAGAACTCTGGAGTCTTACAGATCTCAGTGACCAAACAAACAGCAGCGTTCTCAGCCCCGAGGACTAGCATGTTTTGTCGGATAAGATGACATACAATGAGTGAGAGTATATGACAAGCAAAGAAAGTGGACCCTGTGAGTGACTCTCGTGAATCAGTTTCCCAGGCGTCTTGCTTACATGTGAGTCTGTGCATTCAGCCATGTGGGTTTTTTTCTCAAGTTACATAATATGTATTCATTTTCTATTTTATTTGGGTGTGTATACCTGAATGGTAAGCCAGTTACTGTATGATGAAACTGCAATGTGAACGACACTAATCAAAATTCCTACGGACCGATTTAAACCACATTTTATGATTCTAAAGTGCCATGAGATTTTTCCTCACTTCCACTAGTTTGATATCACAATGACCTGCTGTGTGCCAAAGTGCTAGGATAGGTTTAGTCCTAGCCCTTTGGCAAGCACGGCTGCAGTTTGTACTGTCTGTCACCTGCATGGACCAAGTTCAAAGATCCTGTACGTGCTGTGCTATTTTTGGCAGGACACATGGTGGAGGTACAGACCAGGTACACATAGACATCTCCAAAATTAGATTTTTATGTTTGCTATGCAGTTGTCTATTTAAGTTTGATAACACATTCTGCAAACAGTAAAAACCGCAAAGTAGTTTTAATCTACTGGTTTACTAAAACTACTAATACTCATTTTAATCAGCATTTGTCATCCACATCAGCTAGTTTTTCCACCCATTTTCAGCTGCTGTTCTGAATTTAAGTGCCATTTGACCATGATTAAATCCTGCATAATCACCATGGGGCTGTGTGGCACAACATCACCTCTTCATTTGTTCAATTCTTACTTACAGTATTTTTTTTTTTTTGCTTTATCCCTTGACCATTTGATGTTATAAATGCCCATTTTTCTTCTTATTCTCATTTTAAACCTTTGCATTAATACATGCAACATGCTGTGAGACAAAGCCTGGAAAAATTACCTTACCTTTGGTCCAGGAAGCTGGCATTCCAACAAGCCGCAGAGGAGAGTTGGACTATAATGTCGCTGAGCAAAAAAACAAAACAAAAACAGGTCACAAAATGTGTTAACAGATCAACAACCACAAA
The DNA here is from genome assembly GCA_037833715.1 of Toxotes lorentzi. Classification (NCBI taxonomy): domain Eukaryota; kingdom Metazoa; phylum Chordata; class Actinopteri; family Toxotidae; genus Toxotes; species Toxotes lorentzi. The sequence goes on from JBBMJY010000020.1 coordinate 8,289,619, forward strand.
TTCAATTTTACATGTGAGAATATAGCCAAGTAAAAGAAACATCCAGAAACACTAAACCTCTACAACTTAGGGTAAAAAAGGACAATGTAATACATTTCAAATAATAATTTCTTTTTCTTGACTTACTTTGTGACACTAGAATCTGTGTTGTACATCAGTTTTAACCTCCATGAATTTAACCTTTCATAATTGATTGGGGAGAGGCTTTTACTGATATTAATCACTCTGAAGTCTTCTGGGGGGACTGAGCTCTGCAGAGAGATAAACAGAGACAATGTAACAGCACTGGAAGATTGTTTGCAGTGGAACATCCGCTGTGTGTGGCACAGTTCAGTACAGAGACAGTGTGGATGTATCTCTTTCCTCCATGCAGTTAAAATAAATAGGCTGCGGCTGATGTCTAAATATTGTGTGTCTTTTGTCTTTATCGGTGCAGATTCCTGGCAATTTGTTGGATATTTGTGGCTGATATTTGCATCGTCTACAGTACAGTTCCTGTACCAGAACTGGTAAAGGCTTTGACTTGAATGCCACCCTGTGGTAAAACACAGAAACTGATCAAAACAATCTTAACCATTTTGTTAAGTTTAAATTGGCACATTTGTGGTTTGATGTGGCATTTTGACAACTATACTGTCAGCTCTGTGACTAAAGAAGCACAAAAACTGAGGGGATGGAAAAGCAGGAAGGTATAATAGCAGAACTAAAAGAAGAGCTGGCCAAGGGCAGCCGTGGCACAACAAGTTAAGAGTGCGGCTTTGGACTTGGGCTGGCCTGAGATCGGTGGGTCGTGGGTTTGATCCCTTGACCAAGC
>JBBMJY010000020.1:8290532-8365161 GCA_037833715.1 Toxotes lorentzi
CCTCTGCCCCAGCGTCTCTAGTGCATGTGCATGCTTGTGTGTGTGTTTCATTCGCTTGGTGTGGGTAAAATGCAGAGGGTAATTTCCCCAGGAGGGATCAATAAAGTAATGGAAAAGAAAAAAAGAAAAAAAAAAAGAAAAAAATGAGTCTACAAAAACACTGGAGATCAACTGAGGCAAATATAATAAATCAGACAAGAAGCTGAAGAACAGGGATTATGAACTCACATACCTGTTCATTAGAGTACAATATGAAACTATGGTCTCCTCCGCAGATGATTTTGGTCACTATGTATTGTTTTGACTCTAAGGAAGAAAGGAAAGATGGAACATGTTAGCTGGCCAGCATTTCATAACAATGAATAACATAGTCACATTGAGAAGTTGCTTGCCTTGCTTTTTTATTTTACTGTAAACCACTTTCAACAGCATGAAATTATATTATACAAGTTAACCTGATCTTGAACTTGAATATAGTGTTGATGCATGGTCACAAAGGTTAATAAATTGTGAATACATCAAAAAATTTAAACAAAAAATTAAAATCTTTAGAAAGTTTTCTTTTGATAAACATTATAGAGGTGTTTTTATCTTCCAGCCTATAAAAAGAGTTTCCTCAGACCCAAACCCACAACATTGTATTATCAGCAAACACTTTCACATCATGTAATAAATTTTGACAATTCCAATACAGCATACGGCTGTGGATACAGGGACTGTTTGTGTAGACTCCTTTGTGTAGTATCCATCCTCCTGGCTTTCATCGCAGGTTATTTTGCAAACAGTCTGCGCATCGTTATTTATAAACCAACCACGTCAGAATTGCCACAGGGACAGTAAAGTACTTGAGAGCTTGACTGAGAGCTTGAAAAGTCACAATGAATTTTTCACCTTCAGGGCTAATATTTAAAAAAATTCATCTAATGAATATTAAATGACAAAAAACACATTTAGAATTTCTTGTAATCTTGTGTGAAGAACCAACTGATTTACCAACTGAAACCAGTGACATGCCAAACCAAATTGGCTTGGTTTGGCATGTTCACTGCCAAACCGACTAGACATGTCATAGCCAGGGCATTTTTAAAAAGCCATTTAAATCACCATCATATATGTAGACTAAGCAACAGGTGATCTGCTTACCTGATCTATGGAAATGTCCAGTCAGCAAACTGGTCTTTACAGGAATTGGGCTTCTAGCATCCCCAAGTATTCCTGTGCCAAGCTGGCCATGGCTGTTACAACCAAACGCATACACCAAACCAGAGGAAGGCACAAATGCCAATGTGTGGTGCCTGACAGAAAGAAAACTGTTGAAACACTATTTAAGACACACAGGTATATATTAAGGTATATATTAAGAGTTGCCAACTGATTAGCTACACCAGTGCAATCAACTGTAACGCAATACAAATCAACCTGAAATAAATTCTAACTTGGAGAGTTAGTTTAGTGTTTCTAATACTCTTTCCCCCCTCAGGTAGTAAAACGGATTTGTGTCATTGCAGTCCAATACAGCACCAGTCCAACACATTGTTAATTACTACATCTTCAAAAATTAACATAGTAGCTCTCTAAAGCAGACAACACAGTTAGACTGACTAAGAGAGAATTTACTGTTGGGTTATTGCATTATGTTGCATCAGACTGCAGAGGTGCACCAACACAAATGGTAAAAAACTCAGTGCGGTTTTAGACCAGACAGTACCTGCCACAGGCGATCTGAGACACTTCCGTACCCATGAGCTCCAGCACTCGCCTGGGTAAAAGTTCATTATTGGTGGAGCCGTGACCCAGCTGACCCCATGAACCATCTCCAAATGTAAACAAACCACCATCCTGCCAGACACACAATACAGTATTCGTTTTTTTTTTTTGTTACTGACTGAGACAGAAATTCTAAGCAAAGCTTTGTTAGTAAGACTTCAAAATTGTTTTTTTTTCTCTAAAAGCCCACACTTAAAGCCATGTTAGGTAGTGGAATAAGATTAGTTAGAGTTAGACAGCCTGGCTGGAATAAGATTTATATTTTATCTGTGTAATGAAGGTCATCTTGATTGATGTATTTACATACAAGTACTAAGTTATACAGCAAGAACTGATCTGTTCTACCAATTATCTGACTGCTGAACATGCAGCAAATAACCAAACTGGACTATTTGACGTTTTTGATAAACACATTAAAATATGTTTACAGTATGTGGAGCTTGTAGCTGAAATGCAATGGTAAGGGTTTATCAATGTCCATACCTTTGTGAGGGCTGCTGTATGTTCATCTCCACAGCTGATGTAAACAACTTTTTGAGATCTCAAAAATTTGATGTGGCAAGGGACAGCACGATCTGGGGATGGGAACATAAACAAGCAAGCAAGGTCACACTGTTCTACATTTCTACTAGTTTACTAGTAGAACTAGAATTTACTCAAAGAACAAGTAAGAACTTCTGCATTTGAATGTAACACCACAGTGGCAATCAAGCAGTAAGTTTACTCTTCAGTGGGTAGTTTTTGCCAAGTAAGATAATAAGAAAAAAAGACCTGAGAGGGTTTACTTGAAGTGTTTCTTTACAATTCCCTCCATTTGTAACCCAGGGCAAAACAAAAAACCTTCTACCTTCTACCACCAATTTCTTACTTATTTTTGTATAATTTCAATATATGAACACACTGTGCTTCTGAGAAAACACACACACTTTTCTATCCAGAGCCAAAACAATATTGTAAGCCCTATATGTGCTGTAATACACATTAATACATTGTGTAATTTTGAAACCAATCACCTTGTCCAACATATTACCTTGTTTATCATTGAGACCCAGTTGCCCAGCTCTGTTTTTGCCCCAGCCAAATACAGCTCCTGACAAGGAGAGAGCAAAGCTGTGGTCTCCCCCGGCAGTTATCTGTGCCAAAGGAATTCCTGCCAGAGACTTCAGAGGATGAGGGAACAGCTTGCTGGGCTCTCCTTTTCCCAGGCCAAGCTGACCACTGGTGTTCTGGCCCCACGTGAACAACTGGCCATCTGAGAAGGAAAAGACACATAGAATTGTTAACTATCCAGCTACACAAATAACTGCCACAAAGTACAGGCTAATATGCAACATTTGTTTGGTAATGTGGTGCTATCTGGGTTTGTGAGTCTCCTCTCTCACCTCAGCTATGGGCAGAGACAGAAGTACAGTCCAATTCTCTACCATAACCTTGGTAGAACTGGATCTTTAAAAGCTATCAATCTCTAGTCTAAAAATAAACATTGTCAACCTTATACCTAATCTTTAACCAGTTCAAGGGTTATACCAAAAAATAACCACTCTAATCTTATGACAAAATTAAACGTTCTTCCTACATTTCCTGTTTGTATCTACATCACTATCAAGTAAAGGCAAGATACATGCCTCCCAGATTAACTATATAATGCCAAATATTTCATTTCTGTCATATTATTTCAGTGTCCGTATTCCCAGATCAATAAAAAAACTTTACCATTTTTTAAAGTATGATATAATTTCTTCTTCTCTTGAATGTGGGGTGTATGGATATAGGGTGGCACGGTGGTGCAGTGGTTAGCACTGTTGCCTCACAGCAAGAGGCAAGACGGTTCTGGGTTCATTATTTTCCAGCTGTGAGTTTCCATGTTCTTCCTCTGCTTCCTATGTTCTCTCTGGGTACTTAACCTTCCTCCCACAGTCCAAAGACATGCATATTAGGTTAACTGGCGACTCTAAATTGTCCATAGGTGTGAATGTCAGTGTGAATGGTTGTTTGTGTCAATGTATCAACCCTGTAATAGACTGGCAACCTGTTCAGGGTGTACCTTGCCTCTCACCCCAAGTCGGCTGAGATTGGCTCCACCCCCATGACCTTTAAGAGGGTGAGTGTTACAGAAAATCGATGGATGGGTGTGCGGATACAAGATTCTAGCTCTGAACAGTGTTAGTGTGTTATGAGGAGACTGTGTTTTTCACACCTCTAGAAAGTGCAATGCAGTGCTGATTTCCACACATTACTTGGGAGATGCGATTGTCACACAGTCTTTTGACCAACCTAGGCAAAACAGGAAAAACAACTGTTTACTGAGCCAAAAATTCACATTAAACAGATTAAATGGATTTTTCACAAGTTGATTATTGTTGTTGTAGCAACATGATTAATTAAAATAACATTTCAAGACTTTTCAAAAAAACAAAACAAAAAAAAAACATGGTCTCTAGTTTCCTATTTTTATCAGTTGTCAAGAAGTATTAATAAATGCTACCATGGAAACAAGGGTTTAATTCAGAGGGTAAGTGAGCTGGATCATTATTTTTGTGCAACTGTCTAACTGTCTGTTTTGGTTGATTGAGAACCCCTACTTATAAACAGTGCTCATATCCCCACCTTTTCAAAACATTTTCTTGCAGTGTTTTTCTCTTGTCTAAAGAAAAAAACTTCAGCTCTCCTATGGTGCTCTACACAGTCACCTTGGGATTCGAACAGCCACTTCTGCAGTCCCCAGGCCGAGCTGACCCCCTTCACCAGCTCCCCAGGCAAAAACTTGACCCTGCTCATTCACCGCCATAGAATGGGCCCAACCGCTCGACACCATTGTTATCTTCTGCGTATCCAGAGCTCCTACTAGCTCTGTGGACAGGAGGGAGATATTGTGAGATTCTTACATTTATTCAATGTTGTTACAGCTTCACCCACATGTTTGTACAAAGTAACACACAACACAAACTTCCACCCACATGATACCAACACAGACCTACCACTGTCTGCAATCACTTCACAAGCTATGCGGGTGTTCCAAATCTCCTAGAAATGGTTATGTGGTTAGTTACGCAATCTGGTGTTCCCAACACTTTGGGCAAAAATGTCTGTATATTAAAATACACAGAAAATTTCCACCAATTTAAATTCACTATACTGGAATACAGTACATTTTCTATCAAATTTATTTCATGTTGCTTATGATACAGCTAAATAAAATACATCCAGCTGGATATTGCCACATTTTTGCTAAGTATAGTATAGCTGTAAAACATAACAGCACCTGGACTTGCCAAGACCTGCAAAAGACACTTCACTGCACATTTGGCAAGTTCCGTCAGTTTTACACAAAGATGGGGTTATCTGTAATTTCAGTTGGTATGTTGGAAAGTCATTATGACTTTCCAACATACCGACATATGGTGTAGCTCTAACAGCTATTTTAGTTTATTATGTCTTTTTAATCAATTAGAGAGATTAAGAAATAAAGCCATAATCAGCAATAAATCAGTACCAATACAAACAGCCATTAAAAAGAAATTATCTTATGATCACCCACATTCTCACACGTTATGTAACTTTGATTAACCAAGAGTCAGTTAATCTGGTGTTCATGCTGAAAGCTTACCTGGGGAAGTCCCTGGTTTGTCATGGCCCAGCTGTCCACAGCTGTTAGAGCCACAAGTGTACACACTACCATCATGCAACAGGAACAGTGAGTGTTGCCCTCCACAGGCAATGTCTTTCAGTCCCCTGCTACTGAAAACATGACAGTTCCTTGGCTCAAACACAGGGTTCCTCTCCACACCAATACCCAACTGTCCGTCCTTTCCATTCCCCCAACAAAGCATGTTGGCGAGGGGAGAGGGGATGAGCTCCAATCTGAAGAGGCAGAGAGAGTCGTGGCCAGATGGAGGAAGACAGTAACGTTCAGGCTTGAGAGCAGCCCCGCTTTCTCCTCTTCATGTAAATTCCAACCCTGGAAATAAGAAAAAACAGAGTACTTATGCCATTTTTCTTCATAAGGAACACATACTGATCATTGTGACCCATGTATGAACCCTGATGACGTATTTAAGAGTGAAGTAAGGATAAATTTAGATGTGTGGCTGTGTGACAATGATGTAAGCGCTATAACAGAGGAACAGGCAGTGTGTTTAAATAAACCCTGTCAGTGTAATCCCAGCTTAAGCAGGTCCAAGCAGTCCCGCCTTATTGTCAATCCACTTGCAATACATGCGTGTTACTGAACTACTGAGACAAAAAGAGGTGAAAGCAGCATGGAACCAAGTGTAGGAGACCAGAACTAGGATTACCAAATAAATTAATACATCTGACCCTCAACTGATTTTTTTTTTATGCCCACCTGACGCCCTTTTGAATATCAATTGACAGAAATTAATTGGTGAATATTTTGATAATGTTTTTGTCTGTAAAAGTAAACTGAGGAACTTTGAGTTTTGGACAGTTGGTCAGATCTCTGAGAGCCCTGGAAAAGATGTTCACTGTTTTCTAACATTTTATAGATCAAGAAAATAACCAGAAGAGTAAATGCTTTAAAGAAGCATTTTAATTAGTGGCAGTAGAATAATGCTATGCAGCTCAACAGCAGTACGACAGCCTCTAAAATGACCATGAAGTTAAGTCAATACTTCTAAAGTCCCTCTACAATTTTGATAAGATGCTTAAAAATTTCAGTAAATTGATAAAACACAAATGAGCAACAAATACAAACTAAAACAAAGAAGGTATTAACACTAGATTTTGACAAAGAGTTCCTCTACAAGACCAGGACCAGGAGGAGGATAGAGAACCCATCATTATTGATACCGTACTTAGGGTGGTGAAAATTTTGAACGAATCTGCAATTAATCCAATTATCTAATGTTAACACACATGATATCAAACACACCCAGGGTTTTTCCGCCCCCATGCAGTTGCCCACTTTGGTTGGAAACCTAGCTTTGGGCAGGGTCTCCCTACAAGGTAGGGGTAACCCTGATGTTGTTATTAATGATGGCTTATATCTGATCTAAAAAGGATAATAAAATGATTTATTATAGCAAATGATGCCTTATCAGAAAGTGGTACAGACATTGAAATCAGAGTATCTCAATTTATGAGTGAAGTATAAACGGTCCAGTTGTTTTCATCTGTAACGACGTGTATTTGACGTTATGTTACTGTGCTGCTGGGTACAAAGTGAAAAGGAGCGGCCTGGGTTTGCGTTGTGTGGCGAGACAACATAAACTCAGTCAAAACCAAAACATTTCCACTGACAATATCTGACGAAACCGTTTATTAACGGAACCACGACAGCGGGCTGAACGACCCTCACAAGTCATAACAGTTAACAGTTAGCTAACTAAGCTTAGCAAGCTACAGGAACGCTGACTGTCAGTCTTGAGGCTAAATTAAAATATACAGGAATCCGCTTCTTAACGGACGTCTGCATTGTAAGTCGATGGTGTTATGATATGTCTCGCTTGTTACAAATTAAAAAGGCGTGTGTTTACCTGGACAGATGCATCCTGAAATTGGGCGTCTGGTTTAGGCTCAGCTCAGAAAACAAACGCGGAAGTACCACCGCTGCCTACGTCATTGAATGTTACAGGCAGGAGGGATGTGATTGGTCCGTTTTTATCTGATTTGTGCTGCTGACAGATCCGTGTGAAGGTCTTACGCATGGAGATCCCAGACCCTCAGGGTCCCCAAAAGTCCTCAGTTTATGCCATATCATTTGGGTCTATGCAGTTTGATTAATTAAAAAATGAATTAGTAATTTGCACCACTGGAACTACCTCTCTACTCACCATTTGAGATTCCAGATAAAGCACACCTCCTGGTCACCTGAAGATGCTGGTGGACAAGTCCTAAGATAACCCCATTATCTCCCAGAGCTCTGGGACTGGGTTAGCCATAATGTTTACACCATTTCCACACAACAGCCAGTGATTGTTCTCATTATCAATGTGTGTGGCCATGGCCGGATGAACCTCCTGGGGCAAACATCTGTTGTTGCGCCTTTACTTAACATCACTGTAAGCTACATGGCCATTTCATTATTTCCCTATGCACCCAGAAACCAGCCAGTCCTGTAGAGTTGAAATTAATTAATTAAGTTGATTGACTGAATAGATGACTGATCAAATAAGTTCTTCAGTAGTCAAAAAATGCCAAAAATTCACTGGACCAGCTTGTCAGACTTGAATATTTTCATGTTTGTTTCAGTTCTTTTATAATATTAAACTCAACATCTTACATTTTTACAACAAACGAGGTCAATGCAAATTAAAACAGCTGAGATCTTCAAACTAGATTTTGAAACACGGTCCCTGTAAAATACCAGGCCACAAGTTAATAGTCAACTTATTTTTTAGTGTATAAAATGTCAGAAAATAGTGAAAAGGCCCATTATCATTCCCTGAAGCCCAAGTAAACAGATTCAAATTGCTTTTGTTGTTTGACCAACAGTCAAACCACCAGACATGCTGAGTCTACTGTCATAGAAAACCAAGAAACTATCAAATACATTTGAAAAGCCAGAATTAGTGTAGTAAAAGACCTGAGTACTTCCGCCACCATTGGCTACAGTCTACGTCAACATCAAGTGTTTCTCTGATTGGCTGCGAGATGCCAAGGTTTCCGATTAATGATTGGTGCAAAGAGCTGTCATTAATAGTTTCATCGACTAATCATCTGTGCGGTACGTGGGGCGTCAAAGAAAGCGTAGACGTTTCTTGCACGCTGATTGGTGCGGTCATATCTCAGGCCTTGTTTGATAACATTGAGGATGTAACACTGAGACAAGAAGAAGGCGGTGGTTTTCATTCACTTATTGGCGAGTAATTTTCAAGAACCTAGCAGGATTAAAACACACGAATACGCCTACAACATTCAAGGTATGTTTTTTTTAGTCAACGCATTATTGTAAGAGCCAAGCGGTAATCTCGGAAATGTTGGTCAAACCCGTGAACATCTAGCTTATCCTAGCCGCCAAGCTAACTAATCAGCTAAAGATAGCTATCGTTGCGTAGCTAGCTAGTAAATGCTAACGCCTCCGGAACGAAAAGGTACTGAGTGGAACGTTTATACAGTTTTTTTTTTGTAACTGCAACAACAACACGTTATTTACGACAACTAAGATGCAATAACAGAAACGTGGGCACGGCCCATTTGTGATTTTTCGAGATACTTGTGTCTTGATACTGCTAACACTATGACTGTCGAGAGTTGCGTCATACATGTAACATAAACTTTACCGTTACACATTAAGCATCTTGATGTAACGCTTTTACTACATTTTGTTAATCTTGTTTGTTAGAAGAGGTCGTATATCGATTGTATGCAGGAATATATAGGTGTGTTATCGATGTTTCCCCATTCCCTGAAAATGTGATGTATTCATCATCAGTGATTGCAAACACAGGACTAAAACAGACTAAATGCACTGAATCTTATTTTCACGACAAACGCCTCAGCTATATATATAATAAGCTTTAATCTACATGGAAAGAATTAATAGATTGCATTTTGATATAAACATGGTTATTTGTGGCCAGCTTTGAAACGTGAACTCAAGCACTTAGTGCGTTCCAACTAAACATAATCTTGCTTGTTGATTAGTTTAATTATTTCTTCCGTTAAGTGTTTTTTCGGCTTTCAGAAAATAGTGGAAATGTTTATCGAAATTTCCAAAGGCCAAAGGAGATGTATTCAGATGCTTGTTTTATCCTATCTACAGTCTTATACCCAAAGGTAATCAGTTTGTTATTATGTGGCAAAGATGAATGTCAAATCCTAACATCAGAGAGGCTGGAAGGAGTGAATATATGGCTTTTTTTTTTTTTTTTTTTTTTTGCTTTATAAATGACTTGAACATTTAATTGATTACCAAACTGTTTACTGACTAATTTTCTGTCCATCATTTAACAGTTTCAGCTCTACTCAAGACTTATCATGAAGCACTGTGCATTAATTTTTTTGGAATCTCCAGTCCCTTCATGACTTAGTGGCTGTTTTAAGCACCTCATGTAAAAAGTAAAAGAATTGCATCATCTTAACCTGTTGCCGCCTGCTTTGACATAAAAAGAATCCTAAGCATTTGCGTAATGATTAGTTTGAACAGAACATTTCAACAAATAACTCAGGGATGGTGGTAACAGCTACAACATTTTAGACATTGTGGTACTGATGGTCCCTTCTGAATAAGAAAAAAAAGATTTTTGTTATGTTGATTAGAATTCAGCTTCCAGTATAACTGAATGATTTTTCTTCCATGTTGGGACATCCCTCTTCCTCTGCATCAGGTGCTTCTTCAGTGTTTGTGCTGTCAGGGTGATGTCAGCAGCCTGTCTCGCGCGCCTGTCAAGGTGCAGTGGTCCTTTTGTGGGTCGCAGTGGTCTTTTTCAGATGGCCCTAGTCCCACTCCCATTGCAGCACAACAGCCACCTCCAGTTCACAGTCTTTCGGAGACAGCTTTACAGCCCTTCAGAGCAGCGACACAGCAACACACGCTTTGACGCAGACAGCAGTGGCCGGCCCACCACTTGGGATTCATTTGGCATCTGGGACAATCGTATTGATGAGCCCATCCTGCTGCCCCCTAGCATTCGCTATGGCAAGCCCATTCCCAAAGTCAGCTTATCTAAGGTGGGATGTGCCTCTCTCATTGGTCAACGCAAGGAAAATGAAGACCGCTTCCAGGTCTCCCAAATGACAGACAACATCCTCTACTTTGCTGTTTTTGATGGGCATGGTGGACCAGAAGCAGCTGACTTTTGTGAAAAATACATGGAGAAATTCATCAGGTGAGGAAATCATATTATACCAGTCATTATCCTAGAAAATTAGATAATTTAATAACAACTGGAATTTGAAAATGTTAGAACAAACAGCCATATCTTTTTAGCTGATACTCTGATCAGCATAGTCATTTTGTTGTCGTTTCAGGGACCTTGTGGCAGAGGAGTCCAATCTGGAGGTAGTTTTAACAAAGGCCTTCCTTGAAGTAGACAAAGCTCTTGCAAGGCACTTACACTTCTCTCCAAATGGTAGGTTCTTTCATGTTACATGTCCATAGCTATACTGTGTATATATACACACTTGTATATATGTGTAATGACACTTTTTTCTTATCTCTTCAAAACCTAACTTACTTATCCTACTTAGGCTTTGAAGCCTTGGATTCCCAACTTACATGACCCCTGCACTTTTGGTTTGAGGTCTGTCATTTAACCCAAAGTTACTTAATAACTGATAAACAATAAACCAGCTACAAGTAGAGCAAATACTAGTGCTTGACTGCTTCCCGTAACACATTTATATATACAGAAAGGCGACAAATTAAAGGAAAAACCAGAGTACTTGTGTAAATAAACATAATGAAAGTACTTACAGGGAGGGAGAGGTCATGAAAATGAGATGAATCACATTCTATGATCTTTATAGTCACCAGATCTCAACCTAGTTAAACACCTGTGGGAGATTTTGATCTGTGAAACAACACTCCTCACTACCATCAGAAACCCCAAATTAGGGAAAGAATGGTGTCTTCATCTTTTGGCCGAGGTCCAGAGACTTGTAGAGTCTATACCATTAACCAATGAAGGCTAGTTGTGGCCAAACACCTTACAGAGACACTTAATGTTGTTTTTTCCTTTAATTGTCACCCATCTGTTGATATTTCATCAGTCTACAAAGTATATTGTTTAGCACAGGCATTGCAAGTGATATTAGGGCTAATCTGAGTATCCCTCCAACAAATTAAGGCAAAACATTTCTCTTCATAAATCACATGGTCTACATGTTTGCCCGTGTCATATAAAACCTAGTTAGCTTGATTTTTTTCTCAAACAGCTTTATGTCTTATTAAGGTTATCTGTTGATATAAAAGCTAGTATACCTGTTATGTGGCCCTACATCGGCCACGCTGTGTGAAATGTCCCAATATGCCTGTGTGTGTGTGTGCATGTTATCTACGGCAGCTGCTGACCCAGCTAAGAGCTGGAGGCCCTTGGCACCAATGTGGATGGCGAGAGGCTAGATATTGAAGGAGAGTCCAGCGGGTCCTAAATCCTGGACTACTGGAAGGTTCCTTATCTTTCTCTCACTTCTCTCTGTCTTTCTCTCTCTCTCTCACTCTCTCACTCTTACTCTTTCTCTTCCTTCCTTGTCTTCTCTCACCAAGTGTATGCAAAGCTTCTTGTGAGACAGTGCTTCCGTTTGACAAGTTGTATGAGATGTTTGTTGTCAGTGACAGTTCTAGTCCATGAGATGCAGCATGTTTAATATGCAGATTAGGCTATAAAACATGCAGCTGAAAATCTCCAGTGAGATATCACATTAAAATCTTTTGAGAGAGAAAGGTCAATCCCAGGCCTCCAAATATCAGCAGATAAATCCACTTACAACATTTGATGCTGTTTTCTCAAATTTGTTATCCCTTAAGGAACTGAAGTTCATTGTTTGTGTGTAGTTGTACACTGTGCAGTCTAATGCAATCCAATACAACTGTTCTGTCATAAATTCTACTTTTATGACGCCTTAAATGTTCAGTTTTGTTGACTATCAAAGAGATGTTAATTCAATTGCTGTATATGTTTTTTTCCTTTGAGGTCATGGTTAGTGATGTGTTGTACCGGCAGCATTATATAAGAGGTGTTTATAAAATTCTGCTCCCTATGTCTATGTAAACAGGGAGGACAAAAATAGAAATGCCTCTCAGTATAATGTAGTACAACACCACTTTTAACTATGAGTTTAATAATAAACATATAATTTAATTTACACATCTACAACAATGTCAACACAAACTGAAAATTATAATCTTTGTAAGGGAGGAGCTATTGTATTAGATTTAAAAGGTGTAGTTAATGAAGTAGCCATTGAGAGTAAATCCACTGCTCAAACAGGCTTTGCCACGCATAAAACTGACTGCCAGCATATTGCTGAGTTCAGTGTAGTAATAACTTCTTACTGTTCGCCTGCATTAACAACACTTGTTACAAATTACCATGACCTAGTACTATATAATTAAATTTGATAATGATGAATAGTGATGAATTTTTTCACATTTTGTAACTAGATAAATGCAAAACAGAAGAAAAAGCAAACATTTCTTTAGGTGATTTTCTGTGTTGTTTTTTTTGAAACTCAACCCCAATACTGGACACTGATAAGTGTTGTGTCAGCTGTTAACATTATGTATGATTTTTAGGTCCAGCTTTAATCTTAACTCTGCTGGAAAGTTTGCCCTGGAGCTAAATTCTGTGCTGAAACATTTCGACCTGCATGTGTGACTGCCTCCTCTATTGTTAACTGTGCAATCTCAAGTTCACTATATGACTTCCCACCCATGTCTTCATGTTTCAGTGTGTGGATGTGAGCACGTGAGACGTACCATATGGTTGCTGTGAACAGTGTGAACAGTGACTTTTTGTGTGAACCTTCATGGCTTGTTCCACCACTGATGTTTCCTTTTATGTCTCTGTAGTGCCGGGGATCAATGCAGGAACCACTGCCACCGTGGCCCTGCTGAGGGACAGCATTGAGTTGGTGGTGGGCAGTGTGGGTGACAGCCGCGCCATGCTGTGCCGCAAGGGCAAGGCCCTTAAACTCACTGTCGACCACACTCCTGAGAGGAAGGACGAGAAAGAGAGGTATATAGATGTTGTCAGTATCAACTTGTTTGTGAATTTAGACAAAGTACATCAGCAGGAAATTACAGATCGTGATGGAGATCTTGTGAGCTGCTGGGAGAAGTATCAGGAGACCAAGATGTTTTTAGCAGAATTATTTATTGGTGCTCGTTGCGTCACAGAGAATAGAGATGAGCAATGCATGTTGACACTGTGTAATGCCTCACGGTTGTGAAGCTGTCCTTCCTTGTGACAACATTTAATCCCATAACTACTTCATATTGACTACTTGTCCAAATAAGGTTATTCTTCATGGGACTACATCAGACCCATACAATTATGAATATAATCCTAAACACTAACTCACAATGTCTACCCCAATTACCTCTGTCCCACTAAGAGAGACCTTATCTAACTAACCATGAGATATGAGACCATGAGACACAGGCTGTTTGTTATGGCTATTTACTCCCTCAGCCGGTCACTCTGTCTGTCTTATCTTCTGAGTGCCCCCACTATAACCTTGGTGGCTGTGGCCACTGCTGAGGGGAATGAGCCAGATAAATTGTCAGACAGCGATCCTAGAGACAGACTGTGAACTGTTGTTTTTGGGGCCTAATTTTAAGACCAATAAGGAGGTGTGAAGATAAGAGGGAACTATGGAGTGATGTAGTGTAGAGTTGAATGAATATTTCCATTTACTAGTTATTACTGAAATGGCCATTAAGAGGATCACATTGGGAGTATTTAAGTTTTATTGTGTTTATAATCTTTTTATAATCATTTTAATTTTTTAAATGAGTGTATTGTATGAGGAAAGTTTTTATGAACATTTAATGACCTAATAATGTAAAGTAAGCCCTAACTGGATGATGGAATGGAAGATATTGTTACTGTGGTTAACAGTATTGTAATTATTATTGTAGTCATTCATTATGTTCCTCTCTCTCTCTCTCTCTCTCTCTGCCTCTCTGCCTCTCTGCCTCTCTGCACCGGTCTGAAGGATTAAGAGGAGTGGGGGTTTTATTACCTGGAATAGCCTGGGACAGCCAAACGTCAATGGCAGGTTGGCAATGACACGCAGCATTGGAGACTTTGACCTGAAGAACATGGGGGTCATATCTGAGCCCGAGACCAAGAGAGTATCGGTAGGTTTACAAAAAGGGAAGTTTGTCACATTGGATAAATATTTCACACTTGCTTCAGAGTGTTTCAAGCTAATACATGCAGGTATTATAACTTAAATAGTTTGTGCTAGCATGCAAGAGGTGGTACAGTGACAAATGCAGCTTAATGTTAATAATGTATGTACAAAGTCATAATGGCAACACAGACCTGGAATGGTTTAAGCAAACACTCTGGCCTTCATTCTCCAATTTTTGGATATGAGCCAGTACATTTTACTAATTACTAACAGTGCTTTTGAAATGTTAGAAATGCTGTTAAAATTTCTTCCTTCAGTTGCACCATGTACACGACGCGTTCCTGGCGCTGACCACAGACGGCATTAACTTCATTATGAATAGCCAGGAGATCTGCAATGTCATCAACCAGTGCCATGACCCCAAAGAGGCAGCTCAGAGAATATCTGACCAGGTACTTGGCTTTTAACTTGTCAATAGTGAAAGGGTATTCAGGAGATGAAGTAGGACAGGATTGTGATTAAATGGCTGTGGGTTTATAGCTCAGACCAGCAGGTTGTTTATTGATGATAAATTGATGACAAATCAAAATGTTTTTGATATACTATGGTTTTCTTCTCTCTCAGGCTCTTCAGTATGGCTCAGAGGACAACAGCACAATTATTGTGGTGCCCTTTGGTGCTTGGGGAAGGCACAAGAGTTCGGACCCAAGTTTCTCCTTCAGCAGAAGTTTTGTGTCGAGTGGTCGCTGGGCGTAGTCAGCAGGTGTCGGATGAAACGGTGTGGTCTGTGGACCTAATTAATGTGTGCAATACAATCGGTGCCCTTGTGGAAAAAATATATTATATTATAAAGAGTGTGGTTTGCCCAAACAATAATACCTAAGGGATACAATATTGTATTTAGAGTAGCACTTATTAGCCTCTGTGAAGTAAGAGGTGGTCAATTCATGATGTGCACTAAATTAAAAACATCCTCTTTATACAAGGTTTTATCTACTAGCAAACCAATGACCTTATAGGTGCTAAACGCTGAGTGTGTGAATGGACAGACAGGAGTTCACTTAGCAAATAAGTAGCCTGTCCTACATGAGCTAAGATTTTAAGATTAGTATTCCTGTTTGCCATTCAGATACATTTTTATCTATTTAGTAAGGCCCAAGTTTGCACTTTTTTATTTTTATTTTTAAGGTTAGCTTAAAGGGTAACTCAGATAATTTTTGGACCTGGGCCTTATTTTCCCATGTTTTTGGGTGCAAGTGATTGAAAACAAGCACTTTCAGTGGACGTACTTTCATGCAGACAAATGTGCCATTTGATTACACTGCAGCTGCTGTTAGCCGTTGGGGGTATACTGGTCTTGCAAAAATGTGGGAAAATAGGACGCCAGTTCAAAAATCTCTTGAGTTATCCTTAAACTTTGATAAGTTGCATTTTCAAGACAATAGTGCATTTGGATTTTACTGTCTGCTTCTTTACTTCTGGACCATTTCTCCATGTTAAGGGAAGGCCTACATGTGTAGAAGAGAGAGGGAAAATACACTAATTGAAGTGCATTAATTTTTTTTAGTTAATTGGAATTCAGTGGACCCTTGTATGAGAATACAAAATGTACATAACGGCAAATCTCCTGTCTTCTGAAGCAACTGGAATTTAATCATCATGAGAAAAATAAGTCTGTGCGTAGGTCTTAATGACAGTGTCGATTCTTTCCATCTTGTGGGTCAAACCATTAGACTGTTAATATTTACAGTTTCAGCTTTGAAAATCGTTGGTCCTGGTAATTTTAAAAGAACTATTACTCTTCTAAACTTCTCTCCATACTTTCCCACAAACACGTTTCTAGACTGCTGTCTAATAATACTTACTAAAGCACCATTGAAAATTAGAGATACGCATTTGCACAATTGTGATGACTTGGGAGAAATGAATAGAACCCTGAACGTTTAGTGGTCTGGTGAATTAGTGGGCTGTGTGAATGCAGTTGCTTAATACTGCAGTTTGTAAAAAAAAATAAATAAATAAGATATTTGCATTTCTTGCAATTTAAACATTGCTCAAGCTTGTATAACTGTTAATATCTGTATTGATTTGAAACAGGTCTTGTTAGGGCAACATGAAGTGTTCAGGGTACAGGAATGTACAGTGTATGTTTTGTATATAATTCTATTTATGTATATCTGGAAAACTGATATTTCTCTGTTAGATTTACTTAATATCTTGGCTAATTCTCTCATACCAGAATATTTGATATGCACAGAACCTTTGCTTTAGGGCTTGTATTGTGGTAAGCTGCATTACTTTTAATTGTAACTCAGTTACAATCAGTAATTCATCGTTTATACCAGTTGTGTCACTCACAAAGAGCAAAGCACACTTAATGCAAAACTAAAGAACTGTTCAACTAAGAGCCATGTATGACAATGTGAATGTTTGCTTAAATGTCCTCCATGACTAAAAAATACAATCAAACCCTGTAGGGTTTTGGCGTGATTAAGCTGTGTAAGTTGTCTTGGCTGACCTAATGTGACATCATACATTTCAACAAGACAGACTTAAACCATTAGATCCACTGTACACTTTTTGTTCACTGGCTTGTTTTGTGGTTGTTAAAGCTAGACAAATGCAACCATTCAAACTGATCAGAATACTTGTTCTGTCTATGAGATTTGCAGATGTTGTGTTGCTATCAGTTTATCCTCAAACAGCATTTATAAATGTTTTGTAAATACTCCCCCACTCCTCCACCCCCCCTTCACATATTTAATGAAACCTTGATTTATTATAAGGACTTTGTCTTTATATTTAACACGTCCTCCTCATCTGTAAAAGCTATCTTTCACAGGATGATCAGTATTTGCTGTTTTTTTTGTTTTGTTTTGTTTTTTTTCACTGCCTTTCAAATATAATCATTGTAACCGTGGTCCTGTATCTGGGACCTAAATGTGACTGTTTCAACAACACTGTTAGTACTGTATTTTTGATCTAAATGTCTTGTGAAACTTAAATTAAAAAAACACGTCAAAAATGATGATGTCTTTGTTTAACTGTAGTGTTTGTAGTAATGTTTTTGTGGGAACAGCCGTTCAAACATTTTACTATAGAACAGTTATTGTAAGTCAAAATGAGATCAAAATGTCTAAAATGTTTTCCATTTGAGGTAGTCAGTTAATCTGATGTACATACCTGCATGAAATGTTTTATGGCTGTGTCCGATAGCCATGGATGTATTTATTGATAAGGATCCAAGATGTTTACTGAGTGTGGGACATTTTTCAGTTTTGTCCTTTAACTACATTTTTCTTTCATGTTGAGGTTTAGGTTAAAAGAAATAGACGGTCTCCACTGACATCATTCACGTCTACTGAAGTGGTAAATAAAGGGTTAAAACCATGTGGACATTTCTTGGGATCCCTGTTAATTGTGAGGCACCTGTCCCTGCTGTCATGAGCTGATGTTAACCAGGCTGCCCAGTCTCTCTGCCTCGTCAGTCCGCAGCAGCAGCAGCTCCTGAAGGCTGCAGCAGGACTCCGTACCAGCAGCCTTCTCATAGTCTCACAGCTCGGTAAGTCACTGCAACAAACCCTTTTAGTGCTTTGTAGTAACTTTTTGGTGGTGGTCGTGCTGGCGACCATTTTCAGAGGATTTCGGCAGAATGTGAATTATATTTTAATTGCAGTTCAGCAAGAGATCACAAGCTTGTGTAGTGTTTGCCTGTCTAATTGAAGATGGTGCACTTGATTTACCAAAAATTGTAACTGTTTCTTGTCATATTGAAAATTAACTAATGTGAGAACAGTGCTGTCCCCAGGAATTTTTAATTTATTTTTTATTTTTCTATAGGTAAGATCTTTGTCTGGTTAAGAAAAATGACCACTTATTGGGTTTATTTCCACACTTTGAAAGTTCCTTAAATTCCTTTTTTAGAGAAAGAGATATATTGGCTGCGAGGCCCTAGAATTAAAAATGTACACCAAAGCTGAAAATTACATATGGTAACACACACATCCCCACATTCCCCGAAATACCAAGTGCAGGACCTCAATGCCCTCGGTTGTAGCTATAAGACCCTGATGAGAATCATGTAGGTTGCATGAAAATTGTTAGTCATCAAGGAGAGGAACAATACAAGACTACAGCCTTATCCTCTATTTTTATTTTATTTCTTGTTATTTATGTATTTTTCATTTATGAAGCCATGAAAGATCTAAGAAGTATATTTGGAGGTGTATTTAAACCCTCACTCTCAAAGCACAGAGTTTTTCACAGAAATGTACTCCGATTTTTAAAACTATGCTATGAACACAGATGTATTTTATTTCTGCTTACTCGGTGTGCTCACTTTTTTCTTGTTTTCTAGGCACGCTGTATGTGTTGAATGCCAGCATAAGTCTGTTTGTAATATGGGGCTATCACTGGCAGTGATAGCTTTATATTAAATTGCAGGATTTTCCTTCTGGATTTTACCTCACAGCATTTTTCAACAATTAATATTTATTTCACGAAAGAAAAACAAAGATTAGGGAAAAGTAAAATAAAAATGCATTGCAGAACATTGTATTTTCATCATTCATTTCCAATTAATCATCTCACAACTCCCCATTTATCTTGAGACCTAAGTGTCACAGGTTGGGAACCAAAGGACCGAACTCCCTATGTGTTAAAAACAGCTCCACCTCGACCACCACTAACAATATAACAATATCATACCTGTGTGTATGTATTTATTTGCAGAGCAAGTACAAGTAGTACATTTATTTGACTTCTTCTTCTATCACTGTCACACGCATAGAGAGAGCAGCTTTGTTTCATTTCTTGTAAGGCTGATGTTTTATTTCAGAGAAGTGTATAAATATTCTGTGATTTTAGTGGACGTAGTCTTTTTTCTAAAACATATCTCTATGAAACAAATGTGTAAAAAGACTAATTTCTATCAGATCACTGTCATTTGACAGGGTGCTTGCTGCAGAGGACAATGGAAAGAGCCAATCACATCAACATTGCGATGATAGAAGAAATTGGCACCAACGGGATGGCCCGGTCTAAGGTCGTCACAGCGACGGACCCGAACAAGCAGACGTATGGCTCTACTGTGAGCTTCCACAATATCCAGTACAAAGTGCAGCTGAAGAGTGGTTTCTTCTGCAAAAGGAAAACCAGTCCCAGGGAAATACTGGTGGACCTCAAGTCAGTCGTAAAGCTCGTAAACCCTCTGTATCTGTTTGTCTGTCTTTCTTTTGTGTCTTTATCAGCTGTACCTGTCTCTTTATGAACTCCTCTTTTTCTGTTTTCTTACCACTCGTCACTCATGACTGTGTCCGTAATCCAGAGGTATTTGAACAGCGACATTTTGGGCAGTCGTCGTTTTTTCTATTCATTTCCTCACAAAGTTCAGTAAAAAAATCTATTAAATTATTAAGGACTATTATGTGTCAGATTGTTGCTAATTTATTTGAACTCACCTCAGACAACAAGACAAAATATTTTATGAAATTGGTGATTTTTGTTGTGTTTGTTTACTTCCAGAAACAAATTGCATAATTCATTATTTTTACTCAATATTTATAAAATTAATCGCAACTGCTTTTTTTGAGTCTCGGACTTTGGGGAGACCATGTCAGATTAAAAAAGCAGTGGTTCTTTATGTCAGTTCACTATGGATCACTGTAACCTTATCCAAAGTAGGACAATAGTGAATAGACTCTTACATTGGTTTCTCTCTGATGGTATTAAATACACCTGACATTTCCCATGGAAGAATGAATAATTTCACACAAGTTTTTGGGTCTTTTCCCGCCTCTGAGTTAATTATATGATATTAAGCATGGTTTCTTGCATATAATCTCTCTGATGCACTAAAGAGCAGTCTGCCAGAGAAACGAATTAATCACCGTCACGTGATCCACTGCTAGGCTTTTATTCAGTCCTTTAATTCCATTTTATATTGCTGACTCTTTGTGGTGCTTTTGTGTAACTGCTCTGAAGTCCAGGGATTTGCTCTTGAATTCTTTACAATGGTTTTACACAGTATAGAATTTTTTTTTTGTCTGCAGTTTTCAAGATATTTTTTTTTATCTGTAACAACTGCAAAAAAACCCTCTCACAAAGATCATTTTCTGTGGGATAAGGGAGAAAAACTGATTTAAGTCCCTCTAAAATGCATCACATGTCCACAGAACCACATTAATCCACTTTTCACAGAATTCGTATTTGTGTTTGTAAAATACAGTGAAGTGAAAGTATTTGATTATACACCTTTAGGAATGAATGCAGAGTATTAGAATATGCCCCAGTATTTGCCTTCAAAATAATTTATCCATGTTAAACTGGTTACTGTCTTGCAGTGGGATTATGAGACCTGGCCTGAACGCTATTCTTGGACCTACTGGAAGTGGAAAATCTTCGTGAGTACAGCACTGATCTCCAAAGAGAGAAAACATTTTCAAAATAGTCTGCATTTTTGTAGATTATGTGATTAAATAGTGTGTTATTTTGTTTTTCAAAGATTCTTGGATATTCTTGCTGCAAGGAAGGATCCTTCAGGTCTCTCAGGAGAAGTACTCATTGATGGAGCACCACAGCCTCCAAACTTCAAGTGCCTCTCTGGCTATGTGGTTCAGGTGCATTTGAATTATTTTCACTTACTTAAACTTGCATTATCTGATTTTCCAGCCACTCCAGCTGACAGGGAGCAACATTAGCTTCTTTGTGCCCACCTGTTAAATGTAAGTCTGATATTCACTCTTGGGCTTGGTCTCCACCAACTCCTGAGGAAAATTTCTGGATCTTCAGCTTTCATCGCCTAGTCTCTAACTTTGGCTGCTGTTTGGTGTTGGGCAGGTAGCGTAGATACTAAAAAGCCCTGTAAAGTTGTGGAAAACAGATTTTAGTTTACTTGTTGCTGCACAGTATTAGGTCTCTGCTTTACAGGTCTGTAGAAATGTAGATTTTCAGAAAAACACAGCAGATCAGGACAATAGAAATCCACAAAAGAACTGATCTTCTGTGACTGTGACTTTTGACCTTGAGGTCTTCTCTCCCTCCTAGGAAGATGTGGTCATGGGCACCCTGACTGTGAGGGAGAATCTGCGTTTTTCTGCAGCTCTGCGGCTGCCCAGCTCTGTACCACAGAGTGAGAAGGAGGCTCGAGTCAATCACCTCATCAAAGAACTGGGTCTTACCAAAGTGGCTGACTCCAAGGTTAATATACACACATTTCTAACATGCCTCAATTATTCATCCAACCTCTTACACTGTGGTCTGAATCAGGCTTCAAGACGTCAGGTGAAAGTCAGGACAGTCAGGACAGACTGATTGATTCGTGCTGTGTTGCTCTTGTGTGGGTGTTTTCCACAGGTGGGTACACAGATGACCCGGGGAATCTCAGGAGGAGAGAGGAAGAGGACAAACATCGGAATGGAGCTGATTATTGATCCCTCAGTTCTCTTCCTGGATGAACCAACCACAGGACTGGATGCCAGCACTGCCAACTCTGTCTTGCTGTTGCTGAAAAGGTAATGAAAAACTGTTGAGAAGTCTGTCAGTTCTTTGTTGTTTCTCTGATTGCAACACAGGTTATACAGTACTAAGGAGCTA
Source organism: Toxotes lorentzi (assembly GCA_037833715.1). NCBI lineage: Eukaryota > Metazoa > Chordata > Actinopteri > Toxotidae > Toxotes > Toxotes lorentzi. Next base: position 8,312,655 of record JBBMJY010000020.1, read on the forward strand.
AAAAGCCTTTTAAACAGATGTTTCCTGACATCTGCAGCAGTCTAACGTGTGGATGAAAAGATGAAGCAAGAACTCTGAACATTTTAATTAAGCTTGAATTTAGTACCTACGGTTTAATATTAACCAGCTCTATACTTAAAGAGCTTGTTTACTGCTTTGTTTACTGTTTGCTAAATAATAATAGTTTCTCCCATCTTTAGATGTTTTATCACTAAACGAATTTTTTAAAGGGAAATTGCATAAATAATCTTAATGTCTTTCTTATTCTACCCCACAATTCATTTGTTTTTGGCTTTTACATTTGCAGTTATTTTAAGATTGCTGCAGTTGAAAGTTGTCTCTCCTCAGAAAATATTAGATTCAATAGATTTTAAACTTCTAATGGAAACACAGAATGTCCTGCTTAGTCATATTTACTAGTTATATGTTTATATATGATTTTTATTATATCTGTTTTCAGAATGGCCAGTCACGGAAGAACCATAATTATGTCCATCCACCAACCTCGCTACTCCATCTACAGACTGTTTGACAGGCTTACCTTGCTGGTTAGTGGTAAAATGGTGTACCACGGACCAGCTCCAAATGCTTTGGACTATTTTGCCAACATCGGTGACTACTCTGATGAAACTTATTATTACTACAAGACACTCATTTATCTTTATTCTCTTCCTCATTTTAAATTTGGAATTTCAGTAGGAAATAAGTGTAGATGATGGTGCAACTGCTATATTCTTATACGGGTATTTGGGCATGTATTCATATTAAACATGGATCTTTGTGATGTGTGTTTCAGGCTATACCTGTGAGCCCCACAACAACCCGGCTGACTTCTTCCTGGATGTTATCAATGGAGACTTCACTGCCTCAACCATGACCAAAGTGCACGGCTCTGAAGGTACAAACCAAGCCATGATTACTATGATCATGGCATGGTTGGGTATAGTATTTAATTCTTAGTATTTAAGTACTTTGAACCAAAATAACATTTCTTGGTATTTATTTTAGGTCCACACCTGAAAGTCTTCAATCTAGTGCTTTCTGTGGTCATTGGCATCTTTTGTAATATCGAGTATTTCCATTATTTAAATCATTGTCCTCCTGTGTGTGTGTGTGTGTGTGTGTGTGTGTGGCCAGATTTGGACTTTGAGGAGCTTAGCATCTCCAAGCAGAGCATTGAGGAACGCCTGGTAGAGGAGTACAGGAACTGTAGTTACTCCAGCGACACCCGAGCCGAGCTGGACCGCATTGTTCAGGATAAGGAGTGTATCTCGCGTCCGAAATCCCGCACCATCACCTACAACAACTCCTTCTTCCACCAGCTACGTTGGGTACTAAAAAGAACCTTCCAGAACCTCATGTTAAACCCACAAACATCCGTTGCTCAGGTAAAGATTCCCATTACTCACATGTTTTTGTTACAGTGGACTGGACATAACACATACTAAATAAAAAGCGTCCAGTGTCCCCTACACTTTGAGTTTCCCTACTACTCAGTTCCAGCTTGCATTTTTCACCTTTTGTGGCCTCAGAGTACAGAGCTCTTTTTAAGCCTTCTGGGTCAAGTCCAAATCAAGTGTCAAATCTTTGTGACTTGAGCAGGAAAAATAAAACTAAAGCAGAAACTAGCAAGTTAAAAAGAAGTAGGATCTTGACTAAGTTTTTTTTTTTTTTACCGTTCTTTGATCAATTGGGTCAATATGCGTAATTAAAAAAAAAAAACAACCTTAAGCCAGGATCATTACCAATGCACATATTTCAGCTGCCTTTCCTTGGAGTAGATCCAGCAGACAGGACTGCCCCTTGTCTCCTGGACTCTTCGTCCTAACAATCAAGCCTTGGCAGAAGAAACCAGGCAAGACCGAGACAGAAGGGGCTTCGAAGAAAAATGAATCTTATAGTTGATATCGTTCTTTAATTAAGAAATCCATGCAACTCTTTTGCCAAATTTCAAATACAAAGAAGATACTTTGATTGACAGATTCTATTGGGTTAATATTAATATATTACGTATGTTACAACATCTTTTCCAATCACTACTCATTCCAAAACCCCAGAGTTTCTTCACAACTCTTAATAAGAGAGCAGTTATCAGATGAGAGCAGTTATGCTAAGCTAAGCTAACTGGTTGTGGGCTGTAGCTTCATATTTACCATACAAACAAAAGAATGTTTTTGATCTGCTCATCAAATTTGTCATAAAGTGAATAAGCGTATTTCTCAAAATGTCTAACTGTTCTTTTAATCTACTTGTTCATGTATTGGCTAGTTAATTTCATAGTGAACGGCTTATTTCTCTATTCTGAATTTGGAGTTTTTAATCAATTTTAGTGTGTTTCTAGCAGCTACATCTGTTTGTTCAAACATTCCTTTTACAATTTTATTCATTATTCATGCCTGTTTAGCAGTGCTCCAAAAGAGTCTTCTCTGCTTTTGCCTTCAAGTCTCAAGCAAGTCAAGTCCTCATTTTTCACTATGACAGATGAATCCTTAATTAACAACATAGTTATTTTTTAGGTCAAATATTTAAACATGATTTTGAACCACTATCACCTTTACTTTGCTCAAAGAGTGAAAAGAGCAGAAAATAACCAGTGTCAGTGCTGTTATCATCATCAAGGCAAGGCAAGGCAAGGTTTATTTATATAGCACCATTCATACACAAGGTAATTCATAGTGCTTTACAGATTACATAAAATCATAGAATAAAAGAAGATCATAAAACATTAAAATCATAAATAATAGAATAAAAGTAATATATTAGTCACACAGTAGGCCTGTCCCTGATGATCTCAGGGGTCTGGATGCTTCATAAGGAACCAATAAGTCCATGAGATATTTTGGTTCAAGACCGTTCAGTGCTTTGTAGACCAAGAGTAGAACTTTAAACTGTATCCTTTGCCTCACAGGAAGCCAGTGCAGTGATTTGAGGACAGGTGTCATGTGGTCCATTTTTCTGGTGTTAGTCAGGACTCTAGCAGCAGCATTTTGGACCAGCTGCAACTGTCTGATAGATTGTTTGTTTAGACCTGTTAGGATGCCATTACAATAATCTAGCCTACTGAAAATGAAGTTTTTCTGTGTCTTGCTTGGATAGAAAACCCTTGATCCTAGCAATGTTTTTCAGGTAGTAATAGGCAGACGTACTGATAGCTTTTACATGGTTGGTGAAATCTGAGTCAAGAACTACACCGAGATTTCTGGCTTGATTTGTAACCTTCAGTGACATGGAGTCGAGGTGAGCACTGATCTTGGACCTTTCGTTTTTGGAGCCAAAAACAATCAATTCTGTCTTATCTGCACTGAGCTGGAGAAAATGAACAGGATGCATAGACAGCAGTTTGGAGGGGTGAGGACTTAATGCTCTCATTAGTCACCCCATGGCGGCAAAATGCTGTCAGAAGTCTCCTCACTTTAAGAATTATTAACAGCTAATTGGCCCTAAATAAGTCAAAATAATCCTACAAGAGGGGCTCTAGGTGGCGTGGGCGCCATAATCGGCTTTGGTGACTGTTGTGACCCAAGTCTTGCCTCTTTGGGCCAGGATCTGAACTGATATCATATCTGGCCTAAACCCCTTGGCCCTGCTCCGGGGACTCATCACATGATGGCGTCATGACCTATCCATTCACTGCCCCGCTTTCACATGAGGGGTTGAGGGGAATGAGGTGAAAAAGGCTCAACCTTATTAGCTTATCCCTTCACCCTGGGAACCGCTTAGTCCTGTCATAATCTGTAATTTGTTAGGATTAAAACTTGTGTCGCTTTCACTTTTCTCACTCTTTTCTGTCATTGTCCCCCACCAGCACGTCTGGTTGTTGTCTCGGATAGGTTCGTCTGGAGGAGGAGAAGGGCGTTCACTTGACCCCTGATCCCAAAAACATTGGCTTCTCTGTCATTGAGGATATTGCTTAGGCTTTATTTCATTCTTCAAAAAGAATTCACAACAGTTCACATTCAGCAGAACTGTATAGCTAAATTACTGCACTGATGGCTCAGTTTATTCCTTCACACTCACCATCATTTGTCTTTTTTTCTTCCAAATAGTCTCAGAGTTAAAATTCCGGTGCTAACAAGCAAATAGGTGTAACTAGAATGGGGGTTACTGACACAATTTCACCTTCTTGCAGTGGAACAGAGAAAGCAGACATAGAGTGTCAAAACACTTAAGATCAGTATTAAGAACAACTTTATTGTGACACAGCTTGTGGCCTTCAGAAGGGTCATCATGCAACACTTTTCAAATAAGATGTGCATCAAAGAAAAGAATTACAGTAAATAAACCTAATCTTTTTGTTTCAAAGTGTTCAGTGTTGTATGATGAGAGGCCGGAAGCTGTTGGTGAAACAATACATTTGTTCTTGTCACTGTTAGAGTTTTGACCGTGTGCAGGCTAATGCATGCTAATTTTACAAACAGTAAAAATGTCTAAATGTCTTGTGTTTTTGTCTGTGCAGCTGGGAGTCAACATTTTCCTCGCCCTCATCGTAGGAGCCATTTTCTTTGGAGTCAAAGATGATCAGAGCGGTATCCAGAACAGGTGAGAGAACTGCTGAAATACACGTTGCAAACGTCCTAAAAACCTCATAAGAGGTCCTCAGCTGCCAGCTGGGGACCCATCCTAATATTTTGTCCATGATACATTACATAATTATTAACAATAAAACTGTATTTCTGAGTAAATGACAATGTTGTGACGCTTTTACAGTCATTTCCAGACAGGCTACGATTTGTCTGTCAGGTAGCAACAACAACAGGTTTCAAAAGCCTGAAGAAGGTTTGTAAAAGAGACATTAGAGAAACTAACCTTATTATAATATTAATCATGAATTAATCATTCTTCATGGGTAAACCCTTCAATGTTTAAAAACAATTTTAGTCAAAACTGTTGTTTCTGTGTAGTCAGGGATGGCCAGAAATATGAAAAAAAACATAATAGTTTTATACTATAAATACATATTTTAATATACATAATACCAGAGCAAATTCCTGAAGTTAAAAAAAGAACTATTGAAGAATGATAACGTTTTAGAAAAATATTACATGAATTTAACAATATGATGACAATATGTCAAACCACTGTGACTTTAATGGCTTGATGAGTTATTCATGTGCACTCATACAGGACATGTTACAGCAGATTTTACCATTCGCTGCTGTGGGTTTATTGTGCTTTTGTATATTATAGTCTGTGCATCATTTTAATGTGTGCATTTGTGTAGTATTCACTGATTAATGCATGTTTCCCAATAAATGCGTGGATTTTCAAGTCAGTGCCTGCTTTTGATAAAGAAGTGTGAAATGTAGAGTAATTCCTGCATAGCTAATCCTCTTACCATATTTTATTGGGCACAACCTGGTACTCACAAGCCCAGTGAAGCACATCAGAAATCTCAGTGGTCTCTCTCTTTTCTTTGTGTGCATGGTTCATTGGAATATAAGGACATAATGTCATTAAATTCATGGTCAATGCATAGGCAGTATAGCAGACAGCAATGTATGTGGCTTAAAAGTCTCGAAGTTATTCACCCCTCCCTCCTTGTCATTAGGGCCACAGTGGAGTCAGTTAACTTTGAAGTCTATGTAGTTATACATGGACCACGCTGCATTTAGTACCATAATCTGTATAGTGAATTCATTCCTGCTATCTCTCCCTGTAGGATCACCTATTTGTCAGGCAATCATATGCTGACAAGAGAAGTAAGATGATAAGCACAAGTTACTTTAAATAAATACTGGCTACCTGTAGGATACAGTACAAGAAACTAAACTGAAATTTGTGGAAAAACAGTGTAAACAACCATGTTCCAGCCACATGTTATATTAAAGCCCTTATAGCTAGTTCTTACTGTTTAATCTAAGATACACATTGAAATGTGTTACAGATTTTGTTTTGTGCTGTCTTACAGGATGGGTGCTCTCTTCTTCATCACTACCAACCAGTGTTTCAGCACTGTGTCAGCAGCTGAGCTCTTCATCATTGAGAGGAGGCTGTTTGTGTACGTAATTCATCATTCACTTCATTTACATATATTCAACCAGGTCAAGTCTCATGGAGTTAAAAATCTCTTTTTCAAGAGACATCTGGGCACATGGTTATCAAACTGCTAAAAGTAAAAAATTTGACTTCAGTGGAGGATAAAAGTAAAAATCCTTCACTTTTACAATTATTCACAATCGTAATAATAAAAACTATTTTTCACATGAAAACACTCAGAAATGTAAATGTCAGTAACATATCTCTTAAGTCTCTTAATCACAATCACATTCATAATACATTAGATAGAATTCTTATTATTATTTGATTTCTGTGTTGTACCCCATCTACCAACAGCAGAACGTCAGAATTTTATTTCCATTTAAGCCAGTTTCCAATCAATTCATCCCTATATTTATGTATATTTATGCATACATTCTCTATATATAAAAGAGTCTTGGTAGATTCCCAGAGATTTAAAGATTTCACAAAGATAAAAACACACATCACAATGAATAAACTGAGGATTTTTTTTGTTTAACATAATACGGCAGATGTAGGGTCAGTCTATAACTCTGCAGCATTAATGAGCAAATCAGCATAGATGTGATCTATCATGTGATTACCTACATTTGTCTTATGTGTCATTCTTACAAGTTTGAGCATCAGGGAAGCCTTGTTACAACAATAAATACAAACAACATAAACAGACTGTCACTTGCTACAAAAGAGGAGACCATATGCTATTAGAGAGCATACAAAATATCTATGAAGACATAAAGTTGTAGATAACTTGTCAAGCTGACTATGACGTGTGCACAATTCAACATGGATCAGGTCTGAGGTCTACAGAGTAAGTGTTTGATTTCTGCTTGTATTTTCTCTTGACAGGCATGAGTACATCAGTGGATACTACAGAGTGTCTGTCTACTTCGTCTCTAAGATCCTGTCCGACATCACTCTGCGCACCATCACCTCTGTTATCTTCAGCTGTATTGTCTATTTTATGATCGGTAAGACTGACAGATCTATAAATTCAATGATTTGTGGAATACTTAAGGTTTAAATCTTTGAGTACTAGATCAAATACTGAATGTAAATGCAAGTATCAGCTCTGTATTTAGTCTCTAATAATTGTCTGTGTGTGTGTGTGTGTGTGTGTGTGTGTGTGTGTGTGTGTGTGTGTGTGTGTGTGTGTGTGTGTGTGTGTGTGTTCTGTCAGGGCTCAAATCCACAGTAGCAGCCTTTTTCGTCTTCACACTGACAGTGACTCTGGTGGCCTACACAGCCACAGCCATGACCATGGCCATCTCAGCTGACCAGAGCGTCGTGGCTCTTGCCAGCATCTTCATGACCATCACCTTTGTCTTCATGATGGTGAGAGACATAATAATGTACAGTAGAAAACAAAGGTTTCAAGTACAATGAAACCTTTAAATATACATTTTTTACCTTCTGTATCTATCAGCCTCTTCCAACCCTTCACTGAAGATATTGTTTATATTGTGTATATAGATTTTCTCAGGTCTCCTGGTGAACCTACCCAGCATCATGGATTGGCTGGCTTGGCTGAAGTACTTTAGTATTCCTCGCTATGGCCTCGCAGTAAGTCAAAATTTAAGGACAGACGGTGTGACAGGAAGAATTTCAGAAAAAGTCAAAGTGAGAAAATTATATTTATAGTTCCAGAGAAAGGTACGTCCTCACTGTTACCAAAAAGATTTATTTAAGGCAGCTATGACATCATTTGTCCAAAATATTTACAATAACTGACATATCTTTGTGCTTTCTCTACTCCTATGTCTTGTTACTTATTGGCCCACATGCATGCTGATACCTGTGTATCTGCAAAAAGCCTATATTGGCCAATAGATTGATCCAGCTGATCGATCAGTCATGTTACTGTGTTCACTTCTTTCTACTTGGTCACATGCTATGCTTAGTATACCAGATGAAGACCTTATATTGTGGCTGTAAAAATAAACACAACCTAAATACAGGTAAAAGCCCCCTCACCCCTCCTTTATAAAACCCCTGGGCTGAAAGTGATATATTTTGTTGTTGTGTCTCTTTGCATTCATTTGTGTCTCATCGTGATGGCTTTGCATCACTTTGCAGTTGTTTTGTGGACGTTTTGCGCCTCAGAGCCTGTTTTGCATCTCTTTATAGTCATTTTGGTTTCTTTGTTGTTGTTTTGCATCCCTTTCTGATGGTTTTGCTTCTCTGAGGTCATTTTCTGTCTCCTTCCTCCACTGAACACTCCTGATGAATCAGCATACTGTCTTTACCTTGTTTGCTCAGCATTCACTGACTGTGATGTCTGTGTCCAGGCCTTGAAGATCAATGAATTTGTGGGTTTGAAATTCTGTGAGGAGGCTGTGATCCGAAACGCCAGCATGTCAGCTATAATGACCAACTGCAGTGTGAGCGCAGCTGGCCTGACGTGAGTAGACCTCATACTGTATATTCTCTGGTTGTGTGTTACTGGTTTATACCACCTGAGGCATCTAGCACCATGCCTCGTGATAAAAGTTGATATTTTTACAATCAAAAGCATGATTCCGGCTGACTTTACAAACCGTTATGAACCACAAAAATTCATCTTAAATAATGATATGTAATTTGCAATTGAGACCTGCCTTATTTCAGATGTACGGGAGAGCAGTATCTGGACTACCTGGGAATAGAGTACACCACCTGGGGACTGTGGGAGAACCATGTGGCTCTGACTGTTATGTCGATCATATTTCTCATCACCTCCTATCTGAAACTCCGCTACATCAAGAAGTTCACTTAAAAGTTTAATTCGGAATTCTACATTTTTGTCTTTGAGGAACCGGGCCTGTAGGTGTTCACAAACGGATAAGTGCAACAGGGAGAAACGCTTGGTTGCTTTTTGCATAGAGTTAGATGAGATGCCACTCTCATCTCTCATGTCTGTGTATTACTGTGGAGCTAGGATTAGCTTAGCTTAGCACAATGACTGGAACCTCTGCAGGGTTCAAAAATGGATCTGCCAGCTTTAAAACTCAGTAATTAAAATGTTGTATCTTGTTTGTTTAACTGATACATGAACAAAAATGGAAATGGAAAAAGGTTAAAAAAAATGCTTTGGGGCAGGTTATAACAATCTGGACTTGTTCTTGTACCTTTTGGAATTCACCTGTTGAACATGTAGGCTACATTCCAGCTAAATAGGTTCACTTAATTTTACTAATAAAACAGATGAGCAGAGGATTGTCTTAGCATCAGCATCACATTAACAACATAATGGAGAGGGTCTGAGGATACAACAAAGACAAAAAGGTTCATAGTGTTTCAGTGTTTTCTGTGGTTATTTATGAATATTCACATTTGTTGTGGTATTTTTAAATAATCAGACTATGCAGACTGTTTCAGTACATGTGTAGCTCAGTCGTGTTGATTTATACTGCTTTTGCAGTTTCCAAATTATTCAGAATCTTTCTTTATTTCACCTTAAAAGTTATTATTTGTAATTGTAGATACCTGTAGAATTATATCAGCTAGATGTGTTAACGTTTTTTATTGTTCCAAGCAAACTTCTATACATACATTTCTGTATCATTTGTATATTCTGATACAACCATAGACATTTCATGAAACCATGGTCTTCTTGTGATTTTTTAAAATACATCGTTTTGGTATTGACCTACAGTAACCTAAACGTTGGGTAATGAACATGTTTAAAAGAAGACTCGTTAACCCTTTATTTTATTGGTCTGAAATTCCCTAATAATTTCCAAGAACTTTCCAAGATCCATGTCATTTGGTATCATCACAAAATGAATTGCTAAACTGGTAAGTGCACCAGTCAACATACAGGCTATGAAGAATAATGTTTACAATAATACATAAATGATGAATAAATATTTACTCAGTACAGCTAAATGCAGAAATGGACACAACAGAATTGTGTCTGTAGTCTCTGTATTTTCAGATTACATAATTCTTTTCAGGAATTTTTCTCGAAAATTATTAGGAAATTACAGACCCATGAAATAAAGACTGAATGACTGAATACTTTAATTGTCCACTAATGTGAATTTATGCCTACAATTAAAAAAATGTTGCATAACTGAGCTAAAAAGAAAATTGTTTACATTTGTAGAAAAGTTAGTTTTACAGACAAAATTTTATTTTAAACGTATTATTTCACTAGGCTTTTCATCTATCTATAATTATGTATTATCAGAATAAACACAGAAGGAAATACTTTCAATAAACTGCTACTTTGGATGGACTTTGTTCTCAATGAGGCAAACCAATGTAACACATCCTAAATATATTTTAATTTTTTATTTAATTTTTTATTTTTATTTTAATATATTTTAAGGAAGATAATTTTTCAGATTTTGTTATGGTTTGTTTCACATTTGTGCTTGTTTTCTTGTCACTTTCTTAAATCAAACTCCAAACCAGAGAAAGCAAAACATATAAAACAAACTTTTTAATTTAATAATAACACTTTATTGGGCTTAACAGAAATATATTGTAAAAAAAAAAAAAAAAAAAAAAAAGTAAGGCACAGGGGAAAAACTTATAAATGCATGGGTTTCCCATGAACACTAGATGCACTCCAAATTGAAGTTTGTTTCAAGTTACAATATTTATCATAAAATGATAATAATAAGCTACTTAACTGACGTACAGAAGATGAGTAAATATGACAGAATGTGCCACACTTGTACCTACTGTATGTTAAAATGATGAAAAAATAATCAGCTAAATTAACATTCAAAGAAATGCCTTTTTGGTATTTGTTGAAATGCGAAAATCGAAAGCAGGTGAGCGTATTTCTCTTGTAATACTAAAATCATAAGCTGTGCATTCTGAGTGTAACTGAGTATGTTTGCAGCTGCTGTATTATTATACAATACTGTGTATAATACTGTTCTGTAAATCCTTCATTATTCTTCAACTTCTTTCAGACATTTTGTTTCCTTTCATCATCCTGTTTAAGTTATACTTGATAGTAGCTTTAGACTGATTTAAGAGTACTTTTAGATGTCTCTCAGGAGAACTTCACTCACTTTCAGTGCATTGAAGTATCTGAGGTGAGGTAAGTTTGACTTTGTCACCTCCTCTGTAATATGTCAAGGATTTAAACAGCTTCAGTAATTATTTTGTTTTGCAAAAATTGTCCCACATCCAAAGTTACTTGTACCGCTGAAGGGAAATTTCCAGTAGAGAGTTCTTGCCAGAGTGGAATATTCTTCAGCGGGCCAAGACATCACACATGGCTGCTCCCATTTGTGCTTGTGTCGAGGCCATCGGTGGACAGGGAAGAGGATGGACGAGGGCGGGGGCCAAGAGGAGTGGCCGGCTGTGGGTGGCTGACCTGTGAGACCATATCATCAGACTCCCACCGCTCCATTTCCTCTCTCACCAGCCTCTCCATCTGCTCCCTGTGGGCGTCTGTGTCCCGTCCCATACGCTCATCCTGACAGTCAGAAACAATTTAAGTTATACACAATGTTTACATACACAGATCTGACAGTGTGCACTGTGGTGACCCTTCTACTGTAGATATATGGTTTGTTTATTTTAATTGTATGAGTGATTTAAGATGCTCTTTTTGGTGTGTTTGGTGTGTGTGTATTATAGGGCCAATGGTGCGGTGAGAGGCTAGGCTGTGGGGCAACATTGTTTTCTGAACCGAGGGTTAAGCCCCCTTGAGGCGCATTTGTGATATTGGGCTATATGAATAACATCTGAAGGATCCATTACTGTGGGTTCATTACCAGAGGCGGCCCCTTTGAGTCATGTCATCCAACAATAATAAGGAATACTGATTATAGCCACTCTAAGTGCAAGTAATGTAAACGTACTGATTGTGTATACACTGCGTCTCACCTCCATGACTCCGTCCAGCAGCCTGCCCAGCACATCTCTCCTTTTAAGTTTAGCTCTCTCCATGGCCTCCAGCTTCACGATCACAGCATCTATCTTGGACACTATGCTGCCAATAGAGTGCTCCATCCGGTCCACACGTCTCACCAGCCTTAGAACCAGAAAGCCATCAGTTCCCTTATTATATTACATGTCAAATGTGTCATTCTACTACAGTCATGATGGTTCATGTTACTATTTTAAAAACCTCAAAACTGAAAAAGGGGCAGCAATGTTTTTGACTGAGGGGAAACCTCAAATTGACTGACTGATTAATCAGGCTGCCAATATTATTTAGATTTTTGCATCTCACAGATTTATCGGTCTTGATGTATACGTTGGCTGATAAGCAACAAGAAACTCAAATGTACATTTTCCTGCTCCGTGCATGTCAGTGTAAAGGAAGGTACTAGTTAGTCGTTCAACTTTCATTCACTAATTGACCTGCACTTTAGTTACAGCATAATAAAAACTTAAGATCCCTACACTTGAAACTCCTCATAGGAGACACCACCCGAGCTGCTGCCACGACGACGAGAGCTGTGGCCACTGTCCTCGTCATCGTCCTCCTCCGAGTCGTCCTGGGTACGAGGGAAGCTCCGCCCGCTGCTGGGTCTAGTCAGCGAATTGCGTTCCAGATCCAAGTCCTCCTAGCATACGAGCAGAAACACACTGAGCATCTGCAGGTATTGTGGCTGCGTACACTACGAGAGGATGTGCTGTATCCATGCGTTTCTGATATTTATTCAGTCACCAAAACCAAAGGGACAAACTGTTGGTATCATCACTCACTCTCTCTTTCTCCAGGTCGTCTCTCATTTGCTGGTGTTCATGTTCTGTAAGCTCCTGATCACCATCGTGATCATACTTGGCAAAGATGGCCTGAATCTCTGCATCTGTGTGTCCCTTTCTGAGCAAAGAAAGAATCAAAACACACTCAGGACAGGTGGGATCAAACAACAACAAATTAAACAAAGTAAACCAAGCATTACATCGAAATCATAATAATTAATAGCTTTTAGCAGGATTTTATGTTTTGGTCACCCTTTAAGATCCTGACGGAGTTCATCAAAGTTCAGTTTGCCCCCAGCCTGACGCAAACTGTCAGAGATGTCGTCTACTGCTGTCTTCTTCAGTCTCAACTTCATCAAAGCTTTGTTACAACCCTAAGAGAGAGAGGGTTAGAGGAACACTAAAAATTCTTGGCACTTCATGTGTTAGGTAGCACAGACAAGGATTAGGATTAATGGAGGTGTAGTTCCATACCTTCTTAATGAGGTCAGTCATCTCCATCTCAGACCTGTGCTGGGACATGTCCGCCTTCACCTCAGAGTATGTGTCATTGATGATGGCGAGGAACATATTCTAAATGGAAACTCTCGTATTAGTCAGGAGTACATGTTAATAACACAAGCAAACTTATTACTTCAACACAAAAGGTGACCCCTGCTCACCATGAGAATGAAGAAAATAAAGAAGACAAAGGTGGTGAAGTAGATAGGTCCAAGCACTGGGTTTGCCTCCTCGATCTCGGTGAACTCAAAGTCTCCCAGAATGATACGGAACTGGGTAAAACTGCACAAACAGCAAAACATTTGGACATTTTGAAACACTGGAAACATCAACTGTCAGAAGCATTTGTACATTTGTGGGCTATACTCGGAATTTTCTTACATGCTGGCTTGGAAAGTGCTGAAATCGTTGACTTGGGTTCCAAACACTAAGTAGGCTAGCTGAGCATATGCCAAGAAGATGATGAAGAACATGATGGCAAAACCCACAAGGTCCTTGGCACAGCGCGAGATAGTGCTGGACAGCTTACTCATGGTCTTATTGAAGTTTATGAACTTAAAAAGCTGAGAGGAAGTGAAAAATGTTAATATCAGTCTACAGTTTTGTTGGGTTCTTATGATTACACAATGGTAGGGGGAAAGGGGAAGGGGAAAGCTACATACTTTGACCCAGGAAAAAAAGACGATGACTGCTGCCACGTTATTGAACTGGACCTGCAGGTTGGCCAGAGGCTCAAAGCTGGAGTGACCAGTGTGGTTCTCCAACAGGCCTTTGAGAAGACTGCCCACCATGGCTGTTCTGGTTATGTTCATGATGATAGCAACAACACTCAACTGAAAAAAAGGCAGAAAGAGCAAAAAACAGTCAGTGAATGACTATTAAAATGACTATTGCATTACCTTAATAATCCTGTATATAACCTTAATACGAACCACCAGAATGAGAACATCCAGACAGTTCCAGAGGCTCTTGAAGTAATGCAGGCGGTGGATGCGGATCTCTAGCACCTCCTCCACCACGTAGTACAGAGTGAAAAGGCAGAATGCCACCTCACACACACCCACAAAGTAGTCCCAGCTGGACACATATCGCATCAGACACACTGTTTGGAACTGCCAGGAGGTTACCACCCCACCAGTAGCAGGGAACTCCGCCAACAACCTGACACATGCATGAAATTATTTCAACTATCAGTATTCATAGCATGCAACAAGTTGCCACTGTTATAATGTGGAGATAAATCAAAGTTCTGACTGACGATTCTCACCTAGCAATACAGAATAGGTTGATGTTTCCATTGTAGACAGAGAAGTCCATAAAGACGGCTCGGGTGCCTCTGTCCAGCCATAGGTGGTCTTTGAGAAACTGCAGTTGGACTGATGACTCCGCTTTCGTACGAGACAGATCTTGGTAGTATCCCCCACCTCCATATTTAGATACCTGACCCCAATAACTGCTACCATTCATCTTATTCTCTGTTGTATAGACCCACCTGACAGACACCAAGAGGAAAGAAATTAGGATGCAGACATTTGTTAGTGTAATACATATAATAATACATATAAAGCTCTGGACTGAGAAGTAAGAAAATGTGTTCTGTTTGCACAGGTCATTTATCAATTTGTACTTTTTTTCTAAATCTAACAATCAAATTAAATGCATGGACTTACGCAGTTCCATTCTTGGGGCCAAAGGGGGTCATGTCCTCGTTGGCTGGGGTGTACATGTTGTAGCAGTCCTGAACCTCATCTCTCAGATCTTCGTGGATGGAGCAGGACTCATTGCGGACTTTTACCTGTCGGAGCCGTGGCACCCCAAGGAGGAGGTTCTCATAGTAGATGAGACTTTGATTCTCTGGCAGGCTCTTGTTGTTGTACCACACTTCCCAGTACATGCCATTGAGGAAAGGCCCCTCTGTGAACTACAAGTTTAGGACAGTCAGAATTTTGGCACAGAAGGGATCGGGCTTATTTTGACTTTAAATCTTTGTTTACCACTGAGAAAGGGACTCTTCCAAAATGTCTGGAATAATCTTTTCTTCAAATTAGGTTAATTTCTAATAATGAAGAAACAAATGTCTATTGTGGATAGATGCTTCTAATAAATCACAGTTTTGTTGATTATTCACTTAATACAAAATGCAAATTTTCCTAATGTGTTTTGGAGCTATAGCTACTGCACTTTATGATTGTTCTCAGCATTAATATTTCTACTGTTTTGATTTGCTAATGGCTGTCTGCATTGATTTATCTTCAGTTTGTGTGATGGCTGTGGAGCTTGCTATGTATTTGGACTTTGGAAACTGCAAAGCGAAGTGCTCTTCCTGAAAAATTATAACTGAAACGTTAAGGTAAGAAAAATCCACCTACAAGCAATCCCACTAATTAGGTGACTGTCAACAGATTTTGTTAACTTGCGTTACACAAGCTGTTTACCTGTTTCCAGTCTTTAAAAGTTAAGAAAGAGAGCAAATAACCATATTTCCCAAAACATCAAACTCTTCCTAAATATACATGGTACATTTGACCTTGTGGAGCCACAAAAAGGACAAAATTACAGCTAAAATAAAATGTACATGGCATTTAGCCTGACAAAAGGTTTCACCAAAAACAGTGTTTCATTTTACCTTCCAGAAATCCTCCATTGTTGAAAGGTGCCTAAAAGTAGACGGGTCCCCAGCAGACAGCGGTGTGTCCAGGAAAAGCTGAGACATGACTTTGGTATAGTAGTACATATTGGCACTCACCATTCCATAGGTTACTGCAGAACAAATCACAGTATAACATAACATTATAATATAATATTCCCATTAGCACCAGCTACAACAACCACAAGATGCAAATTAAAACAGGAGATTTAACACTAAGTGAATGTTACGTGTGTACGTAAACGTCCTGTTGCACCCAGCATGACCTTGTAAAGACTTGACAAACACATTCTCAAAATTGGATGATTGGATGTAATTTAGTCCCGACTATACTTTAATATTCCCTGTAGCATACAGTATTCATCAGGGAGTAGCTCTTGAAACTGCTTTTAATAGTCAAGCTCTGCCTGGCAGAATGTGCCTTAATCCAGTCTGCCAGGAAATCATTTCCTGACCCACCCTAAACCACAGTTTGGCATTTTTTATTGCATAGGAGAAAAAAAGTAGAGAAACTTTACTGTTAGTTTTTTCATCACAAACATTTCAGTTCTATTTACCAATCCAACATGTGGTCCTCAAACTTGCGCTGTTGTTGGAATTTAAGCCCCTTGACAAGTAAAGGAGATGAGGTGTTCAAAAGCCAAAACCGTTAAGCATGTACTGAGAGTTTGGAAAATAACTTTAACAGGAGAGGTGCCCAGGAATATTTGTTGCCACATTTTAAAGAACTTTCTGTGAGTCACTTGGATCTATTGACGCTTCAATCCAGGACTGACTTCCCAGACACAAGCAATTTCTTTATGCATATTTCACCAAACACGGTGTAGGTATTGTGGGCATGGTCCTATGACAGTCTAACCACTCTCTATCTAAGGAAGGTTAATACCACAGGTCTTAATTGAGAATAGCACCCACAGTATATGTGAATTACTGTCACAAACATATAAGATTTAATTTTTAAAAAAGCACTGACAGGAATTTGATTCCGCAACAGTGAAGCTGACAACTATACTTAAAACAGACTAGTAATTTCCAAACTGTGTGCACAACAGTCATGTCATCTTGCTTAATTTTTGAGTGTTTACTTACAGATGCAAATAGTGATGAGGAAGGCAATATATGTAAGCATCTCCCTCAGTATGTTCCTGAGGTATCTTTCTCGACTGCTGTCACTGTTCTCCATCAGCTCTGTGCCCCACAAAACTGCAAAGGAAACAACAATTCATGAGGACATTAGTACATGTACAGTTTATACAGGGAGACTCAATTAAGTAAAATATGTTCTGCTTTAGATCCAGTTATGGATCTATAAAGAGCAGAAGTGCACTGGCAACACTAGTGATTCCCAAATATGTAAATATTAGACCACAGACAACATTGGCATTGCTATTAACTATTTATTAGAGAGTTTTAGTTTTATTTATTTTATTTTTTTTACTTGAATGTAATTTGATCAAACTTGAACTGTCTCTTCATTTCTTTTATCATAATTTTATTTTAAAGATTATTATTATTTATTGCTCTTATTATTGTTCTTGGTAGTAGTAGTAATAACTGAACTTTTGTTGTCTTCAGTAGGTGAAAACAATGTCAACTAAATACAAACTTACTGTGTATTACTGTGTTAGGCTTACTGTGCAGTAAAGGACTATGTAAATACTATCGCGATTGTTACTGATCTGTAGAGAATTAATTAACTTGTTTTCGGAAGACTTGAACGTGACAATAAAAGTGCATTTACAAAACATAAAGAGAGTGACTAACTTCTGATTTTTTGGAGTATCTGCTTCATACAGCTGGGATGCTCATGCCTTTCCTGCTGCTGAGCATCCACGGTCGGGGTCGGGTAGAGTCCTCCTCGGGGGATGTGGGTGCTGCTGCCCCCACCGGTGTAGCTGCCCAGGCCGCTGCTGCAGCTGCTGCTAGAGGCCGTGGACACCGATCTCCTCCCGGGGCTCGCTGGAGGCCAATCGGCTTCCATAATCTCATCCTCGGGCTCAAATCCCGGGTTATCCCGGCTCCACGCTTGCCTCGACGGAGGAGATGGTGTGCCTATGACTCCTCCGAGACCCAGGTCTTGATGCTGGATGTTCTCCATCTCTATCCCCTCGCTGGAGTCGAGTCTGTGCGGCAACCTGCCAGCCTGGCTCAGCGGTGGCTGCTGAGGTCTGACTCGGGATGAACTCATGGTCCAGATATCTTTTTATTCTTTTATCTTTTTTTCTATCTGATGTGGGGCATCTGGAAAAGTTAAATGTTTTCCAAAAATATCTGGTAACTGTTTATAACGGCTGAAGCATTTCAAGCATTTTCGCTGCGGAGATACTCAACTATTGAACGCCTATAAACCAAAAACAGACAAGTTGGGAAAGTTAGCCAAATAACTAACAAAACAACCTAAATACAAAAAACGTTACACTGTATGTAAAAGTCCCAGTAGAGATATTTCAACACCATATCCTGCTCTTTGCAGCCCAACGTTAGTAGTTAATTTTCACCCTCACCAAACCGTTAAAAAAAACTTTCCTTGAGAAAATATCAAGCGAGCTTCACTCGTCAATTCCGTTACTCTAAAACGATGCCTTTAAAGCGTTTAAAGTTGTTCGACGTTCAGCTGTTTACTTGAAGATAACGACCGCGTTAAAAAGACGAAAGATACTTTTCTTGTCCCAGGACAGCCATCTTGTTCCTGAACTGTTCCCCCGAAAAACTCTCACTCTCATTTGTTCGGGACCGACTCAGATTACATTAGAAGTCATGGCGTCGCAGTAAAAGATGGAAAACATAACAGTGGAAAGCATTTTTTTTCTTCATAAATTAACGCTTTGAATTTGCAGCTTGTAAAAACTGGACTGTTTTTGCTGATTCTAAAAAAAAAAAAAAAAATCAGAACTCGGGTAAGAAAGTTTTCTATAAACTCTTTCATTAAGAGCTTTTTAACCCATTATGACGACCAATAGCCCTTGTGTTTTTGCATTTACTTAAAAATATTTTTTAAACTATCTAGATTAATACAGAAGCGGGTTACATAATCTCTAATGTTTGGGTCAGCGGTTGCTATGGCAACAGGGCGCCTCGCTAAGAGGAGTACCAAGGCTACCAACAAGGCTATTCAAAGTGTTCTAGACATGGACAGGTAAAAGGTCCCCCACCCCTCCTGTATAGGACCCACAAAGTGAAAGGGACGTTTTGTAGTCGTTTTGTGTCTCCTTGAGGTTGTTTTGTGTCTCTTTAAGGTAATTTTTGTTCACTTAGTAGTCTTTTTGCATTTCTGTGCTTGTCTCTTTCTGGTCATTTTTCATCTCCTTCTTCAAGGCCATTTTTGGTCTCTGTGTTCGTTTTGTGTCTCTGTGGTAAACTTTGGTCTCGTAGTTGTTTTGCATCTCTGAGGTTATTTTGCATCTCTTTATAGTCATTTTTTGTCTCTTTGTAGTTGTTTTGGTTTTTTTGGTCTTTGTGCGACTCTGTTCATTTTGCATCTCTTTATGGTCATTTTTGGTCTCTTTTTGCTAATTTTGTGACTTTGTTGTCATTTTGTTTTTCTTTGTGGTCTCTACTTAACTCTATGACTATGATTTTGTTACTTTTTTGTTATGGTTCTCAAATTTAAGACTTTTTATACAATTGGATATTAAAATACTTTTTCTGTGACAAACTGAGTTGTCTGCTTTACTCAAAGTGAAAGACACAAAGCAGGCTTGACCACTTGGTGGTGCACAGCATCCACATTTGTAGAAGCCAGTACACTTGTAACCATGTCAAGATGACTAGAACCGGAATTATGCATCCCAGTTTTTACATTTGTGAACTTTTTTTTTCTTTTAAATCAAAACACAAAACACAACATTTAATGCATAGTTTAGAAGTCAATTTGCCACAGAACTGACTTTCACTGACCTCATAATGAAAGTGAGTGAAATTTATTCTTATATTGCAGAAACTTGCCTGCTGAATATGCTATCTATATTACATGAAACTACCACCCTAATGTTGTTGGGGGTTTCTTTGTGGTAACAGCTATTATTGCAAAACCGAAATTTAAAAGCATCTCCCACAAATGGGTTATAAGAACTTGTTTTGAGGGACAGTTTTATTTGGAAGCACACATTTCATGAATTAATCCCTTATGTTTGTCAGTCTGGAACAAGTCACAAACCACTTAAGCTCTTAGGTTTTACAGTGTAGTAAGAAGTCTTGGGGGCGGGGTTATGTTGCCCAGTGTAAACAGTCCATTGGCTGAGTCGTGGTGATGGGGGTTCCCTGCCCCAGACTGCAGGGGTAAAACAATAAATCGACCCTATCACTTTAAATCTTCAATCTCTGGCACAGCAGAGATCATAAACTGTCAGGGAGTGGAGCGGGGGAAATATTACAACACTTCACCTGGGATACTCTGTATTTCAGCACAGTTTACAGTCGGTTACTCGTAGTTATTTATTTCAAATAATTCTGTCTACATAGATAGGTCTTTCATAAGGTAAGTTAGCCATCCTCCAAGCTAAGTCAGCTATGAGACGACTGACAACTAAGCTAACCATACCAGCTAATGTTAGCTGCATTGTCTATTTAATACCGTGACTGCTCGATAGACAACCAGTAACCTGTCAGAGTTGCCAGCTAAGTGTGTCTCTACTGTACAAATACCCCATATTAGCTATGTAGTTAAAATGTTTGAGGAAAAAAAACATGTCTGAAATCTGCGTTCCTTTGTTTTCTTGGAGCTAGCATAGCATTGAACTTGTTTCATTGATAATGGTTCGACAGTCAGTGTAAGTTATGGGTGGTTTTATTTTAAAGTTTGTGTGAGCCTAACGTCTTAGGTTTTTAACGGTTATCATACAACTGATTTCAAAAATGAGCTGATGTTGTCAAATGTGGACGCTCTTTGGCATAAATAGACATAGTTTATTGGTGCACTACAATGGCTATCACTGGGCTTTACGTCAGGTTGACTTGATTTCCCCCGCTTGCAACCAGCTTGCAGGTTGTTTGTTTTAACGTGAACTAATATCGTGTCCATTTGTCCATTTTCTCTGTTGACCGACAACGCAAAAGTGTTTATTTGTAATCATATCGCTCCCACGCAGTGTAAAATTGACCACCGGCAGAAGGAAAAACGACGACGCCACAATTTAGCTACAGCTAAATGTTAGCGAGCGAACTAGCAATGTGCGAAGAGTGACGAGGCCGGTATATTAGCTTTAATGTTCCTTCATTGTTTTTATAGTATGTATAACCTTGGCCTGGCTGACAGTGTAGTCTCACTATTACTGAAATGTGTAGAACAGGTTTATGCGATACGGATGATGGCTCTGTCAGGTCACATCGCTAATGGACATGCGACAAATATGAGAGGTTGCTAGTTGTTGTTAGCATCGACATGAAAGGCCCCGTAAAGTAGGCCAGTTATCTACAAAACCATTATCAAATGTATCAGTTCCATGTGATGTATAGTTTTACGAGTAGGGTTTTAATTGTAGTAAAGTTCGCTTTCCACGATGACGAATTTCAACGCCTGCCTCAGCGGCTTCCCCTTTTTTTTAATCTGTAACCGGGTTCTCTCTTTGTCTCATTGGATGGACGTGATGGCGCAGTTGGATGGGAGCTAGTGTGTTAGCCAGCGAGCTAAGCCGTCAGCTGTCTTGCCTCTGCCATAGGACTGATGTGGGTCAGATGAGCCATGGGCCTAATGAGACAAAGAAAGTGAAACGTTGTTCTGTGAAAAGGAAACTAATCAGCTCACCTTTTATACTTGGTGACACATGTGTGTTATTTTACAGAAAGCACGGTAAACGTTCATGAGTATTAAGATAGGCTTTCATAAAATGGCTTGCCCTCAATCAATTCATGTAGTGGTCTGGCTGACTCTAAGCTTAATTTTCCAAGTGCAGTTGAGTACAACAACCCCTCAAACAATCTTTATGAAAGTTAACATTTTCAGGTTTTGTTGTTTTAGACTCTTTTAGAACAGTTTTCTTCAACTGAGTGATCATTTGGAGGCTGTGGCTAGTGGTTCTGTTGAATTGTATTGCATTGCTACAGGCAAATAAACTGCCTTTCAGGACAATGCAGTGCAATTCACCAGCACCACAAAGCACAGCCACCAAGATGAATATAAAGCTAATCAACACCTCTACTAAATCAATAACGGAAACTAAACATAAAACCTTAATGAAGGCAGGTTTTGTTGTTGTTTCAGACTCCTTAATTGTACTCACTGGTACCTGATAAACTGCCAGTTGGGTGTCGATGTATGCATATGTATTAACTTGTATTTCTAGATAGTTTTACAACTAAATTGTTTGTTTTCTATTTCAGCACTTAATATTGTTTACCAAAGAAATGGTGATGGAGAAGCCAAGTCCCCTGCTTGTAGGGCGGGAGTTTGTGAGGCAGTATTACACACTCTTAAACAAGGCACCAGATTTCCTGCACAGGTAATTTCCAAAATGTGATGTTTAAGACACCAAATATCTAAGTGTTGGAAATGCTCTATAACTGTCATATTGTTGTACCTTTAGGTTTTATGGGAGGAACTCTTCCTATGTTCATGGAGGACTTGACCCAAGTGGGAAGCTGGCGGAAGCAGTTTATGGGCAAGCGGTAGGTCCTATGAGCCAGTAGTGAAGATTCACTTCACTGCAAAACGCAGTTTTGTATGTGCCTGCTGCTAGATCATGCAGATAAATATTAGATTAACACAACCGAATACAGCATGGCAAAAAATTGGCAGCATTTTAGGGAGGACTCAGTGGTTGCGGAACAATATTGACACAGTAACTTTTTTCTTCAGCCAATTTCCATATTAAATTACTTCTGTTGATGTATGTTTTAATATTCTTTGTTTTTGGCGGGGGGGTTGAACTGAGTCATGAATATGAAACTGAGCACACTGACTGACCGCAGATGTTTACTTACTGCCAGCTATGCGATTCAGCCTTGTTAATAAATCTTAGGGGATCAGGTTGATTCTAAAACAAAGAGATCAATTTATAATATTAATTCTAACAAGGCAAGAAAAGTACAAGTGTGCTTTTCAAGACAATAGTCCAAGCTGTTTTTTTCCCCCCTCAAACAATCCAATTAACTGAATTAACTGAGAACTGAACCATAGTGGTCATACTCGATTAATGGCAAATTGCAAGAAAAACAGACTTGGCTCCAAACAACAGGAAATACCATTTTAAATTAGAAGATGATGTTTATAGGTTTTGACTAATTGTCCCTCCTATTCTATTTATTTATTTGGCTATGCACTTGTCTCTGCACTTTTAGGAAATCCACAAGAAGGTCATGTCCCTGCAGTTTAGTGAATGCCACACAAAGATCAGGCATGTGGATGCCCACGCTACACTGAGTGATGGAGTGGTGGTGCAAGTGCTTGGAGAACTGTCCAACAATGGTCAGCCCATGAGGAAGTTTATGCAAACTTTTGTGCTTGCTCCAGAGGTGAGTACTTCTCCCTTTCTGTGCCATTAACAGGCATTGACCTGGAGTTAGGTAACAAATGATTACCTGAAATTCCTTAAATAAATTTGAACATTTTATTCAGAGCATTTATTTAGAACATTTTATTGGGAGTTGTTGGTGATATAATGAAATTACTTAGAAAAACAGAAGAGAGTTTTAAGTGCACCAGTGTGGCAAAAAAATAAGTTGTCCAAATCGATTATGTTGATACCTTGTGATTTTTTAATTTTTAAATTTTTTTAATGGACACTCTTGAATACTAAAAATGGTTTGCTCTTTTTGCATGACAAATTTGTTTTTCCTAGGGTTCGGTGGCAAACAAGTTCTATGTCCACAATGACATCTTCCGTTACGAGGATGAGGTGTTTGGAGACTCAGAAGCTGAGCTTGATGAGGGTATGATATTGACAAATAGAATTTTTTTTTGTTTGTTTGTGTGTTCATGCAGATAGGTTCTCAATTTGTTTATCCGTTTTCTCTTTCTTAGAATCAGAGGAGGAAGTTGAAGAGGAGCCAGAGGAGAGGCAGCCTTCCCCTGAGCCACTTCAGGAAAGCCCCAACAGCACCACCTATTACGAACCTCACCCTGTCACGTATGTCAAAAGTTTATCATAAACTTAATAATTTATTAAAATGTTTTTGCCTTTCTGTTTGATAAATCTAGCATGATGGGTCTTGCCTTTGAAAACCGGGACAGTGAAGTGACAATATGCTGATTTGTGTTCTGCAGTAATGGAGTGGAGGAGCCCATGGAGGAGCCAGCTCCAGAACCAGAGCCGGAGCCTGAACAAGAGCCCAAAGTAGAGGAGATAAAACCTGAAGTAGATGAGAAGGTTCTGGAAGAGATGGAGGAAAAAGCACCTTCACCGGTTCCTGTGGAGTCCCCACCAAACACCCAGGAGCCTCCCAAGGTAAGACAGATGTGTTTCTATCTGGTTTACATTTCTATCTGGTTTGCATCAATAAACAAATAAAATTAAATTTGACCTGAGTAAGATTATCAGAGGTGATAGTAGTCTGAGTTCACTGAATCTCTGTCTCTCTAAGATGAACTGCCATTATATCCACCCTTCAACTTATGTACTTTGATACCTGACTACATTCAGATTCAGGGAACTTTATTTGTACCGAGGAGGGGGCAATTTAATACACATAAAAAGATTCTTTAATTACGTCATCTTTAATAAAAGACAATAAAATACAAAATTTACAAAGTTTATTCTCACACACAAAGGCTTTCTTTTTGTCAGTATTTATTAAGATTTAAATTTGAATCTGGAGTTTTTTTTAGATTGTCATCATTTTGTGATGCACTCCCCTAATGGTACACCTACTGATATTTTAGTGGTCAATAGGATACTGTTACAGTCTTAATGATGCATAACTGCATCTCTCACAGACTTTCTCCTGGGCCTTGGTGACCAGTAAAAACCTGCCTCCTACCGGCACAGTCACCTCCTCTGGAATCTCACCCCATGTTGTTAAAGCGCCAAGCTCTCAGGTAACCAACTACCACTGGACACAAAATTTGTGAAGAAGTTGAAATTCACTAATAAAATGAACAAAGGAACTGTCAGTTCTGCCATTATTAATGGGTCACTATACAAGAGTACGTTTTCAAGAGTATGTTTTCAGCTGTTTCTATCATACATGCATTAAAGATGAGATGCTGGTTAGCAGCAGCATCAGTAACAATGAAAAGTGAGTGATGACCACCTCTGTGCAAAGGTTCTTCTAATATGCCGAGGTGCGGAGCATTATGGTTGGCTTTTTTCTGACATCTCAACATCCTTAAATGAGGTACATACAGTCTACACGTGTAACAGATGGGTTTTCTGAAAAGGTAGTTTAGTGTTCAAAAAGGCTGTATCTCTTCAAGAACATATATTTCCTTTCACTGTGTGTTTCATGAGCAGAGTGATTGTTCAGCAGTCAGTTGTGACTGGCTTTTTTGGGGGGGATGGAGAGCTGCTGAAGCCCAAGAATGATGAGGCAGGGAATTAGCAGGCTGTTGGCCCCATGCAAAGCAGAGGCCATCATCCTTTAGCGGTGGTTTGTTTGAATCATATTAAAGGGAAAAAATAATGTTTAAGAGTTCTCTTTTTATAGGTAGTGTTGTTCACTTTTTGAAACATATCTGCTCTGAAAACAGCTGAAGTTGGATGCTTTTGGGAACAAAATAAAATTGCTCCCAAAAAGACCAAAGTAAATCAAGGGGGCAAAAAAGTTTTTTATCAGTTTTAACTGCCCAAGGAAAAGAGCATTTGACATCGGCACAGGCACTTGACTCAGATGTGCTGACTTTATCTGATCTTCCCATACACAGCCCAGAGTTGAAGCCAAGCCGGAAACACAGACAGCACCTCTTCGGCCCAGAGACCAGCGCACACGCGACAGACCGGCTTTCACTCCACGGGGTCCAAGACCTGGTAATGCCAACTCTATTTCCAAAAATTTAGGCTTTGATGCTGTTTATTTGGTTGATTCTTACGGTTTGCATGTCTCTGTCACCATTAGATGGTGTTGCATCTTCGGAGTCACAAACGGGGAAACCTCACCTGAGTTTTGTTAACAAAGGTAAATTTAAAAGTTTAAGGACATTACAGTACAGTTGTTAAAAATTATTCAGTCATTGTCGTCTTATACGTGGTATTCACTTTCTTGATGCCAAGAATTTTAGTGTCTTGGTTTTTAACACAGATCATGCATGTCAGCTGATCTGATGTGTTTTTCTCCCTGTTGTTCTGACCTGCAGGTGGGAGGGGAGAAGCTGAACCTGGTGACATGGACAGCAGGCGGATTGTCCGGTACCCAGACAGCCACCAGCTCTTTGTTGGCAACCTCCCACATGACATTGATGAGAGCGAGCTCAAAGAGTTCTTCATGAGTATGTTTCCCCAAAACCACTTTGTCAATACATTTTCAATTTCTTGCTGTGTTTTGAGGGTGAATCAAATATCCTCTTTGCTTGTTGCAGCATATGGAAATGTGGTGGAGCTGCGGATTAACACCAAGGGCGTTGGTGGGAAGCTGCCCAACTTTGGATTTGTGGTCTTTGACGACTCTGATCCTGTGCAAAGAATCCTGGGGGCCAAGGTAGAAGGGGCATGTATTGACACTTCATTACCCATTTTCATTCATTTGGTGGTGGTTTGGTGACACACATTTATAAAGTTAATTTGACATTGGATTTCACTTCCCTGCTCAGTTTGAATTAGCCGCCGTGGGATGTAAAATGCCTAAACTTATTGCTTTTTGTATACACTGTCTTGTTTATACATAGTGTAGTGTTCCTGTTGCCATGTGAGTAGCAAATCAACCTTATTAACAGGGTACTTAAACCTGCGTTTAGACCATCAGTAATGATACTTTTTAGAAAATCTTAAAGTAATGTGGACATGTTGCTTCAGGAACCTGCGAAATGATGAGATACAATCTAGGAGGTCCAGTTGAATTAACAAACTGATGCATGTTTCACTGGCAGAGAGGCAGAACTGGTCAGGTCAGACCAGTTGGACACAGAGTGATGTATATGAAGCATCCAAGGCAGATAAACAAACCTGTGTGTGCAAACCAGTGAATGATATGGGCTGTGAAATAGGCAGTGAAATATTTCGTCATTCTTTCTCCTGTAGTGACCTTGCTTTTCTCCTTACAGCCCATCATGTTTCGAGGCGAGGTGCGACTTAATGTCGAGGAGAAGAAGACCAGGGCGGTGCGTGAACGAGAGACCCGTGGTGGAGGAGATGAACGTCGGGACAT
Organism: Toxotes lorentzi; assembly: GCA_037833715.1. NCBI lineage: Eukaryota > Metazoa > Chordata > Actinopteri > Toxotidae > Toxotes > Toxotes lorentzi. The sequence continues at coordinate 8,339,713 of JBBMJY010000020.1, forward strand.
GAGGCGCAACGACCGGGGCCCCGGAGGTTCACGAGGCATCGTGGGAAGTGGAATGATGCGTGAGCGTGACGGGAGGGGACCCCCACCTCGAGGCGGCATGGCCCCCAAACCTGGCATGGGCTCTGGAAGAGGCTCTGGTGGGCAGGGAGAGGGTCGCTTCACAACCCAGCGTCGCTGAGGAGAGCACCACCTGCTGTGTGGAAGTAGTACTGTGTTCTTCATCTTCAACCGTTCTCGTTAACGAAAAGAAATCTTCATGTATAAACATATATATTTGTTTTTTTGTTTATTTTTTATTTTTGTTCCCTCTTTGCTTTGGAATGTGACACAGCCTGTCAACCATTTGTTTGTGAAATAGACAAAACAGAATACGCAAACAGAAAATTTTGCTTATTAGTTGTGAGCTGAGCATCCTTTTCGGGTATCTCACAAACTTTAATTTGTAAATTCGTGAAAAAAGGCAAACCAACCAGGAGTAATCTGCCACATTAGGAGGGACTGATGAGACTTTTAACTACGATAATACAGCCCATCATTTGGAAAAGAGATTATATGCCTTGACTTAACTGGGGCGCTGCTTCACGAAATCCCGCTATTGCACATTTTATATGGTAGTTTTCTGCCCGTTACTGTTGGAAAAGAGTCAGATGCAAAATTTGTGCAGTTCCAGGGGAAAAGCTTGCCTTTTACTTTTTTCCTTTTGAGAGACCACTGCTTCAAAATTGCATAATGCACTCATCAATATGCACTAATGGGTACTTTTGTCGTGTTACATTGACATCCATGCTCGGAACGCAGCTGGAGAGACCTCTTTTGTCTCAAAGCGATACGACTTACCGGGGCAGGCCTCGCTCACAGCCCGTCTGCTGTGACCAATGTACTTTTCACACTTTTGACCCAAAACTACGCTTCAATTACTGCTGGATGGACAAGATGACAAACAAATCTGCATTATATTTTTCCTCGTTTATAAATATAAAAAAAAAAAAAAAAACCCAAATCCTGGACTTTCACCAAATGAGTGGGGGGACAAAGGATAAACAAGAAACAAAGTTGAACAATAGGAGTGGTGGTAATGATGGCGGCTCGCTCTGTTTTTCTTTGGATTCCAGGTTTGTTTTTCTTCATGTTTTCCCCTGCCAGCTAGACCGCGAAACTGGGACGGACAACACCACCGTCCCTCTTCCCTCCCTCCCTTCCTGTCTTAAGTGCAGAGTAAAGGAATAAATGTAAATGTAATGTAAGCAAAGATCATAGTTTACTGTATGTTTTGTTTTTTTGTGTAAGTTTTTTTTTTTTTTCATTTCTCTCGACTTGATAAAAGCATGATGGTGCCTTCTATTTCACATTTTCCAGTCTTACTAAAGCGTAAAGCGGTTCGGGGCTTGCTGCCTCCTAAAATGCGGAGCTGCTCATTTTGAACTATTGTCTACTGGGAGCAGATTTTAAAAAAAACTTGCAGTATTCACAAGATTTAAGTTTTTTCAGGTGCATATTTCATTTTTCCATACTGTTTTACTACCTAAGATGATCTGCTGTGAGTTTTGTACATTTGTTTTGTATTGTGTCTGTTCTGGGTTTTGTAGAGACAATAGGTGCCTCAAGTTCTGTTTGATGTTAAATGGTTAAGAGGTGTGTCTGAAGAACTACCCCCACCCAAAACAAAAAGGTACATTAAAAAGATGGTGACAGTGAAATGCTTGGTCCTTGGTTTAACAAGTCATAGGTTCACACAACCATGATTTAAGTGGACTAAGGATTGCGTTCTGGAAAGAGTAAATGTCTCACAATGTGGTTCACACACTGTTGAGTTGATCCTTTCTTTCAGTCTGACCATAGTTTTTGCAACTCATGGCAGCACTCGGGTTAATTCCTGGACTCACAAGTTGTCAGACTGTTCTTTTCTCAGCAACAATTTTGTAATGACCTGTGTAGGTGGGCTGGCTGCAGCTTCAGCCTACAGACAAACAAATAATTGTGCTCAGTTTTCTAGCCATTTATGCATTTGTACTTTCATATGCTGATTATTCATTGTGCTTATTTTATTCATTTATTTTTCCATTCAAGGCAAGTCTAATCTGAATGCCTTACTAGCTGGCTCATTCTTGTCCACTCGCGTGTTTTCGTTTTTACCACTCTTTAGGGAGGAAAGACCTTTGGTTTCAGCTGGAAAGGAAAACATGACACGGGATGTTATCTTTTGTTTTTGTTGATATCTTGCACTGAAATGGGAAGTGAAATTTTTGATGTAGCATTTTCTGGACAAATATACTAACGAGGTCTTCCTTGTATGGTGGTATTGCACTATTTCCAATATTTTTTTTGGGACAATCTGTCAGTTCGAACACAGCCTCTCTCTCCAAATTTCTCATCTTGCAACGAAAAAGATCGACATGAAAAAATGTTTGCTCTCTCATGCAGTTAAAATAAGATTGGATGGACAGACGTGGCATATTTAATTTTTCGGCTGCTCTCCCTTGTAGTTGTGTTAAAATACTTTCAGATGTGAGAATAGTTTTCAATAGAGAGACTCTTAATTTGTTACCGTCAGCCTCTGACACTGTGTCAGAGGAAAAATTACAGCCCCGTGAGTGTTTTTAACAGGTAGTTCTCATGGGTGCTTCTATCCCCTAAATGTTTGTCAGGTAACTGCTTAACATGGGCACTTGGCTGCAATCATAATTTCTACAGCAGTGGTCAATGAAGAGAGTGGTGAAGAAGAGCCATCATGCTTTCAGACCAATCTTGTGCTTTTACATTGTAGTGGTGGTAAAAATGTTTGAGCATATTGAATTTATGGTTGGATAGTTCTTCTTTTTCCACTGAATTTTTCAATGACCCATCCCTTTCCAAACTTCAGAGGATCCTCAAAAAAGGGGGGGGGCTGTACATTTACTTTCCTGTGGTTGAAAATGCAGTACAGTGGATCCTCAATGTGAATCATTCCAGTCCTTTTTTGAATGGAAATAGAAGTACCTTCTTGGCTTTAGCAGGTGTGGTAACAGTTGGCTGCCATCTTAATTTTACTGTGTTTACCCTTTACTTGTTGCTAGTACAAAACTGTTGCAGGTGGAGAAACTTTTTGTTTTGTTTTAGTTTGTTTTTTTTTTTTTTCTTTTTTCTTTCCTTTCCATTTTGAATGTGTTGGACTTAACATACAATAAACTACTGATATCAGCACCACTAATACGTTTGTCCTGTTTACAGGTGACTCCATTAGTGATCTTGTTAATAACTGTAGATGCACGTTGACAAAAGAAAAAGAAAAACAGACAACACAGAATATCAGATCTGCCCCGGGCTTGTGGAGTAAACGAGATACTCCCTACAGTGGTTTCTGTCTCACTGCAGAAGACTCAACATTTGACCACTAAAGCTGTTGATGCATGTTGAGCGGCAAACAGAGCAAACCCATTGGTTTTTGTCCCAAATATTTTGCACTTGACGAGACAAGTTTTGGTTATAGCCTTCTTTTTATTTTGCAAGACTTACATCTTTTTGTTTTCATAACGAAGTTTTAAAAACACCCTCAAGTCGAAAACGAGCACAGTATTTAATTCAGTTACTGACACAAAAACAAAGGCTTTAGAAGGTATTAACAAGTCTTAAACTCCTTTTCTTTCTTGTAGACATTAACATTAGTTGTGTGTGAATATTTTTGTACGTGGTCGTGGGCTGTCAGGAGACATCACAGTGGAGCCTTTTCAGTCCTTTTTTGTGGGGTTTGGCAAACACTTTCTGCTCTTCACCATAGTAGCTAGAAAGCTCCTACACCCATACGGGACAGGTGTCAATTTTAGCAAGTACTTAAAAGCTTCAATTAAATATTTTTAATTGGTTAATCCATCCATCCATTTCTGACGCTTCAATTAATCTGTCCATGTCGAGGCTACATCAATGGATTATTAAGTGTTAGATACTCCCGTGTTGACAAAATGTGATATAAATAACTTCAGTCTGTACTGTTTCTTGACTGGTATGACTGTGAGAAAGGTATTGAATTGCGATTGCAATTCTCTTAAAAAGTATTTAATTTTAGTTTATTGAACACATCAGATGCACCGTTATCAAGTGAAAGCATTTGTGTGAATGTTTAAAACACAGTTACGTATTTATAATCTGCCCCAGTGGATGTTTACAGGATTGAGTCACTCTTGTTCAGTGGCACCTCCAGCATCTCTTCAGTCACTGTCACTGTCCTCTTCAGACGACGTCTCACTCGATGTAACATCAGGCTTTTGAGCCGGGAGGGGACCTCTTCGGTCTCCCGTTGGATCGAATCTGCTTTGAAGAAACTGGCCCGCTGGTGGTTGTTTTTCTCTCTGGAACCACTGAGCAACTGGGAGAATGCCAGATGCTGCGACAGGTGAGTGTGGAAGACCCTGACCCCTTCCTGGTGAGAGCTTGGCAGCATCAGCACCTTGTCCATACACATTAGACCCTCCACTGGCTGGATTAGGCGGGAGAACGTTATAGGGTATAACAGGGAGGTAGTACACATTAGGTAGAAGAGGAGGAGGGGGTTTCTGATGTGTTCCCTGAGCTGGTTTACTGACAGAGATTGGAGGCAAAGTGGTGGTGATTTCCATCAAAGGATCATCTGTGACAGGAATAATCTGACACTGATGGTTTTCATTTCTTATCTTGGCAGCAACAGTTCCTTCCTCAAAAGGCTCTATGAATATAAACAATAACAGGAGATTTTTCGTCATTCACCAGCCTTAAAAGTTCAACCATGTGAGGATCCTAAACCGGGGGACAGAGAAATTAGTTCTTGTCATACCTTCCTTACCATTTCCTGAAGCTTCTTGTGGATAGCTGGCAAGGTTATCTCCAACAGGAAGAGCTCCTAGAAGAGAAGAACAGATATTATTACGTCTAGTAACTTAACAGGCTTTTTATTTCTTATTTGCTAAATGCAGTGTTGTAGCCAGGATTTTACAATAGTAACTGTTTTATTAGCGTTAATATTTTTGGCATTTTGCCTTTATTTGACAGTTCACAATAGAGAGACTGGAAATGTCGAATGTGAGCAAGGGAACCTGCAATAGAGAGTTCCTGGCCGGATCATTCACAATTAGATGGTATACATTTTAGACCATCACGCCACAAGCATGTCCCTTTATTTAGACTTTTTAAAACATTTATTCAGTAAATTCTGTAGTTATGCTCTCTTTAGATTTTCAGTAGGAAGGTTGAAATGCTGTTTTAAACCCTTCTCCACACACCTTCTTCAGGGATAAAATTCTGGTGGGAAATAATGCGTTTCCAATTTCTTTATTTTATTTTATTTTTTTTACTTAAATCTAGACGTTTAGTCTAAATAGTACTGGAATCACCACAAAATATCCCAAGATGTAGAGTTTAAACTCCCCCCAGATTATTCTAAACCCTCCACCAAACCCCAGAACAACTACATGACTCCCTCACCTGTGTTGTGAATCTGTTGGCACAGAAGAAAAATCAGACCTGCTGCTGTTATCGGCTCCATTGCTGAAAAGTGATGTTTCCCCAAGATCCTCTGTGAAGCTTTTTGAAACGAGGGGTGGTGTTTGTTTCGTGTTATGACTCAGGTGCTTTATCAGCACATTGAAATTGTTGTATATAATTATTCATTTGATCATAATGGATTGCTTCATCGATTTCCAACATCACTTTATCAACAGAATCTTTATTACTTTAATTACTAAGTGAACATGCATCAGCTTGTGCTATTTTTCTTCAGGGGTTTAGAAACACTGTTTCTAAGGTTTGAGCAGATAAAGTACAGCACTGGGACAGACAAACGGTGGGGTACAGGCTACATAATAAAGAGCACAGTGAGGCACTGAACCCAGACATGAGAGCAGTCATAGGGCAGATGGGGTCAGAGAGATTGAAGGTCATGTCCTCTGGACTTCATGGGGTTAAAGGGGATTTGAGGGCTTTAGTAACTACTTTACAGTCAAATCCTTTTTTTCACCTTCATGTTTGTAAATAAAAGGTAATATTTCATTTTATAAGAGACGCAGTTTTGAAACAGTTATTGAAAAGCTTAGTTAGTTGTATTGTGAGAGTAGAATTGTCTACTCTCACAATTGGTCTCCAGAGTAATTTCCTTAAAAGAAATGCAGAACTTGCAGAAACTGCCAAACTACAAGTAAAATATGAAAAATTCAAATATGCTTGTAGAGACTTTTTTTTAATCTTCATGTGGGTTCATATAGTACCTGATTTCTTTACCTGAAATAGTTCCTTATCTTATTCTATTATTTTTCTATTTCTGTATTGCATTACATAGATGGGAAGTAACTAAGTACATTTAGTCAAGTACGTGTACCTTTTTGATGTTCTTGTTCTTGACTTAAGTGTTTGAATTTTGTCTCGTCTATACTTCTACTACTCTACGTTTGGAAATATTGTACTTCTGACAGTAAATTGTTCCAGATCAAACTGGCCAACAGCATGCCTGAAATGACCCACTAGAGGGCCCTGGGGCAAAAATAAGGCGTGGGACCTTCACTGATTCCTTGTTTCTTTCACTTTCTGTGCACTTTGTTACCCAGTCACCTTCATGTTCATGCTGTACATTGCACACAACAGACTACAAATGGCAGCTTCACTATATCTTTCATAGAAGCCCAGAAATCAACCAGTCATCATTTCACAGAAACATAAATCAAGGACCACAAACAAAACAACTGCAAACATCCCTCAGTTTTTGTGTATTGCTTCTGTGCAGTTGGGTTGGGCGGAACAGGGCTTTTACATGATAATGAGCCAGGGGCTCATTATCTCACAATCCGCCCGTGCATTTAGCTGAAAAAAAAAAGAAACTCTCGCGCTTTTCAGTATTTCTGGTGCAATACTTTACCCCTCTTGTATTATCTTTTACAACTGATAAACTGAATTATTTTTTCTATATTATGACCTGTATTTTACCCTTTCCCGCAGTGTTATGAATGAGTTTTCTTGCCCTTTAAATGACTCCTTCGCTGACTGGTGATCAGCCACGTATCGCCACGTTTGCGCGCAGGCGCAGTGCAGTCACAGTTGTGTTCCGGTCTCAGTCAGTCAGTGTACAAAAAATCATCATTGTGTACATATTCTTCTATTTTTAACATATTTATCACAAAGACCACAGAGGGGAGAGTCTGGGGGTTTCTTCAGAAGGAGAGACGCTTTGAATACGGCACCGAGAGGACGTCTGTAAAGATGAACTTCTTCAGAGGAGTGATGGGCGGCCAGGCAGCCGGGCCGCAGCCGTCCGGAGCGGAGACGGTAGGAGACCAGCCCGGCTAGCTGGGGCTAGCTGCGATTTTAGTATTGTGTATGTGACAAACTGAGGCTTGCCGAGAAACATTGGTGCTTTTGCACCATAGGTTGATTTATTTTCTTCCCAAGAAAAAACACCGAGATTGATTAAGACACCCGGTCCTGCCTTAATGAGTGAACAACAGCAGGCTAGTCAGAATGCTAATTAGCTAACGTAGCAGATTTGTCAGTCCGCAGCAGCGGGTCTGTCTGTGACCGCTCCTCCTGTTTTTTCTACGTGTAGCTGTAATCAGTTGAAAAAGGAATGAAATAGACAGTAAAGGCTGTTAAGACTGTCAACTGGCAGTCACTCACTCAACATTTGTCTACAGTACCTTAAGCAATATATAAAAAAAACCCCATCAAATATGCAAATATAGCAAGAGGGATAATATCAGGAAAGAAAATAAAAGATTAAAAACAGGCCTTCATCTTCTTACACTATGCATCGTCATGTAGGGTTCCAACTAATGATTATTTTCAGTGTTGATTCACAATATTAGCCTCAATTCCTCACAGAGTATGTAACAATCAATATGTCAATGTACATGCAGAGTATTATACGCAGGACTCACTGACACATGACATGTTTCCTTTGCTGGCATGAGAGAAGGGTTGTAGAAACATTATTCAATTGTCTGTAAACATTCCTGCCATTTGGAGAGGAAGCTTCCTGCAGAATGCACAACACATTCCTCAGCAAGCAGTGTGTTAAATTTTCACGTCAAGCTCTCTTTCCAAATGGATCAAAACTTTAGCAACACTTGTAGTATAAAGAACGAGAACCTCAGATGAATCCTCTCTGCACAGCTCTAGACCAAAAACAAAATCTGTGACATTTTATTGTACTCCATGCCTCTGAAGTTTAAGGCATCATGTTCACTCTGATCTTTAACCCCTCCAAGACATATAAATGAGGCAGAAATGCGAATGAAAAAGTAATGATGATTCCTTTGTTGACAGATCCAGAAGTTGTGTGACAGAGTGGCTTCCTCAACGCTCCTAGAAGACCGCAGGGATGCTGTCCGGGCACTGAAGTCTCTCTCTAAGGTAAAGTATGAGGAGAAAAGTTCAGTGCTGCTGAATTGTGTTGTTTTACTGAGAGGTGTTTTCAAACATTTAGTCTACCTTCACTGACAGAAAATGGACTTGAAAATGGTTTCAGTTTTGTCACTAGCTGCCCCATCAACCATGAGTAATGAGTTTATCAGGCATGAATAAGGGGTTTAGGAAGCACAGGGTTGCACAACAAGCAAGGGTGTCAGCGCTGGTCAGAAAGACAGCGATAGATGTGCAGACTTCCTGCATGTTAAAAGAAAGACACTACAAAGTTCACTGTTGTCATTTTTCTTTGTCCGCATTGATTGGAATTCTTCATTTGAGAAGGTTTTTGCCCATTGATTTTATGAGCAAACAAAAAGGAACCAGCTCTTCAAAGTTAAGACACAAATTTTCTGATATTATGATGTGATTCATTCAAATACTTTCCTTCACTGTAGTGGTGCTGTAACTTTTATTCTCCTGTTATCTGTTGTAGCTTATTTTTATCTTTTATTTTACTCTTTCACCGTCCTGTTTATGGGTGTCTTTTGGTATTGACTTGTGATTCTTTCATATCTTGTTTAAATGCCTTTTCTTCTGATTTGAATTGCCTTGTTGTTGCTGTATAGATAAACTTGACTTGCTTATTTTCTGTTGCAGAAATATCGCATGGAAGTAGGTACGCAGGCAATGGATCACTTGATTAACATACTTCAAACTGACAGGTATGCTAATGAGAGCGTTGTATCTGTGATTGTAAACTGACGTGTAGTAGAAGTGGTTACTTTGACACAAGATCTGTTGACAGTGAAACCTGTGTTTTGATAATGTTCTGATTCTCCCTGCAAATTGAATAGGTCTGACTCTGAAATCCTTGGCTACGCTTTGGACACACTGTATAACATCATCTGCAATGATGAGGAGGAAGAGCAAGGTATTAAACCCTCCCACAATTATGAGAAATTATGACATGCACCTTAAACAGTTTGTCATTTAAAGATAATTCCTCCTATTTATGTGTCTACTGTAAATGGCCTTGACTGAGCGAGCCATTGCTCTGTTTGCATGCATAATGTTAGTTCAGTTCATATCGACTGGACATCAGTAAATTTGCATTCCCCTCTTCTATACACTGATAATGAGTGCTTTGTGTAAAGATTCTCATCTCTCTTTTCTCTTCCATGTTTTAACCCTACAGATGAATCAGAAGGTAAAACTCTTTGACTGTGCATGATGCCACCCCCCCCTAACCATCAGCAAGCAGCACTTACAAATCATAGGTTCTTTTTGGTTGGGATTCAGAAAAGGAGCACATTAAAAGTCTCTGTCCTGTTTTTTTGGTTATACTTCCTGTGGCGTCCAGATTGTAAAAAAGCTGACAAAAATTCAAGGCTGGGTTTTGGTTGTTGTTGTTGGCATGTCTTCATTAGGATCAGGAAGCTAATTTTCTTTACGTCCTCAGACTGGTTGAGTGAATGCTAGCTTTTGGGAAAAGCTTTAAACTTCCTCTCCCCCCCACCCTCACAGACGCAGTAACCCCTCTCCCTATCTCAGGGAAGCATAAGAATGTGTCCGTGCCTGGTCAGTACTGAAACTAAGCCAAATGTGCAGTAATCATAGCACTACTAGAAAACTAACTTCACTAAAATCAGCTGGAACCTGTAAATTGACTGGAAGGTGTTTGGGTGGTAACAAGAACGCTTCACTAATACCATCACACACTCCAACTGTCTCTTAATATGTCATTTCTGTTTGTCCCTTAGTTTTTTCCTTGCATTTTAGTACCTGATTGTTTTTGCACTGGAGTGGTGAAATTATACACAAATTATTTAGTGTAGCGTTTTCAGTCTGTGGGAGTATACCCAAATGACAAAAAATATATTTCCTCGTGTTCCTCTAAATGTGCCTAACATTGCAGATAGTTTGTTTCATTTACACAAAATTTGTGATCATGTGTTCACTTATAGTAACAGAGACATCATTTGTTTTGTTCAGTCTGCATGGCTGAATAACACCAGAGGTGAATGAGAAAATATGTTGTTTTGTGATTTTGGGTAACAGACCTTTAAGGAGGATACACACTTTTCAGTCGTAGCTTGTCACACTAAAGCTCTCAGTTCATTCCACATTAGATGGTCATTCTTGTGTATACACAATAGAATCCCTATTATAATAACTTCACAAAGCCCTTTTCACCCTCCCATCCAGCTTTTCCCTCATCTGTGTGTCTCCCTTTTTTTTTTAGTAGGTGTGTTCCCAAGCATCACCCTGAGCATGAGCTTCATTATTGGAAGGTTCTGAGAGGTTACAGATCCAGTAATTACCTCTGTCTAACTCAGGCTGATTGCTATGAACAAACCCGCTAGTGCCCTCACTAGAGAGATGTCTTCTGCTGCACAATTTCTGTGTTTGTTTCTGATGTTAGTTTTCAATCTCCCTTCACAGATGAGAATGCCCAGAAGCAGGCCGATGACCTGGGTACCCAGTTTACAGAGAAGTTCATCCAGGACCCTGAGCATGTGACCCTTCTACTCACTCTGTTGGAGGTACTGATGTGTTTCTGCTCCAGTGGCAAGATGTCTGTGTTATAACATTTGTCTAAACAGCTGCCTAATGAATTTATGTGCTGTTGTGATTTAAGGAGTTTGACTTCCATGTGCGCTGGCCTGGGGTGAAGCTCTTGACTGCTATCCTCAAGAACCAGGGTACCCAGGTCCAGGGCATCATTCTGGTCAGCCCCATGGGTGAGTTTATCCTCTCCAAATCCCAGGATTTCACTCAGGAACCTTACCTTGAGTTTTTATGTCCACATATCTTTTCTTGCGCCTTTTGCTCCTCTGTTGGTCAGCTCAAGAAAAAGAGTTCTCACGAAGAAGAGAGTCAGTTTAAGGGCAGTATTTTCTTTGTCCCTATTGTTGTGAGAAACACTTTTTATTTCTGTTTCCTTTCACAGGTGTTTCCAGATTGATGGACCTATTAGCAGACTCTAGAGAAGTAATTCGCAATGATGTGAGTACTTGTCTCTTCAGTTTAAGCTTGTATTTTGCACTAAACCACATATGAAATAAAGGTTTTTGCATCATGACACTCAAATATAAATGTAATGCCACAACAACCAAACTTTCAAGAGATACTTGACAATGTGTTTTCCACCTTCCAACAGGGCTTGCTGTTGCTTCAGCAGTTGACTAAAAGCAATGCTGCCATTCAGAAAATTGTGGCATTTGAGAATGCGTTTGAGCGTCTCCTCGATATTATCACAGAAGAGGGCAGCAGTGATGGAGGTAAAAATTGCTGTAGATAAACTCCTGACCTTCGATGTAGAATTGCCTTTAACAAAATGTTAAGATCATTGTTTGTCTTGTGATTTATATCCTGAGCTGATCCATCCTCCTCCCTGTGTGCAGGTATTGTGGTTGAGGACTGTTTGCTGCTGCTGCTCAACCTGCTAAAGAACAACAGCTCAAACCAGAATTTCTTCAAAGAGGGCTCCTTCATCCAGAGAATGAAGCCCTGGTTCGAGGTCGGCGACGATAACTCTGGCTGGTCTGCACAAAAGGTCACCAACCTCCACCTCATGCTACAGGTAACTAAGAAGAGTCACTTTAAACTGTTGCTCAAATCTCCAAATTATCATTTCATCAGATTGATCTATGTTCTGTTCGAAATCCCAGCTGGTGCGAGTCATGGTGTCTCCAGTAAACTCTCCTGGAGCTACAGCCAGTTGTCAGAAGTCCATGTACCAGTGTGGCCTTCTACAGCAGTTGTGTACCATCCTCATGGCCACTGGTGTACCTGCTGACATCCTCACTGAGGTAATCATACTAATAAACCCAGCACAGAACAGAACAGCTGCCTGCTCAGGCTTAGCTATCTTAAAACAAACTGTGTTCAAGCTGGTGACGTGGCTGCTTTCTTTCAGACCATCAACACTGTGTCAGAGGTTATCAGGGGCTCACAGGTCAACCAGGACTACTTTGCTTCTGTCAATGCTCCCTCAAACCCACCAAGGTAAGACACAGCCAGCGAACCAAGATCCTTCTGAAGGTAAATCCAGTTAATGGCCCAACTTCCTTTCTGGTCTCTCTACTTCATCTCTTCATAGACCAGCCATCGTGGTCCTACTCATGTCCATGGTGAATGAGAGACAACCATTTGTGCTTCGCTGTGCAGTCCTCTACTGTTTCCAGTGTTTCCTCTACAAAAACCAGAAAGGCCAGGGGGAGATAGTGGCGACGCTGCTACCCTCCACCATCGATGGTCAGTTACACCTGATCAGCAAATTCAGTTTTTTTGTTGTTTCTTTTTTTTTTGGCTATATTTTTGGGGGGATTTTTAGACACTTTGTCCATTACAGATATCATACACAGCATCTCAGAATCAATCGTAGCAGTTGCAGTGAAAGTAAATTGCAGTTGCAATTGCAGTAATTTTTATTCCCTCTTTGAACAGTGAGTAGATGTTTTCGTGGAGGAACAAATGGCACCACAAATTATATAAAACAGCATTACCTGTGGATGTATGATAAGCATTTAGCACTCAGTTAGAGGTTAAACATTTTTTAGATCATGTTGTTCAGTGAAGGGGACACTTCAGGGACCCAAAGCATCACACCTCCAAATGCTTTGATACATGTCAGACTTCAGAGTTTGGCCTGGAACTGCATGGGATTCAGTGTTTCTGAACAGTCTATCTATTGTGCCAGGCTTTGTGCATGATCACAATCAGCCTTCAGCTTCATGTATGTACAATTGCTTATTTACTGACTCTGACTTTTTTCGCAGCCAACTCCATCTCAGCGGGCCAGCTGCTGTGCGGAGGCCTGTTCTCAGCAGACTCTCTGTCCAACTGGTGTGCTGCAGTCGCCCTGGCTCACGCCCTGCAGGACAACTTCACCCAGAAGGAGCAACTGTTGAGGGTTCAACTCGCCACCAGCCTAGGCAAGCCCCCTGTCTCTCTGCTGCAGCAGTGCACCAACATCCTCTCCCAGGTAGGACAATCAAAATTCTGCTGGTGGATTGAAGGAGATGCTGATAGGCTATGTGTGTCTGGGTGGTACAGGTTTGTGTACTCAAGTGTCAACAACAGTGAACAGAACAGTGTCACATTATTGTGGTTTTGCAGGGAGATAAGATCGTCCGGCGGGTGAGTAAAGTGTGTGTGTACTGTGTCTGTGAGTGTGTTTTGTGTTTTTGGGTGGCACCTGTCCTGGTTATTTTGGCTTGGCATATGTAGTAGGGGTCTTGTTGGCCCACGTGTTGGGGAATCTTGCTGCCCTTTTACTCTTTACTACCCCTCCCTCGTCCCTAACTTACGGCTATGACCCAGTTCTTCCTCATAAGGGTGGCACACGGGTGCACTCCTCCCCACAGATTTGGAAGCTCTAGTTGTTCCCACTGTGCTCAGTAGTCCAGTGTGGGGTAGTACACAAGTGGACACCCAAGAGAGGTTCATAGAAAAGGGACACAGCAGCTGTTCTTTTATGGTTTTTATCTCTGCTGATATCATCCTAACATCTGCTTTGAGCTGTGATCTTGCACCATTTGATGTGCTGCAAGCCGTTATCTGTCTGTTCAGGAAGTGTGTGGTGCACCAGCTTTCGGGCCTTTTCCTGTCCAAGTTCTCTTATCTACATTTGCCTGCTTACAAATGTGCTTTATACTAAATGAGGATCAATCAGTTTTCACTGTGCGTTCATATGGTTTTAGAGGTTTTAGTGTTGAGATGAGGGTTGTCCTTCAGCCATTCTGAACCAACCCTCCTGGTTCTCCTGGCAGTTTCTCAGTTTAGATAGCTGTCTTCATGTATCCCCTGGAGTTGCCAGTTCTTCTGTTTTTACATTCTACGGTAGTCTGCTAAAATGTGAAACTCCTGGCTGTTGGTTGACAAACTTGCCATCAGCTAGCTTGGTCTCAGGTGGATCTGGAAAACTGTGCCCCCTCCCTGTGGTACCCACATTACTTTGCGAAGTCAGAAGCCAGAAGCCAGAGGCCAGAAGAAGTAACAGGGGGCCAGCACCAGAATTGTAGGTGTAGGGGTCTGTGTAACACTTGTGATTTCTGACATGGTGAGACAGCATATCTTATGTACTAGTTCTGAGAAACCATTAACCGGCCTAAGTCCAGGAGTACTAACTAGATAGAGTCAAACTCACCTCTATGTATCTCTCACTATAATTCAGGATGGGACTAGACTCTCCTTTTCATGAGCTGCCAAATATGAGAGGCGCTGAGTGGGTCAGGGGATACTTAAGATGTGTTAGAGGTAAGTAAGAGGGTGAACTCTGTGCAGCCGGGTGTTGCCTGTGATGCCTGTGGGAGGGGAGAAGCTTCAACCTGTGCCTTGGCACTGAACATCAGTTAAGGCTTTCAAGCCTTCTGGGCCTGATTTTAGGTTCTGCAATGACAGAGAAACCTTGTGACACGTGATGGAGAATGACTTTTGGTTGCCTTCAAAGAGGCTCTGCCTCCCATTTTTATGTCGCCGCGCCATGTGTTGTGGTATTGTGTCATCATACTGGCATCTGTGACTCTGTCACTTCATAGAGACATTTCATGATAACTCAAGAACAATACAAAGTAGAAACTTCATACTTTCACCATCTGTACTCCATATGGAGTAGATGATCTGATCAGATTTTGGAGCACCTTGTTGCATACATTTGCATATCAATGAGGGAGCACTGATCAGAAATTGCTGTAACTCCTTAAAGAACCAGTGTGTATGATATAGTGGCATCTAGCGAATGCAGGTGGTTGCAGATTGCAACCAACTCCCTCCCTGCTCCACGTTCCACGTGTTTGGTTTGTCCATTGTGTGCTACTGTAGAAACATGGCGGTGCAACATGGCAGGCTCCATGGAGGAAGACATGCTTCCTATGAAAATATAAAGGTGAACAATTATTGGATATTAGAATGAGAGTCAGCATGTACAAGTGTCAGCAAGTGTCAGCAAGTGTCAAGGTCCTATTTTTTAGTAAGAGTAAGATGGAGTGAACTGGTGAGTTCGTGATTTAACAGTAAATCCTCATTCCAGCGGTCACCTGTGATGCTTTGAAACAAAGAAACTGCAGATGCAAGCAACAGAAATTGGTTTTTCCAAACTGGTTTAGACATCTGAATAGAGATTGCCTTTTGGTCGCTGGACACTGAAGGTATTCCAGACACATCCAACTGGGAGGAGACCAGTTGGACCAGTGCAGTACATTCATATAGCTCCCACCCCAATTCCTGGCTGTGATATCCTCCTGATTGTACAAGAATTTGGTCAGTTAGCTTGGTTAGGTTAAAGTAATGTTTGCCTAGATGATTTAAAGGGAAGGACATTGTTTCTGTAGTTTTAACCATACTCACCTACACAATCACACATGTACAGAACAGACCTCTGTTTGTTTAATTAACACTTGTGGTCATTTCCCTTTCTTTTGTTTTCCTCTTCATTTTTGCATTACGTCAAATTTGGAGACAAAATCTGAAAAGGTGATTTCGTAAGTTTTTGCAGTATGGAATGCTGATAAGTTTTTCCCCACACTTTCATCCATATATTCTCAGGTTTGACATCCCTTGTTTGACTGCAGAAAAGGGGTCTGCGCTTCTTAAAGCATGTTGTGCATTAAGTTTTAATGCACCAGCTTATTAGCAGCTACAGTGTAGAGTGTACTGATTCTACTCGTCCCTGCACTTTTTTAAAATCAGTACTGATTTTTCAATTTACATTCCAACTCCATGAAAATCATCTTTAATTTTTCTGCTTTTGATTGAGATGAATTATTCAAAACTGGCATAGGCTTCCTATAAATGTCTGTCCATTGGAAGCCTGCTTTTGTAAAGAGGAAGAAGATCCAGGTTGAGGTCTGTTGTAGATCCTAAACCTCTTACATGTTTCTCAAAGCTGTTTTCATGGAAATGCATGATCACTTTTATATCACTTTTTTTTTTTACTATTACAGTTCCTTTTTCATTATTGAAAACACATTTTATGGCTTTTGCTTTGCATGTACTCATAGCTAGAAACTAAAAGTTCAATTGCAGTTTCAGAGTGCTTCAATTACAAATATAGATATTTGCAGAATAAAAATTGCAAACTACAAAATAGTAGAACATTGTGAAGTAGACGTATACCCGATGGCTGAGTGTAAGGATAATGTTTTTCTAGGGTTTAAAGACATTGATTTCCAGTCACGCAACTGCATGCTCTGGGGAACATAACCTTGTTTGAATATTCTGAATGTATTAATTTTAAATGTGTGCAAGTTTTTTTGTTTGTGATAACCTTATTAACAACTAATGGTTGATGTGATTGAAGTGCTTCAGATTAACCTGGAATGATTTACTTTGTCAGTCCACTATTTTGTTGAGTCAAATGCAGTTTTGTTTTGTTTTTTTACCTTCAACATGCCTGGATGGGCAGAAAACTGGGCTCATTAGAAGTATGGCTTATTTTAGCTCTGTCAAACTAAATGCTTCTTTGAACACCAACTCATGTTCAGGCACTTTTGTTGCCTTTTTATCAGCCCATTCTTACTTTCTTTTTGCTGTTTGAATTTAAGACGTTGGCTGTAATTTTTTTGGCTTTCTTGATTGTCTTGTGACACACTCAGTAAATGCAAATTATAACTGGACTTAATCTAAAAGCCTGGACTTAATTTAAATTTATGATAAGGATTCAAACTCTAATAAACTGTGGTCTTGCCATTCTTATAGTAGTTATGATCATGGGCTTTGATGTGCATGAACTCCCTAAAGATGTTTTAATATCTCTAAAAAATTACATATTTGGTCGTCGTAGGATTCTCGTCAGTCATTTCAGATGCATGCGTTGACATTTCTTTCGTTTATGTTGTGCTCTACAGGGCAGTAAAGTACAGACGAGGGTGGGCCTGCTCATGCTGCTGTGTACGTGGATCAGCAACTGTCCGATCGCTGTCACACACTTTCTACACAATCAGGAGAATGTTCCCTTTGTATCCTTGAGGCAGCTCACAAGCCATCGGTCAATCGCATTGCAATGACTGTCTGAATCTCATCATGGTCTTATTAACAAACCATTTCCTAAACTTTTGCTCAACTTACAAGGAAATAATTCAGTGAAATCTTCACATTCAGATTGACTGTAATGCACTACGTAATCTTTAAATTCAATCACTCAAGGCAAACGTGCCAAAAAAACTGATTCTCAGTGCGAAGGGGAACTAGGGATGGGGCTCAAAAGTATTTTGTCCAATCTAAATCTGATTCTGACTAACACAGTGAAAATAATATTAATTCTGCTTAATTATTCAGTGAATATAAATTAAATATACAGCTTTTTTTCATTGCTGATGCCTATGGTGTCTGAGGCAAAAGAGACTAAACAGAAAACGTGAATGAAAGATTCAATAAGGAATAAATTTGTCCTGGAGCTGAACAAATCCGGGTATTTCCAGCTTGGAACTGGATCCATTAGGAATCCATATACATATACCTCCAGGTTAAAAGGGTTGTGGGAGTCTGAAGGTGACTGGTCTTGAAGGAATCCTTGACTCAGTGCCTCCTGTAGCTGACAGCTCAGATCTCAGAGAACCTGGGAGAGGACGAAAGGCTGGTTCAGGGCTTGTGTGCGCTGCTTCTCGGCATCTGCATCTATTACAACGACAACTCACTGGAGAACTACACCAAGTAAGTGTCTCTGACTCAGGAACTGCCACCAGTCATTGTTGATAGGCTCCACAGAGGGTAAATGTGCAGTAGTTCAAACTTTTCATATGCACAATTATCTATATATGAACATAGGAAAACAGATTAGTATAATAATTCAGGTGAGTACAGCAAATCAGTAGATGCTTTAACATGCACTCATGTAGTCTGATTACTATAAAAACCCAGTGTACATGCTGTTGATTAATCACATCAACTGCCATATTTTAGAGCCGGCATTGGTAAATTTCAAGTGTATTTTAGTTAATATGTATGTTAAGTTAATTTTTTTTGTTTGTTTGCTGAAGTTAGACAGACTCTTTTAGTGGGAAAGTCCTGTTAGAGCAGTTGTTTTTGTTTGTATTACACAAATATACTTCTCCTCTGCTATGGAAATCGACTTCCTTCGTGTCCTGCTTTATCATTTGTAACAGGAGGATCAATACAGTTTTCATTTCCTCACCTTACTTTGCTGATATGAGGATACATTTACTGCCCTTTGGACTAGTGCTGTTTTAAATGCAAAGGCTGGCCACACCGAAAATTGATTTGATTTAGACAAGTTTCACCTTGTACTGTGTTTGAATTAAACAAATACCTAGTTCTTATAGTTCTGCTGGGGAAAGTGACTTGTTCAGTGTGTAACAAACAGTTACACTTACAATATGTTTACATTTATAAAAGCATATGTGGAGAAGTGATCAGGCGTCTCCAGCTGAAACATTAACAAGGGGGATTTTCTAAATGCCCTAACCTGATGAGGCAAACTACGAACTATGGTTACGATCAGATTACTTAACCTCATGTCAAAAAGCCGTGTCCTGTCTAAGATCTTTGCTGTCCTCTCCGTCCTCCTCAGAGAGAAGCTAAAGCAGCTGATCGAGAAGCGCATCGGAAAGGAAAACTTTGTAGAGAAACTCGGCTTCATCACCAAACATGAGCTGTACTCGCGGGCGGCCCAGAAGCCGCAGCCGGTCTTCCCGTCTCCAGAGCAGATGCTGTTCGACCATGAGTTTACCAAGCTGGTCAAAGAACTGGAGGGTCAGTCAGTCGGGGACTGTTTGATTTTTTTTTTTGGTCTTCCAGTGATGATTCATTTATTGTGACAGTTGCAAAGTTTTAATGAGGTTTTAAGAATGATGTGACGCTCTGCTCTAAACAGGTGTGATCACCAAAGCAGTTCACAAATCCAGTGAGGAGGAGAAAAAGGAAGAGGAGGTGAAGAAGACGTTAGAGCAACATGACAACATTGTAACTCAGTACAAAGAGCTGATCAGAGAACAGGTAAACTGACTCAACAGGCATAAACACAGGCCACGTGTCATTTTCAGTTTTACCTGTAGCTTGTTTTTAATTTGTGTGCATTTGATGTTATTTGTATTTGATGTGGACTGTTTTTCTTGAACTGTGTGATCTTCAGGATGCTCAGATCCAGGAGCTCAAAGAGCAGGTAGCATCCATGTCATCTCAGAACGAACAGATGCAGGCTACGATCACCCAGCAGCTGGCCCAGATCCAGCAGCACAAAGACCAGTACAACATCCTCAAGCTAAAATTAGGTGGGTTCACCTCACGGCTGGTTGTCATGTCCTCGAGAAAAAATAAGAATGGGAATTGAAGAAGAAGTTGTATATTTCTGGTTTGTTGATTGGAAAATGCATTTTTGCAAAAAACACGAACGAGCGTAAGTTATTAATGGGCACTACTTTGATAATCCTGGATGGATTTCAGTTACCAAGTGTTACGTGCAAATAAAATCCAGGGCCTAAAGGAAATTTTATATATGTTCTTTAAAACACCTGGGCCTTGTTTTCATAGTTTTGAACCTTATCCTAGTTGGTTATGATAACCTTTTACTGCTTCATCGCTGAGGTATGAGGGAACAGTGATATGCAGCGACATCCCTAGATACAGTCTTACAGCAGGCGCATGAGGTAACCACACACAATCGGAAAGGTTTTAAAGGAATAGTTCGTTATTTTGAGAAATACGCTTATTCGCTTTCTTTTACAGACACAAATGTGAAAACAACAATTTGTGGTTTTAGAGAGGTTTCATGCTGCAACTATTTCTTGGCAAACAGCAGGAAGGTGTAGTGATTACAGGTTTGGCACATGCTGTACTGAAAGGTATGCTAACATGGCAGTCCTCTCTGTAGCTTGAGACGCTGCACTGAAGCACTTCATATGACTGACATGTTTTAGGTTGTAGTTTTTTTTTACAGATTAAACTAACAGGACACAGACTGTTAATTAAAGAGCTTCACAGGTACTGATCAGCCTATTTTTAAACTATGGAGAAAGCCAGGCCAGCTGTTTGCCCCTGCTTCCATCCAAAAAAAAGCGAATACGCACGTCCTGAAATTTCCTTTTAGTAAGCCCAGAGCTCAACAGCTCTAACTTCCCCCCCAAAAGAATAAGTTCAACTGTTCCTCCTTGGTGTGGTGAAGCTGACAGTGGACCCCCCCACCCCCCCAAAAAGATGATGCTATTGAACTGGACTTGTTTAAAACCTGTCTGATAGTTGATGTCCTCATTACTCTGTAGTAACAGTGAGTGTATCAAAGTCCACCATGACATATCCAAGCAAGCGAGTAAAGTGTTATCATGACCACAGGCTGTACAACAATCTGTCTGAACTCCTAACCCCTATACATGATTCTTCACAGTACATTGCATTAGATTTAGGGCTGCAACTAATGATAATTTACATTATTGATTCATCTGCTGGTTTGTTTTTTCAATTAATTAATTGTTTCGTCTTTAAAATGTGAGAAAAGATTTTTAAGTGTTTGATTATCAAAATAGTTGTCAATTTTCTGACAGTTGACTAATCAGTTAGTTAGACAAATCGTTGCCGCTCTAATTACTGCTTTTATACTGTGCACATGTATTCACATATATATATATGACAATCAATAGAGACGGAACATCAACATTCAACTCACATTTCCATTTTGAGTCTTCTCATTTTAACTGGATGTGTACGTATGTGGTTACAACATCAGGTAAAGAGAACCAGAGTCAGTCCAACAGCCAGGGAGACGGCTCTCAGGTGAACGGGCTGCAGACGGAGGAGCTGACGCAGCTGAAAGAAGAGATGGAGGAGCTCCGCAAGCAACACACACTCCTTCAGACACTACTTGGTGACAAAGACGCACTCATCAACACCCTGGTTAGTGATTGTCTACTTATATATCAGTGTGTGTGTGTGTCATACTGAAGGCTGATTCAGGTAGTTCTTTGATTTTTAAAGATGGCAACTTTGGCAGTGTGGTGGACTTTTTTCACAATTTCCTGATATAAATATAAACTCAACGACTAATCGATTTAATCAAGATGATAATCAGCAGATTAATCCTTAAAATGAAAATAGTTGTTACTTGCAGCCCTATTCTGAATATTATCTTACAGGTAGAGCTGTGTGTAGAGTTTAACCTGTCAGAGTGAAAATTACTGGCGTGTTGCGTTTTATGCGTGTGTGTGTGTCTGTAGAGATCAGAGGTGGCACAGACGGCAGGGAGTTCAGCAGGAGGATCTGAAAACACAGAACTACTCAAGGTGGGCTTCATCATCATTATGGCGATTGTGGGATTGACTCAAAATAAACTGCAGTGCCCATATTCATGGTAATGAAGGAACATTTTATCCAGCGTAACAGCTGAGAGGATCAGTAGTTTTCAGTAGTTTTTGGACGATAGTGGAGCTGTGTGGCACAGAGGAATAAGATACATCAGGCTTTGGATACACAGACAGTGCTTGTTATCAAGATCAAATCTTAATTAATTCTTAATTTCAGAATGTATATATTGTGTTTTGTGCCTAATTTGTTGTTTGTTGCAGGAGCTGGAGACTCTGAGGAGTCAGGTTCAGTCCCAGTCGGCAGAAATCAACCAGCTGAAGACAGAGAGACATGAACTGCTCAGAAGCTCTGAAGCTGGGGTAAATATCATGCAAACATTACAGTTTGTGCCAAAAATATTACATTATTCTTAAGAGACACTGAATTAATGAACCTTTGTCTGGTTTCTTTCAGTCCTCAGACATAGCCTCCACCAGTGACAGCTCATTAGACACCGCCAAGATGGCAGAACTGGAGAGTAGACTTACAGCACTGACAGCTGAAACAGAGAGACTCAAGGTGTGTAGAATATCTGTACAACACAATGTCTGTGCTCTCTCAAACATTGCACCATTTTTTTTAATACAACCTCAGTCTGGACTTATGAAATTATTTATCAGTCAGGTGTTTTCAGTCAGGCTTGTCTCATTATCTTCTTTATACCTTAATTCATGCTCGTGTCTTCTTTTCGTGTCGTCGCCCTCTTCTTCACTGGTTTAGAGGGAGACAAAGAGCTTGTCGGAGAGCCGGGCAGACCTGGAGCAGCAGCTGGCTTCAGCCACCAGCACAGTGGCCATTCTGCAGACGGAGAAAGCGAAGCTGCAAACAGAGGTTCAAGAGTCCAAGAAGGAGCAGGACGACCTGCTGATGCTGCTGGCAGACCAGGACCAGAAGATCCACAGCCTCAAAAAGAAACTCAAAGACCTGGGAGAGACGGTAGACAAACGCTCAGCGTTATACTTTTCTGAACTCATCAAAGCATGTAGGAGTAGAAAATATGAAAAAACATTTCAGTTCAAATAATCGTAATTTTTTTTGTAAGGGCACAGGTCGAATTACCACATGAGCTTGTCTTATCTTTTTTCCACTACGAAAATACAAAAATAAATGAAGTCTTTATATAAATATAAAGAAACCACTTGATGAAATGCGTTACTTTTTTTGTTGTCAAATCAGACAAGAGCTGGAGCTTTAGGTATTAGTTAAAATAACCCAATTCTTACATTAACATGTTGGACACAAGATGAGTAATTAAACAATATGACTTGTCATTCCTCCAACAAATGCTGCATTTTGCAGTTGTTTTGTTGACTTTGGGGTTTTTTTTAGGGTTTTCTTGGCTAGGCAAAACCCATGGCTAAAGATTCTGCAAAGGTTTCGCGGCACCACTCGCTGCTGTTTGCGAAACTTATTGTTTTTCTGTGGGCTCATGTTAGTAACTGCAGGCAACTTAGACTCAACGCTTCTCTTGTCTGAATTATGATATTTGGGGAGAAAGAGGCTTCAGTGAGAGAAACAAACTGAAACTAGCACAAAAAAAGTGGAAATTATGCCCTTGTAGTTATTCAGTTCTGTCAAGACAAACACATCTGTGTATAGCTGGAGATAGAGAAGTATTGAGTGTCGTTGTAGATTTCATTGATCTTAATGTTTGTTACCAACTGTGAAAGTAGTTTATGGTAGTGGAGACATCATGACTAGTGAGTCTTATCATGGAGGAATAACTACTTGGCCGTGTTTTGTCTGTTTGCTTTAGTTAGACTGTGACGCTTTGCTTACAGGTGGAAGATGAAGACGACCTCGACGCCAGGGACCAAACAGATGACGATGAGGAGGAGGATGAGGATGAAGATGAGGACTAGAGACAAACACTGACAGAAGAAAAAAATGGGAATTTTTCTGCCAACAGGAAAGAAAAGACTTCACAGAAAGACACATGAGAAACTCAAGAATAGGACTAATATACTGAGGGAGTTTCTTTTTCCAGCTGCCATGCTATCTTCATTTTTCTTCACCCCCACCCCATCACATATTTGTTAGTTATTTTGGACATTTTTTGTTCAAGATAAGGTTCTTCTGTCCAAGGATTCAGTTTTCAGTGACGGCTAAAAGATTTGAACATGTCAGTGCGTTCATCTCTGCTCCTTCTACCATCAGTTTGTGATGGATTTTACCAGTCTTGTGTTTATTGTAACGTATTTTCATATAGTTTGTAACCGCTCAAAAAAAAAAAAAGCTAGGTTAATTTTAATGCACAAGATTTATCTGGAACATTTAGGGAGGAGGATTTAAAATGTAGCAAAAATGCACCTATGAACAGGTTTGACTATTCTCATTTTATCGTTAACATGCTGGTGAGTTCTTTAGGCCGGCTTTTTCCCATCCTGCACTTCTGCTCTCACCACACATACGATGCATTAGAATCACCTGCTACATGTCACTGTGCTGCACCTTGAATTCATCTGCCCTCAGACCCCAATCAGTTCAAGTTCAGTGTTACAGTATTTCAACATTCATCGTTGCCCCATTTTGACAACACAACCTAACCTGACTGCTCTACAATATGCTGCAAAACACTGAGAGAAAAGATGTAAAGACAAAAAAAATATTTTTGCAACTTTTTGTCCAGTACTGGCATCCAGCTTCTGTATGATATTGTGTAACTTATCAATTTATGAGCCACATGGAAATGAATAAAGAATCTATCAGTCTGTATGCGTGTATGGAGAAATAATTGTAGATAAATTAAATTTTACTAAATCCACTTTGAGACTTTTGTTTTTGTTCTTTCAGGGTTATTTATGTCTGAATATTTGGCTGGTATCATATCAGTACAAATGTGATACCTATGTTTCAGTATTCTGATATTGTCATGCGCTGGCTATTTCAGATTAGCCAAGCACATTATGGCAAATAATGTGTTTGGTAGCAAAGATATAATATCTGACATAATCCAGAAAGATGAATTCTTTTTTTTGTTACTTTTACTGATTATAAACATGTTTTTCTTCAATTTAATTTAATTGAAAACCATCTACTTGTCCCTCAAGGGGACATTTGAGGCAAATACAGCAAATATTACAGTGCTGGAAAGAACTGAAATACCCAAAGAATGATGGCAGTGGTCAGTCCACAGCTGGTTATTGCATTTAGTACTCTGTACACAAGGTAAACTGTTCCATTTATTGCACTGTTTCTGTTCACAAATCAAATGGTGTCTGGAATAAAACAAATCTTTCTTCAAGTTTAAATCAAGGTGTTTTGCAGGATACTTTGGTGTCAGTATTTCTGAGTTTTGTTAGCATAATCAATGTTTCAACTTGAGCTGTACCTGGAAGGCACAAAGCTTCTGGCTCCGTTTCTCAGGAAAAAAAAGAAAACTCCTTTGAGAAAACTTGTTTCATTAATGCGCAGGTGGAGGTTGCACTAACAAACCTACAACTGTGTTTATTAAGACATTTGTGTTTGTTTCACATTTTGGAGCCAGACAACTTGTCCGAGCAGTTCAAGTATTCGACCACCGAGCCTCCGGGGGGTGACGAGGAGACACAGTTCACACTTGGTTTTGGTAAACCACGCCTAAAAAAAAAAGAAAAGAAAGAAAAACAGTTTGAAAACTTCTTGTGTAGAAAAACATCTTGTGTGCCATGTTTCCACGGGGCCCTGTTGAGCTTACAAGGTAATTTACACTGTGAACAAAAAACATGACCCTTTATTGTACATTCTTTATTCAAAGGCTTAATACAGTGGGTACGGAAAGTATTCAGACCCCCTTACATTTTTCACTCTTTGTTATATTGCAGCCATTTGCTAAAATCA
>JBBMJY010000020.1:8365261-8380626 GCA_037833715.1 Toxotes lorentzi
AACCCTTCCTAGAGCTGGCTGTCCGGCCAAACTGAGCAATCGGGGGAGAAGAGCCTTGGTGAGAGAGGTAAAGAAGAGCACAAAGATCACTGTGGCTGAGCTCCAGAGATGCAGTCGGGAGATGGGAGAAAGTTCTAGAAACTCAACCATCACTGCAGCACTCCACCAGTCGGGGCTTTATGGCAGAGTGGCCTGACGGAAGCCTCTCCTCAGAGCAAGACACATGAAAGCCTGCATGGAGTTTGCTAAAAAAAAAAACACCTGAAGGACTCCAAGATGGTGAGAAATAAGATTCTCTGCTCTGATGAGACCAAGATAGAACTTTTTGGCCTTAATTCTAAGCGGTATGTGTGGAGAAGGTTCTCCTTCCAACAAGACAATGACCCTAAGCACAAAGCTAAAATAATGGAGTGGCTTCAGGACAACTCTGACTGTTCTTGAATGGCCCAGCCAGAGCCCTGACTTAAACCCAATTGAGCATCTCTGTAGAGACCTGAAAATGGCTGTCCACCAACGTTCACCATCCAACCTGACAGAACTGGAGAGGACCTGCAAAGAGGAACGGCAGAGGATCCCCAAATCCAGGTGTGAAAAACATGTTGCACCATTCCCAAAAAGTCTCACGGCTGTATTATCTCAAAAGGGTGCCTCTACTAAATACAGAGCAAAGGGTCTGAATACTTATGGCCGAGTGATATTTCAGTTTTTTTGTTTTTTTTTATAAATCTGCAAAAATTTCAACAATTTTATGTTTCTCTGTCAATATGGGGTGCTGTGTGTACATTGAGGAAAAAAAATGAACTTAAATGATTTTAGCAAATGGCTACAATATAACAAAGAGTGAAAAATTTAAGGGGGTCTGAATACTTTCCGTACCCACTGTATCTGAAGCAAATCTAGCACTGAATTAGACAAGTGAAGGACTCGAGATCATAAACATGGCATGGAGTTTGCCATGAGTTAGCTGAGTTAAAATGACAACGCACCATACACAGTGCAGGTAATGAGTTTTTTTTCTATTGTAAACACAGCATCTAGAGATCATACATATCCTCAGATGCTGCTATACTTGACTCACCTTTAGCACTGCACAGGCATATTCTAGTCTCTTGTAGAGTAAAATCTCAGTATGTTTTACTCATTGAGGAATGTGTGTTCATCAAGATCCTTTTTATTTTAGTTTTTGTTTGTTTTCATATGGGATTCCCCTCCTAATATTCCGAGCCAGTGAAGATGTCAAGAACAAATACACTCGATCACACAGAAGATAAACTGTGACTGCTACAATGAACAGAGGCAAAAGCTCATTATCAAAGCATGTTACTCTCATTAGTAAAAGGATTTTCCCTGATTCAACTAAAAAAAAACAAAAAACATCAATCTCCCTGGTCTCTGGAAATAGTTGCATTTTAAAATCACTAATATTGCAACACCTACTGAAATCTCGTGGTCTGACTATTTATCTACCAAACTAGCCATGCTCCAGTCTAACAAAACTCCATAAAAGGAATGTGTAACACATAAATATCGCAGCAGTTAATTTGTTTTAAGCAATGCACTAAAGAGGGAGAGAGGAGCCTTCTGTGTGATAGAAAGAGCAGATGTCTCTGACCAGCAGTTTAGATTTATGTCGTATTCTGCCATGTCTTTGGAGGACTGTAGCTTTGGTTGGTCTGCGTATATCTTCCACAAAACACAGAGCCATGAACACAGTACAGTCTGTCCACGTGCGGGACTCTCTCTCTTCCATATGGACTTGATTGTATTTGAGAGAAAGTATTTTCACACTTTTTTTCCAGTCTCCTTTCTACAAACTCTGTCTGTCTTCATTTTTGCAGGCCTGCGATTTCTAAAAGCATCTGACGGTAAGGACCACCTTTCCCCAGCCAGCCCCCCCGGGTCGCGGTTTCCTCTTATACTCTTTTCTTTTCTCTTCTCTGGACACACCTTTCCCCAGCCAGCCCCCCCGGGTCGCGGTTTCCCCCCCCCGAATGGGTTTCATGAATCATCATGTAATGGCTGAGTTTCAACATTGGGGGGCGACAAACTCTCAAATAAAGATGTGCCCTGAACATCTCACACACACAGTGACCTACTGTGAGTTCTTCAGCAGGAAGCTTAGGTTGCCATTGTTGCAAAGAAAGCTACAAATTAATCTGCCATGCCATTTCTTTCCCTGTTTGGGTTTTACATGGACGTCACTCTGTTTAGCTTCTGCCTTTTGTCACTTGGGAGCTGAGATTCATAAAATGATCTAAATACTACGTTTCAGTATCTATCAAATGATACTGTGCATTTCTTCTATCAAGTTTCCCACTGTCAGTAAAAGCTGCATTCAGTCAGATCACAGAGAAGCTTCCCAGTGTACACCCTGGTACACACACACACACACTCACATAAAACCATGTGGAGTCTATGCAAATACAGTGATATGTAACGTACAATGAGTGTACAGCAACGACACTTCTCTTCACTGTGTTGACCACATTTCACCAGCTACAGTCGCTTCAGGGCCCTGAGGCAACACTGATCTGTGAGCCTCCACTGACACCTCTTCCTCCCTTTTTCCTCACTTCATTGTGTATGTTGGCCCCTGTCGCCTTTAAGTGTCCATGAGATACATTTTACACAGGACATGACAACTTCATTATCATTTGGCTATAGAGACACAGAAAGCAGCCAACCACCCTATGCCCCAGGTTCACTTTGTGCCAGTTAGATTAAACACAAATATTTTAGGACTGTGCACCATGTGTGCACGATTGTTCTTTAAAATAAAGAAGGTCTTAAAACTAGATTTTGACAGATTTGACTGCACCTCAGCATTATAACACATTTGCTTTTTAAAAGCTCTTCATGTTTCAAAGCAAATTCCCAAGCAAATCAGCTTGGTTTACTTTTAGTCTGCCCTAAATGCAAAATATCTACACACACACTCACATATATACTCAATATATGTATATATGCATGAAAAACAACTCTCTGTAACACATATCTGATGTATACACACATATACGTTAAACTAAAGAATGACACAAATCACCATAAAGAACTTTTACTTGAATAAAAATCATGCAGAAATCCCCCTTTTTATGATGTAGACTACTTTACTTGAGATAGACAGAGATCTGTTCAGTTATTTTCAAACCTTGATGGTTTTATCCTGTTTATAATCCTACATTGCTTAAATTGCATTTATTTTTATTATTATTATTATTATTATTATTATTTTGACCGTGTGGCGTGTCTGACCTCTGCAGTTTTTAGAGACTCTTTGCACTTTGTTTTATTTTCTTACCTCCCTTTAATGACACAGTATGCTTTTAATCAACCTGGACTGCCTCGCCCCTCCCTTCTCCTCCTCTCTCGTCCCATCCTGTGCTCCCATCTCTCCTCCTCCTCCTTCTCTTCCTCCTCCTGTGCTTTTTTTTTTATCGTGGTGGTTGATGGGTTGAGAGGAGCGACATGCTCTGTCTGTGAGCTTTTATTTTTGTGTGGAGACTCTCAAGGTCAGGCAGGGCATCATGACTTTTAAATGACCACCATGCAACAACAACCGCCGGTGTTATAACACGACTCGTCCCTGCTTCGGCAAATCCTTCACCCACCGGCTCCTCCGCCACCGCCGCTGCCGCCCCAGTGACTCCTCTTCAGGGAAAACTGCCACCACCTGCCGACGCGTCTCGCACCATATGACCGTCTCAAAGGTGAGTTAACTCCTCTCTGAACTCTCTGCAGCGTTTCGGTGGTCGGTGCACGATGAACGGATTGTCCCGGAGAGAGGGTTTTTTTTTAATTATTTCTGACTGTGCCCTCTGCGGCGTGGCTCCGAGCTGCAGCTCTGCCATGCGGCTTCGCAGCCTCCTCTGACCGGGCACGAAAACACACAACTGGGCTCTAGGTTTCAACTGTGTGTGTAGGTGTGTGTGAAGGTGTTTTAGAAGTGGAGGTTTTGAGGGTTTATTTGCCAACTGTAAGATGCATGTTTTTGATTTCATGCCACATAGACCACGGAGCTTCCTTCATGATGGTTTTGAACTTTGCAGACACCACCCCTCTGCAAAGATACTGTATATGTTATGATATGAAACAGAAGTGCACAGCTCTTTGTACTGAAGATGGTCAAAATCTGATCTCTAGATTATCTTTACAGTAAAATACATCCACGGCTGCTGCGAATGATTATTAGATTCATTGTTTTGGCTATAAAATGTCAGAAAATTGGTGAAAAATGCCCAGCATACACTCATTTGCCAGTTTATTAGATACACCTTGCTACAGCCGAAGCAGTCTAATACAACAGTCTTGCAGTAGATCCTACCTCGTGAAGGTTATATCAGGGTTTTTTTTTGTTGAAACTGTTTCAGCTTTATGGTCATTTTGGGGGATGTAGTTTGTGATGGTCTTAAGCTTTATTGTATTATACAGAGAAGAGTTTCTGTTAGCTAGATTTACCTAATAACTTGGCAATTTCACTGTAGGTTCCCAGAGCCTGAGCTGTAATATTAAAATCGTAAGGTTTTAGAGGCTCGACCAGGAAATTCTTTGTATTTTTGGTTAGAAAAATGACTTATTTCATGATCATCAGTTCATTAATTCTCAGATAGATTTATCAACTGATTGTTTCAGCTTTAAATAAAACAAGCTCATTCTTTTTAATTTTGTGGAAGACTGCTGAAGCTTTACCACATCTCAATTTAGAAACTGTTGAATCTCATTATTTTCAGAGGGAATCTATAAAAGACTGATGTCTATTGATTGCAACACCAAGTACAGCTGGAACTACACAATGTCTACATGTGCTGCTGAGAAAACGAGTCAATCAATTGATTAGATGATTTGCCAATTTTCTGCTTTCTCTTTGTGAATATTTTGAATATGCTAACTTGCACTGGGGTAATTTGCAAAGAGCATAAATTACACAATATTCATATCTTGAAATGATTAGTTGATTAGTTTATTTGTCAAGTGAAATAAAATGAATCCCCACAAATACCGATAGCTCTCTGGGATGGGCACTTTTCTTCTGCTTTTACTCATTCTACAGAATAAACAGTGATTCAAAAAATATATCAGTGATGGAAAACATTAGTTGCAGCCCAAACTTATATATCCTGTTAGCAACAGTTTCTTCAGATATACCCAGAATACACTGTGCTGTGCAGTTAATGTCATCTTCATGTCTGCAGAACACATAATTAGTTGAAAGTGAAATCTATTATTTTTGCTCTGTGGGTGGCTGTATTCTGTCCAGCCACCAGTTCACCAGATGGTTTGGATCAATTGTTTTCACTCTTTTTTTGTCTGGATGGACGTAAACAAACTTAAGACAAAAGAAAAAGCAGTTTGAGAGCTCTGTGTTTAATGACCCGAGTCTAATGCTCACCACATGTGGAGCAGTGGGAGAAACTTAGGACTTTGTGCCAGTTGGCTCCTCCAGTGTGGCATGGCACATCCAGGGCATGCACTTTGTTTGAGTGCAGTTTAACACTGGGCACTGCTTGCGGACTTAAAGTTCTATCATATTGTGAAAATGTGACCAAAATGACTTATGGATTCACACAATTCTGTTGCCTGATTGAATGGTTCAAATAAACTAACAGAATACGTTATTGAAGGTTTGATATGCTCTCATATGGCCAGCTTCTCATTCACAAACCTGAACAATTTCTCAGACTGTACGAGGCAGTAATGTGATGAGTTTAAGAGTTTAAGTCAATTGGCCACTCCAGTGTGACAGCATGAGTCATGACAGTCGGTGTTGTGTGTGGTGTAGAGGTGTCATGCCAGCGCTAGATCGGCCTGTCATCCACTTAATGGGTACACTCCTGCCAAAATCAGCATTAGACTAATGAGTTTGCAACACATCCTCACTTGTGGGAAACAGAAAAGTCCCAAACAGAAATAAACTTCCCCTCTTGTGGTTGGCTTTTAACGAGAAAAAACACATCTCAATGGTATCAGAATTTTTTTAATGAGGAGTCTGTGGTATTTGAAGACACTGTACCCTCTTCTGTTCAATCCCACTGTGTCTCCTTGGAAATCTGTTGTGCACTTTCATGTTGGGCCATAAAGCGCTAACCTGTATCTCTGGCATGTTATCACACAGACTGTTAACACATACTTGAGATTCTCCCACTTTGTCCAACCTGGAACTTGTGCAGTTATCTGCGTAGAGGCACAGTTCTTAAGAATTTCAGAGGCTGAGATTTTTCTTCTGAGCTCTTTCCTGTGAAAAAGGCAGATAAGTTAGAATCTGTTTATCTTGTACGATGTAGCACTGCCACCCACGTCAAAATAGTAAATAGAGCTCAGATCAGGTTTCTAAGATGATACACAAACTCGCTGTTGGCTACAGGTTTCAAAGTCCTTCCTGCTGTAAAGACTGCCGTGAATTGAAGACGTGCTTTTGAGCAAATACATCTTTGAACCCGAAAGCCTGATTGGCAGAAATCTCCTTGAGGCAATATATCTGTGTCACACTGCTGTTGTGCAATAATGTGGTCGCCAAATAACAGTAGGTATAACCCGTCTTGTAGACAAACATCATGCCTTGATTACCTCAGAAGCCTGTTGATATTTGTTTTAATATTGTACTTTGAACTGCAAGTGTAGTGTCCTTAATCTCATGGAATCATACAATGAGCAAGGCCTGTAGTATCAGAGCTGAAATAATTGTTAATGAAATAAGTTGAGCGACAGAAAATGAATCTGCAACCATTTCAATAACTGATTAAACAATTAAGTAACTTTTCAAAAAGAAAATGCTAAACTTTATTAATGTATTTTTACTTGAATGCTTTATTTGGTCTGCAGAATGTGTTGCGTGTGTGGCTGTGGATCAGTAGGTGTTAATCACACAGAGGTGAAGAAACCAGTTAAAGGGTGTGAAGTCATTATATGACCAGTTCAGACTGTTGAGGCCTGTACGTGCAGCATAGAATATTTGTGCTTGTTCTTACAGAACTGTAACTACACAACTAGATGTTAATATACTGTAGCTTTATATTTCATTAATAGATTAAATGTTTTTATGATTGATTAATCAATTATTTTTAGCCATAATAGTGGTGTGGCTCAACAGATGGCAGTGCTGGTTTGTCCACTATATTTGTTCCAGACTGACATACCCTTTATCAGCTAATGGATGGATTGCCATGAAATTTTGTAGACACAATCATGGTCCCCTGAGGATGACTTACCTGTAGGTAAAAGTACTGCTGTGCCCAAGTACAGTGCTGTTTTGTGACACTAATGGCTAAAACCCCAAAAATATTAAATTTGCAACAATACAAAACAGAGAAACACAGAAAATCCTCACATTTGAGCAACTAGAAAACAGATGAACTAACTGTTTCAGTCAAATAAATATGTGCACTTGTGTCCTCTTGCAGCATCTGAAACTCCTGTTTGCCCTTGTCCTGGATTATATCACTGATTTAGTAACAAGTTAGAAACAGCCTTAAGGTGAATGAGATCATCTCACATGCCCTCTGCGGCTTTACAACCTAGACATTGTGCCTGGAGGTGGTGTTGGAGAACCTGATGTTGCCACTAAACGATGCTTCATACATGACTATACCTCCAGAACAAAGCCCCCAGGGGCCTTGGGTCTCTGACTCCACCTCCACCACCACCACTACTCCCCCTGTGGTTCAGTATTCACTAAACCTAATGAAGTCCTGCCTCCATGCCCAGCAGGACCGAGGTGACTTCATGGTGTTTGTGCCCTGTCACATTTAATCCCACTGTTCTGACACTATCAGTGAGACTACTGATTACTGACTTATACTGATAGGATTCTTTAGAGATCCAAGAGGAAGTATTATCTACAAACCTATGGAAAAATGCATCTTTTATGAAGCACATATCTTTAAATATTCTACATTATAGGATAAAATGTACAATGTACAAATGTTTTTTTATTGTTATTGATGTTTATTGTAAGTATTTAATGAATGGATCTGAAGGCAAAACTGTCACAGAACCTTTACTCTTGAACACACAAGCAGTTCCTGTAATGCAGATAAAGTGAAACTTCTGAAGGGTGTGCTAAAGACTTTCTGTATTGGATAGACTTGAGCAATTTTCTGGCACCAATCAACACCAGATGTTTTGATCTAGGCCTGTAATGGCTTGTAAATTATGTTTTTTTGTAGGAGTAGAAATAACTTCAAATATTTTTGCTGATAATGTCAGCAAATCTTTACATTTGAGAGGCCTTTGAGATATATGTAATCAAAATAGTTGCTAGTTAATTTTCTGCTGATTGTTTCGGCCCTGCTTTATGGTATTCCTCATCTCTGTTTTCTTTAGCAAGATGCTTTTTGGATCTGCAGGTAATTTTGTACACTGTAGACAAGAGGAGTGATAGATGTCATAGTTATCACTCATCATCAAGTTTTAAGTGGATTCATCATTTATTGCTTTGTGTTGCAATCAGACCTAATTACAGTGACATTGTTTTGTGATTTATTATTATTATTTTATTTTTTCAATATTTGTGTATCACTTGTCATTCGATGCTTGATGCACTGAGGCCTAGCTACCAAATTGATTCAGCTCTGTCATAATGAAGTGCACAGGCTTTAGGAAACAAACTGCTGGTGGATGTTAAGGATGATTACTGTACATGTCCTGACAATGGTTTGGAAATCCTAAAATGCTCTTATGTAACCGGAGAGCCTGCATGTGACCACAGAACCTCTCACTGTTATTGTCACACACAGAGTGCCTAAAGACCACCATCTTCCCCTAACAAACCAGCTCCTGCTGTTTCTTGTCACAGCAGGGCAGTGTCATTTACACAGCAAAGCATAATGACTCTTTAAACAATAGCTTAAAAAGAACTGTTTGTGTTTTCGGTCCGAGCTTCTTCTCCTCACTGTTACGTCACTGTCTGTCAGATTGGTTGCGGCAGGTTGTCCTGCACGTTTCTGGAATGACAGCTGTCCGACTATTTGAGGATTATCCGTTGCTGCTCCCACGTGGGACACACAGGGAGAGGATTACTTAAAAAAAAAAAAAAACAGAGAGAGTCTGTGGATCTGTGTAATATCGAGCTCCTAGTCCTCTCATACATGTTTTTCAAGCTGCAGTGAGATGACACGGTGAAGGCCACAAGAAAGAGGAAAGCTCAGTGCTCTGAGCTCTGTGCTCAGTGCTCTGTAGCCCCAGTTTCTTCCTGTATTAATGTTGCATTTGAGTCACAGACCTAAAGGTCAGTTTTATGAAAATGAAATACCTAGAGCATCATTTAAAAAGAAATTACCGCTGTTGTGAGGATATTTTTAGAGTACTCAAAGACTCTTCTGTGTGGATTAAAAAATATTGTGTCTGCAGCATGTTTATTGTGATGCTGTTTGACACTGTTTCCTGTCCTGTAAATGGCTTATTGCATCTATATATACCAGAGCTTGAGGGTCCTGCTCAGTATCTTAACTGTTCCTAGGACTGCAGGTATTTATTTTTGAGATAAATGTAACTCCCATGGTACTACATGAGAGGCAAAACTTGGGCTAGAGGAAATAAATGGTCTTGGGTTCATCCAGGTCAACACGTCACGTCAACAAAAGTCCATGTCCTCTGTTGAGCCCCATTCAAATTGATGGGGCTGGGCTTTCATATTATGAATATTCAATCTAATTTTTCTCTCTTCTGGTGAAGGAGAGTTTCTGAGCAGCTATAGGATGCATGTGTTGATGTAGCAGTGCTTCAGTCAGCATGTGCTCCTGTTGTTTCTAAAGTCTGAGGGTCTTAATCGTGAGGCAGATGGGTCAGCAGAATCTGATTCATTATTCATGAAGAGAAGTAGATGGCCTTCTCCACTGATGTGTGTGTTTGTTTGCCATATTGATCCCAGAGACCTAAAGTAGCCTTAATGGCAAAAATGAAAAATGCTGTCAGAACAAATGTACGCTCACTCTCTGACAAGACAAGTGGCAAATACGTACATCTGTTTACTAGACTTAACAAGTATTCCCTTTCCGAAGCTGCTGGAAGTTTGTTGAACTGAGCACTTACAGTACATGCAAGACTCTTAATATCATTCACAGTTTAAAAACAACTCATGCTAATTTTGCTAAATGTGTATTTGTAATATAATTTTAGCCACACTAGCGTCATAGCTTTAGGGATGGCAGTGATGGTGGTCCTAGATAGATTATGAAAGAAAGATAGATTATGAAATTTTGTACAGATATTTTCTCTAGTTGACAGTTTTGGTTTAGACAAACATTCATGTCCCTCTCAGGGTAAATTGCAATAATTCTGATGATCGATTGACTTTTCATCTCTCGCCATCATCAGGTCCAACTTTCATTTCCAGTATCCAAATATCTGCAAATCTAATAACATTCCCATCGCACACCAGCTGTAATTTGTGTTAGTGCTAAGTAGCAGATGTTAGCGTGCAAACGCACTAAACTAAGAAAGTGAATAGATGTGTGAGAATAGTCTGTACCGGTACACTTCCAACTGAAGGGTAATTTTCCTCGATGCAAGATGTCAAAGACAAACACTTTGGCATTAACACGTCAGTGAGCTGCACGCTCTGTGTGTCGGCTATCACAACACGTGAATGCAGTTAGCTAATGGGCGTGATCTGATTAGGCCTCCCTCAGACTAATAACAGGGTGTGCACTGCAGCAGTATGGTGTCTGTGTATTGTATAGAGAGAGAGAAAGAGAGGCTGGGCCTATATATAAAGGCGAGCTTATCCCCTCGAGTCGCAGAAAGTGAAACTCACCTTGACTACAGTTTCTATGGTTAGGATGGATGGATGGCCTTCAGCTGCTCAGGCTAAATGCTGTACACTGTATTCATTTAAGTGATAAGGTTCCCTGTGACTTGTTTGGTCTGCTCAGAGGCACAAGCTCATTCTCTTTGCTGAATAATTGATCATCCTTCAGCCATTTTATCATTTATGATGTAACAACTTTCTGCAATATAAAGCGTCGCTTTTGCATATTAATTCCTCAGGCAGTGCCACTTGAACTAATTTTAGATCATCAAACCATTTTGTGTTGTTACATATTTTTCCCTCTTCCTTCTTCTCTTTGATGCTGAAAATTTTAACTGTGTCAGGAGTTTTTCCTGTAAAGGCCATTGGGTGTCTGCAGAGTAGCTTCGATTTGTTGTAATTAATACAAGATAACAGAAGCCCTCTTGAGGCTGTGACCTGAGACACACTCTGCTCTCTAGCTGCAAAGTGACATGATCCATATTTATAATTACCACATAGGATGTGAGGGAGATTTTTTAAGAGTCCTGTAGTTTCTTAAGAAGACATCTCCATATACTTTTGACACATTTATGTGATTTCTGTTTTGTGATAGGAATAGACACAGAAACACTGCAAATACAGCTGAAGTAATCACATAGTCAGTCGTCCTCTGATGGATTTATAGGGGACACTCTGGGAGCTGACTTGTGTGGACTTAGGGCAGCTGAGTGTCCCAGAATGCACCTTGTGTCAGCCAGTGGCAATGGCAGAGATTTTGAGGCTGAGGCTCAAAGCTTTTGCAATTGTTTGTCTTAGGACTGTTATTATTTCAATTAAGTTTTCATATTTTTCCAGATGATAAAGTAATCTCTTATATTTTGAATAGGTAGTAAGCTTATCCAAATAA
The DNA here is from genome assembly GCA_037833715.1 of Toxotes lorentzi. Taxonomy (NCBI): domain Eukaryota; kingdom Metazoa; phylum Chordata; class Actinopteri; family Toxotidae; genus Toxotes; species Toxotes lorentzi. Next base: position 8,376,892 of record JBBMJY010000020.1, read on the forward strand.
TGCCTGTCAGAAATTTGTTCAGCTCATAGCCTGAGATGACCGGCTGGTCAGTGTGTGCCATTGTCCCAGGAGAAGCCCTTTGGCAGTTTAGTGCCGCCTCTATTGTCTGTAGCATTTTGATATAAATACTTTCTGAGAATGAAATTGGTCTCAGAATTGAAATATAATATGCTTTGCTGCCAGTTTGTTTGAGAAGATAAAGCTGAATACACGTGTTTTGTTAGTTAAACAACAGCGCTGCCTCTGTGGACTTTTGTGTTCTTATATGTACACCACATTTTAATAAAAATAAATAAATGAATTCCATTTTTTTACCTTTGAGTTGATAATATTTTATTATAGTTGAACCCCCAGGTATGAGAGTCTGAACTTGGCCTACTACGTGTAGTTTTCAACCAACCTAGCTAGAGCTTATCAAGTTAATGACAAGACAATCCAAGACCCATTGTTTCAAAAATCACTATGAATTTCATATGGTAAAACTAGTGCTGTCATCATGAACTGCCAACTACACCGTGCTTTAGTGGAATAGCAACTAAGGTGAGTGGGTGTCAAATTATACAGTCCATGCCATAAGCCTTCCTAAGAAACTACAACTACGTATCAATTACCTTTTCTAGAAAATTATCAGGAAACTACAGGACTTGTTGACTATAGTGTTATAAATAAAATCTGTTGAAGATGAAATTATTTTACCTCTGCTTTTAGCAAACAAATCAACAAAAGCAAGACGTGAAATTCTTTTATAGCTTGAGGTTTAAGTAGATGTGGAGCTGTCTGTCTCTCACTTTTTCTGTGATGTGATCATTTCCTGTTGTGTGCAATAAAACCTCCACCCAGCACGTCTTGAGCCGGGACCCTTTTACTGTAAGTCAGTAAAGGAATTGATTTGGTTTCCAGCTCGTCAAACCCAGTCGATGTTTGTTGTCGTACTCCTGGATGCCAGACATTTGTGTGTGTGTGTGTGTGTGATTGTCTGGAAGATTACATTCTTTTTTACAATCTAAAATCATCATAGTTATATGTGTGTGAAAACTGAGAGCGGTGCACATGAATGATTCACTATATATGAGATATTTACATACATGTGAGTCTTGAAATTTAAAGCAAGTAAAATGTATTTTTCTTCAGCGTTTCTCTCATGTGAATCCAGGGATTATTGGCTGTACAAACCATGATTTGCTGCCAAGGTTGATGTAAGCAGGTAAGTGAGGCTGTGAATAGGAATTGTTTCAAACAGATGTGTTGATTGATGCAGTTATTGGGGTGAATCGCACATGAAAGAATGAGGATCGCTGCACAGGCATGCTGACATGAGATGACAGACATGACAGATGAGATCACCATCACACAATGTACTTTAGTTGTCCATATGATGAAATGTGGCCTTATTTGAGATCAGGAACAGACCATTGAAGATCTTATCAAACACATTGTTCCCCTCGTCACTTCCTGTGTGTTGATTGCCATCATCTTTTTGTCTTTGAGATGCTTGAATGGATCACAGCTGAAGTTGTCACCTCTGACTCGACTGTCTGCATACTCAAAGTGAAACACTCCTACGCAGTGATTTTAGCAGACCCACAAGTTTTTGAATTTCTGATTGACAAACTTTAAAAACTCCTGCTCAGATTTAGGTTGGTGTTGGCAAAGATTCTTAACCCAGTCGAGTGATTGTATCGGTGTGCTTAGTCACACGTTGGCCTGTTGAGACGCGAGTAGATAATGATCTGATCTGAAACCCGATTATTCATATTGTGTCTTCATTTTGTGAGTGTGTTCTGTTACTGTGCTTCTTCTCACAGTTCTCTGTTCTACCCTCATGTTATATGCAATTTTATATCACATTATCAGCATATGGTATATATTGGGATACAGTATAGTATTTTCTAGTGGTTATAGATCAGATGACACAAGGAAATGTATATTTCTGACAAATCTAGTTAATTTGATACCCCAAAAAAAAACAAACAAGGTGATACGTGATGATGAAAATAACATCTGCATAACCACTTCTTCCAGTGTTTTTTTTTTTGTCTGTCATATTTAGCTTTGGAGGCTGAGAAAAATTTCCTGCCACCCTCTACCAAACTGACTGAAGTTTTATCAATGAGTACTAATACTGAACTACTAAAAGAACAAGCTAAGTTGAATTTTATTGAAATACCATTAACAAGAACCCGAACTGCTTTTTCTCATATTTCTGCTGCCCAAGCTGCCAGACACAGGAATCTCGATCTACTGTATAATAACAAAAATATAATAAATAACATAACATAAATATTAAACTTTATTTTGTGCTGCCACATTGGAGTGTGCATGTCATTTTTTGAGTTAATTCACACACACTGCACATGAAGTACAGTTTGAAGTGGAAAATGTTTAAATGGCTTGTTTGACTGGCCTGTTTGACTCCTGTGAGTTCAGGCAGGTGTGGCTCCTCATTTGCACAGTACATGTAAATTTATGATAACCTGAAAAAGCCTGACCTTGCTTTACTTGTGTACAGTGCTCCTCAGGACTCTCAAATAGTAGTATACCAAGTGCTGCAAAGGGGTTTAATTTCAAGGAAGGTGTTGCCCTAACCAGTCATTTAGACATTTGTTTGCTTTCAGAGGGACTTGTGTAAATTAATCTGTCTTTAATGGAGGTTTCTGTGTACACTGGACTTCAATGGCTCCAGATGACTTATTGAAAAATTGACTGCACCTGTTCAGTTAAGTGTCTACTTGAATGGGACGGCACTATTTGCTCAGTTGGTGAACACTTGACCAGTTAAAGCCCAAAGTGAAGCCCAAATCTCGCTACAGCAGTTTAGGCACCAAACTGAAACACAGGATTGCATTTGGCACTGAAACCAGGTGTTTTACAGTCAAAACACAGTCAGACGGCTAATCAGCAATGACAGAGTGAGGAAGGGAAGGTCACTGTGGCTCTGTAGTGTCAAAGGCTTTGGCCTATTTTCTCACAGCACCTAGCTATTAGCCTGCGATTGTGTGATCTGTGATTAGAGAGCAAGCCTCTGGTTTGAGCTCTTTGGAAAGAGTCACAAGCTTTCAGGACTTATGCCCTGTCCTTATTGATAATTGCCACAAGTCAGACACACACTCACTCGAAACACCAAGGTTTAATCCAGAGCCAAGAGCTGAATGAAAGAAAATACAGAGTACAACAAGTGGTGCCTCAGCTGCTGACAAGTGTCATAAATCAGTGCTGTTTGTCTACTTCGATAAGAGGAGTAGATACATTGGCCAATCACTGCATGGCTTGGCTGTCAGCTTTGGGACACTGATACTGGCTTAAACAAAAAATTGAAAATCTGCTCGTGTCTGTGCCATGCTTGGGCAGATTGTACCGTTCTCAGGTTTCTAAGTATTTCTAAGTAGTTGAAGTTTCTGAACAAGTATTCAGTTCTATTCTGCAGAACAGCTGGTTTCAGTTTTGATCAGAGGTGAGTATGAATGGTCATTGTCTGTTGATGATCAGGTCTGGGAAGGTGTTTACTGATTGTCACATTAAACCCCTGCCTTTGATGAGCCACGTCTTTGCCAGTTCATGTGCCCTGTCTCTTATCTGAGAGACAGTGTGTGACCGTTGGACTTTGTTGTGTATATGGTGGACATGTGTTTGTGGCTGGCTTTCATCACTAATGTGTGTGTCTATCTATCTATCTATCTATCTATCTATCTATCTATCTATCTATCTATCTATCTGTCTGTCTGTCTGTCTGTCTGT
>JBBMJY010000020.1:8380726-8503432 GCA_037833715.1 Toxotes lorentzi
GTCTGTCTGTCTGTCTGTCTGTCTGTCTGTCTGTCTGTCTGTCTGTCTGTCTGTCTGTCTGTCTGTCTGTCTGTCTGCATAAGTGTGTGTGTGTGTGTATATATAATTTAAAAGGGAGAAAGGGGAAAGGGCATTAAACCAATGTTAAATAAATGCAGACACAGCAATATATAATAAAACAGACATTAAATAACTGATTCATCTTAAAGTTCGAAACCTCACTAAGATCCAACCATTGCAGAATAGTCCTGATCTGAATTACAACTGGCGTGCAGGCATGCACGTTTGTGCAATAACAACGATTGATCAGCCCCTCGGCTACACCACTGTTTGACCGTGTGAAGGCCAGCTGTCAGTGACCAGCTTTTTCCACCCTGTCCTCATATCGACCTGTTAGCCTAGCCTCTGGTGCTAATGTGCCATTACGTAATGTTTGAGTTAGACTTTTGACAGCGATTACCACAGCTGTCCTGCAGCAGCCATGTGAACAGTTGAATGGCGTCCTGCCAAACAGCCAATGTAATTTTGGGTGCTGGTTGTACCTTGTTTATACTTCCTTTGTTTTTGAAAGTTTTTAGATTGAGAAATGTCAGATCATATGGTTTTACAGAGGCTGCCAGAGATTATTACATTAAGTAGAACTATTAGTTTGGTGTCTGAGTAGTGGAGGACATCTGTCTTGTACTCCTGGTCAATGCAACTTATGAATGAATGAAATGATACAAAAAAAATCAACATTTAAAATCTATTAAATAGAATTTTTCTTTTATTAGAGCGACAATAGTATAGAGATGATGCAGTTTGAAGATGTCAGTTTAGACTGGTGTGGTGGGTGTTTTTTTTTTTTTTCTTTCTACTTTTTGACATTTCATAAACTAAACCATTTATCGAGGATACAATTGGCAGGGATGCCACTTTTCTCTTTTTTTAATTAATTTATTTCTCTACTTTTCTTTCATTTCCTTTACTTTTTTTTGACAACTTAATACTGCAGAATACCAGCATTTTGTCTTGGTATTTTATATTGATTATTGATTAATTGACTAATTGCTGCAGCTTTACTTTGAAACACATCTTCCATCATACTACCAACAGTCTTTCTAGGAATAGTCATTTATGGATAAGGAGACGGATACAGAAGAGATGGGCGCACTGTGTGTTTATTAAATGCAAATTTAGTGAAAAGACACATCTGACGAAGAGTGGCTGCAGTTTTCTTTCCCTCCTCCCGTCTTCTCCTTCCCCTCAAAGATTGAGTGAGACGTCCTGATTGAGCAAACACTGTAGAGGAGTGATGAGAGGGAGCGGCACTGAAGGAAAGAGAGGGAGTGTGATCACCTGCTCTCTCTCTCTCTCTCTCTCTCTCTCTCTCTTTCCCTCTCACTCCCTCCTCATAGTCACCTCCCCTCTCTGGGAGTGTACACACTCCTGCGTTCTCCCACTGCTTGTTCACACACGCTCTTGCCTTCATGCTGCACACACACACCCACTGTCTCCTCTGACTGTCTGTCTGTGTGCACATCAAAGAAGAAGCTCGGCTTGGACAGGACATTAAGATTTTGGACAGGCTGCTTATGTATGTTTGTGTGTGTGAGTGTGTGAATGTGTGTGTTGCTGTGCATGTGTGTGTGCTTAGAAGAAGTAAAAAAGCTCCATGTGCTTGAGATAAAGCAAGACGAGGAAGTTTTCATTCCTTTGCTTGTCACTCAGACATAGAAACGTGACTTCTTCTCAGTCAAGGACCTGCTACTCCTTCTTGTGCCAGTGACGACTCACTCGACAGGGTGAGTGTATGCGTGAACTCCCAGTTTTCCTCTCTCACACTCCCTCTTACTCAACTGCACACTCTTTTTTCCTTCCGTGTTGCCTCTCATTTCTTTCATGCCCCGCGCTCTCTGATCTGCCTCTGCAAATTGACATTCTGTTATCAGTGTTTTACTCTTCAGACCTCTGTCCACAAATGTATGATAGTGTGTGTGTGTGTGTGTTTGAAGAGAGATTTCTTGTTTTGTATATATATATATATATATGGAAAAGCTATTTTAAAAAACTTTCCCTGCACAGCACTGATTTATGCCAGCAGACGTGACTTGTGCTCTTTTCGTTAATTACCCTATTACCCCAAACTTGGACACACAGCTACTCGTTTGCTGGCATAAGCGTGGAAGTATTTTCTATTTTTTGCTGATGACAAAAAAATGTCAGTATGAAACTGAATCAGTTCCACCGTCATCTCTGCCCACAGATTTATTTATGGTGGCGTCCACTCTTCAGAACACTACCATTCACTGAAATATGTGCCTTGTGGTTTGAACTGCACTCTGTTTGAGATCTTTTCATTAAGCTTGGTATCCTGTTTCTCATGTCAAGCTTTATGAACCTAACTGTGGAAGTGTAGTCAGGGCTGGGAATTGAACCTCAGAACCGAAATGTGTTCGATCAGGTTCTCAGGCTTGTTTGATTAGATTTTTCTAAATCAGGGAATTTAAGAGGTTAAGACTTAATTTTACTCAGGCAAAGTTCTTTATTTAACACTGATGCATTCAGCAGTTTGGCATTTCTTAAATGTTTGAATATGAGAAAAATATAATGTTGAAAAATACAGTGTTTCTTTGTTGATTGGTACCAAACCTGGGTTTCATATTTGTACCAATAACAACATTTTTTAAACAATACACAGCCTTACTCTTGGCTTATGGATGAATATACTTGAAGTGGTGTTCTGTGTCTATTCACAGAAATAATCTCTGTGTATAAGTGCATCCATGATTTGTATTGTGTCAGAGGCTAATGGATTCGCAGCACACGAACTGTGTACTCTCCTCAGTGGGGAAATGATGGAAAACTCCCATGGGAAACCAATAAGTTAATGGGATACCTGCTCACTATGTAGCTTAGTACATGTCTGTGATGAGTTTTGTTTTGATTTTGTAGTCATCAACTGTTCGTTGTAGATGTCCAGAAAACAGAACAACTTCCTGATTCAACTTTGACTTACCATACAATGAGTAGTTATGCACACACAGAGTTTTCCCATGTAACCAGGGATTATTGCTGACATTTCAAGAGTACTCACGATTTACTTCCAGTTGAAGTTGTTTAGAAAATCAGACTTGAGTCTGTCTAACTTTGTAGCAACGTAGCTAAATCACACTATCCCCAGAGCTCAGAATAATGTTGCCATAACAGATAAAAACAATTGCAACAACCATAAAATTAGACTAATTTAAGTTTTAACTACAGTATATCTTCGTATTTGATTTAGAAAAGCATTTATTTCTTTAAGTTATTCTTGTTTTCTAGTCTTTTGTCCTTGAATTAGGCGGATAGCTCAGGTACCAGATGGCATGTAGATGAACAGATGCTGCCACCCAAAGCAAAATATGGAATAGGAAAACTCAAAGAAATCTTAATTTGGTACATGGTTTGGAAATATTTTGACAATTCACAATGTAAATACCACAGCGAAGTTGACATGAATTTTTTTTCAATTGGTTTCATTCATCCACACCCTGCCCACCAGCCTCCTGTGTTTGGTAATCAATAATTCACTTTTGACTGCTCATGAGTTAATACACCTGTAAAACAGCCGCCTAGAATAAAGGAGTACTGTGAGTTAATCTGAAGATCTGAATGTACAAATGTGGATGCCTGGGCTTCCAAAACTTACAGCTATTCAATGAAATTACGTGAAGTGACGTAGAGTGTGTGAACAAGTTGGACTTTACAGCTGATGCGCTGGCATAATTTTGGTGAAAGAGAAACTAAGACATGTTTTTATGTTTGCGTACGTTGGTGCTCAACAGCGTGAATATCTCCACAAACACACCCTCTTGTAGATGTCATAACTGATTTCAGTTTTCTTTGCCATACCATGGAAAATATGGATCCATAGGTTGTTTTGCAGAAGTATTTCACTCATGTTCTCATGTTTCACTCACTCATGTATATGCTGCATGCATGCACAACGCTGAGAAATTCTGCAGGTAAACAGAGTGACTCAAACAGACACACACAGCCATATCCTGTCTTTATCCTTTCATACTCATTCACATGTGCGCTCTATAGCAATGTGGCAGCTATTGGATTACCAGTGTGGCAGTTATCCTATTACAAGACAGAGGTTGTAAGCTGTCATCTGTGTATGATATCAGACAGTCAGAACCAAAGGAAGTGTGTCTCACTCACTCAAACACATACAATGAATATGTGAACACACATACAGCTCCAGCATACGTTCGCACCTGTACATTCCTCGTCTTGAATTTCACTCTAAGCGTTTACAAAATATTACAGATACAGATTGAGAAAGCCTGGCTAGGTGCTTAGATAGTGGGTTAGGTTCGCTGTCACAAGGTCAAGATTTTTTAGAAAGGTAAGAAAGTGCCAGAAGTCCTTGCAAACAAATGGTTGTAGGTATTGATAGTGGTTGGAGTGTTGGGATTAGCAGATTCCTTTCTGCTGCTTTCTTTTATAGCTTTAGGCCCTACGCTGCTTAAGTAACCAATATCTTGACACCAGTAAGTAAACTTTGAACTCCTCCTCCATACAGCAGTGAGCCTTAGCGAGCCATAGAGAGGAGTGGCTGCTAGTGTGCATGTTTATGAGTTATAAGGTGCTTAAAAGACAGTCTGTAGGTGAGGGATAGGTGAATGCTATGCACATATATGTCTTTATACAAGTACAGACCGACCCTGGCTGATCAAACCAGATGTACAATGTATATCTTCCTTTCTTTTTTTCTTTTTTTCTAAATCATATCTGTGTTTTCAGTTTAGTTTTATGACTGTTTTTACAGCCCCCTTACTGCAGTTGCTGCTGTGACTCACTGGTCATGGACTTAAATAAATTTCCCTCTAACAAAAGAGGACTACATCTCCTTTTTTTTTTATTTTGTCAAACATAAAGACTGTCAAAGAAGTCCTTGTGAATTAAAACTGTTTTTTTTTTTTTCTTCTGTCAGTGAACGTGACGACTATTTTTTGATCAGCAAGATGCCGGTGTAAAAATAGCAAGAATAGTGTTTTCGTCATCAGTTCTGCGAGGAGCTGAGAGACAGGCCGCCCACCGTGCAGCCTGCTGTGTACCTGCGGCAAGACACAGCTGAAAGGAAGCTGCCACTGGCCTGATTACAAACTGCTTTAGATGTGACAAGATGTCTTAGCTTTCTGCCCTGGAAGCTTCTCCCTCTGCTCTTGTAAGCCTCAGCAAAACATGACTGCTGATTTGTATTAACCCAGATGTGCTCCACTTTGTAACTGTATGGAGCTTACTGAGGGCTGCATTCAGTCCTTTAACAACAATGTTCACCCGCTGGCTCATGCATTCAGATTGTCATATGTTGAAATAAATGTAATTCCCTAAATTTTCATCCTGTGCCATCATAAGGTCAAAATTTGTAAATTGGAATTTGTTAAATGCTTTGGTTTATGACCTGCTGTACTTTATAATGTCAGCATGTATTGATATTAGCATGCTAACATGCTAGTATAATGATGGTAAACACTGTACTTGCTATACATCACCATGTATCAGTGTGAACATGCTAGCATGCTGACTTTAACATTTAGCTCAGTGTGCTCATGGAAATGCTAGCGTGGCTGCTGACTCTATCAGATGCCAAACGCTTTCTTGTTCCTGCTTCTTAAATGTGAGGATTTGCTGGTTTTCTTTTTCTGATATGGTACTAAATGAACTAAATGTCTTTGGGGTTTGAACTTTTTGTTGGGCTGTTCCTGTGTTTGTGCAGTATGTTTGCAGCGTATACAGAAGTGTACACTCGAATCATCTTGCCTGCTTACCCTGCAAGCAAAGGAAAAGATAACACGCATCATTATTCAAATTTTATACATTTGTTACTATTTAGTTTACTGAGGCAAAGCAAAATGTGTTTTGTGCCCCAGCAACAAATGCTATCAAGTCAATGGTGTGAACACAGCAACTTCAGCTGAAAGGATGATCATATGGATGTGACAGGCTGTGTGGGACTCTTAAACACCTGAGAAGTTAAACAAAGCTCTTTGTGGTGGGGAAACATTCCTGTGTGACAGTACGAGCCTCTCCATGATGGCCCGAGGGTCGAAGGTGAGAGGTGGAGGAGAAAGCTGAGACATGGAGAGTCGTGTTCTCTACCCATGTATTTCTGTTATTCTGGGGTTCTCCTTTTTAACCAGGCTTTTCCCCCTGGTTTCCCTGCTCAGCTTCTTTCCAGCCAGCAGTGCTGCTACCACACCTGCATCATGCTAACCAAATGCTGTTATTTTTACTTTGCTCACTATGATGTCAGTCTTGGTTGCATTTATTTAGCCACCATCTGAATCACCAGTGGGCATTCCAGTCCACATAATTCAGGAGAATGATGTCATTGTTTTTAGGAGCAGTACAGTTTTTAGGTGATGTGTGATTTCTAAGAAAACAGAAACTTATGATGGGTTTGTACCTCCCGTTGTTTTGTTGTCTTGCCCCACTGCCTCTCTTTTCTCTCTGTCTGCTCTAAGTCATTGTTTGGGTCCATTATTTTGCTGTAACATCTTGTCCATCAAGCTCCTCCACCCCTAATTCATAAGTAATGATCATGCAGCAGGCAGGCAGGGAGCCAGACAGAGTAGCAGAGCAGACATGCTGGCTGGCCAGGCCTCGCCCCAGTGGACCAGAGCCACTTATCTCACAAAATAATGACATATACAGTGACTGGCTTTAGGAAAGTGGCTAAAAAAGAGACTTGAGATTCAAGGCTCAAGTCTCATAGGTGTTCCTCTCCTTAGTCATTAAGTGTATTATACTTGATTGAGAGACTGATTTTAATTTCCCAGCTTGGGATCAATAAAGTATATCTATCTATTTGGAGAGTGACCTAAAAACAACCCATTTAACACAAAAATTATGGCCAAGAAATATTAATCAAGAAAAAACTCTGAAGACTTGTATGAATGCTGGTATTATTAAATAAGCCATCTGTTTGTAACTCAAACATAATTACAATCATGACTATAAATACAAATACAATACAAATATTTCTATAAATATAAATAGAATACAAATTATCATTTATGAAACAAGAATAAAGAGTAACCCCGTAACTAACCTGATATCAGATGTCCTTTTCTTAAACCATAAAACAGGTTTTTATACTTATCTGTGGTCACTGTTTTGATGCCAGTTTTATGTGCATAAAAGGTTTTTTTAAAAAGGTGGAATTAAAGCCTTTGAGATTTTTTTTCTTTTTTATTCTGGCCCTTGAGAATCACTTTTCACTACCTTGATAAACTGTATACATTCAAAAGTCACAACTCATTGGAGTTTAAATTTGAGGATGCAACACAAGCTGGTGTCACATTAATTTATTTTTAGATATGTAAATCTTACCTCTGCAGAAACAGAGATAGTCATTGTAATAATGACATTAGGTACTGACACTGTCACCACAAAATTCACCAGTGTCTCTGCTGCTTAATGATTTTTCCATTACATTGTGAATTTAAATCCATTGCACTGACAAAGTGTTTTGGCTTTAGACACAAAACAGTTTTTTCCTAATGAGGTGATAAGTTATCTACCAGCAACTGCCAGACTTTCCAAAGCTTTTCGCTCAGTGATTGTTTAAACAACTGTTTTTTGTGTTATTTTTATAAATATGGAAACTTTAGTTTTTTTTTCAGTAAATACCATTAAAAATTAAAGGGAGTAAATGCTACTTTGATCTGAAAGGGATGTAACTCAAAGCAAGTGTTCCTGATGCAGTCAAACACTGTCCACAAGAGAGAAACTTGAGGCACACTGCTTTGTTCCTTTATTGTTGTGTCTAGCTATTATATTCTTGTATTTAATCACGTGTCCACAATAATAATTTCCTGGTCTTATAAGTAGGTTTTGGTGTAATTCTACTGCAGAGTGAATGTAAAATGAACACTTCTACTGTTATTCTGTTAGCTTGTGAGAAAGGAGCAGGAGTATTAACACCTATAAAAAGTCCCGTCACCATAACTGTGCGAGATGGATGACTCTCCTTGACTGACCTCTCTTTTCCTCCCTCCCCCCCTCTGTGCTCTCTCAGATGACATGGCGTCCTCAGTACCGCAGCTCCAAGTTCCGCCACGTGTTCGGTAAGGCCGCCACCAAGGAGAGCTGCTATGATGGCGTGCCAATCACACGCAGTGTCCAGGACAACAGCTTCTGTGCTGTCAACCCACGTTTCCTGGCAGTCATCACTGAGTGTGCCGGGGGAGGGGCCTTCCTGGTCCTGTCTGTCCATCATGTGAGTATCTGCGCCTCATTGTTGAATTTTAAAATGGTATGTGCACAATTTCACCCAAAATCTAGATAAGAGATCCAGGGATATGGTGCTATTGTGTCGCTGATTTGTACTCCGATAGGTGACTATTTCGCTTGCTACAAGGCAAGTGAAGTAGTCTGCCTCCAGACATCTGAATTTCCTTTTCCATTTTCCTCTTTTTTTAAGATATTCAGTTAAGTCAAGTGTTGTCTTCACTGTCTATGTGTTTCTCTTGTTGGAGAACTACAGACCTAATCTGTTTTGTGTCAAAATTAAGGATGGGCTAGTGTCAGAAAAGTTGGTTAGTTAGTTAAGATATATCCAGCAGCATGCAAAAGCTTCGGTACCCCCACTCTTGTGGGGTTTTTTTCTGTTTTTCATTTACTTCAGTTCATGAAGTAAAAGTTAACAGTGCATTAACATTTGTAGAAAGGTTCATTTTACATGTCTGTTTGCTGTAGGAGCTGAATTCACTTCAGAAATCAAAAAAGTATGTAATTTGTACAGAAAGGCTTGGAGCTTCTATGTCGACTAAAAATAACATCACAGGCCACATATAGTATGTCACTCACTACTGACTGGTTAGTGCAAAACAAAACAAAATAATCCTCCCTTTGAAAAAGAAAATGACTGACAAAAATCCAATGTTTCGTCTGTGTCATCTTGTGGCAAATCCTGTGTTACATATTGTGTTTATTAGATAACTAGAATAAATCTATCCTTTAATGACTTTGCAAACTAAACAGTCAGAAGTGACTAAGGAGAGGAGAAAATTTTAAAATTTTAAATCCTAAATTCTCAGATTTCTAAAAAGTCAAATGTTACCTTTTTGTCCATGTTGGACGATGGTAATTGTTTTTGGGACAAAAACTTGTTTTTATTCATTTACTGAGCTGAAGTAAATTGTCCAGTATATCTTTCATGGTCTCTCTGTGCTCCTGCACACACAGCACACCTGGAAAAGACAGCTCTGCTCTCAGAATACAAATAGCATGGCAGCAGTGAAGCCAAAAGAATCTCTAAATACCAGGAAAGCCCCAGCAGATCATTCACTACAACCTAAGCATCACATGTGATCGACCTGTCCTGGTTGGTACTCCGTGCAAATGGCTGTCTATGTATATAAATGTTGTATATTAAAGGCGAACTCTACCGATTGTACACACCACAAATCTGTTTGCATATTTGAAGAAAATTGTATAAAGTGTTTTGTGGCTCCAGAGGGAGTGGTGCAAAATATGATGAACTGACTACAAGTGTGAAATGAAAAAATCTGGGGGTGTGGGGTTACAAAGATGTGATATTACCAGAACTCTACCACAACACCCTGTACCGCACCTCTACTCAAGGAAAGCGGTCACTACTAGCATAACACACCAGAATCTCAGGCTGAAGTCCTATTGGCTGAGTTGTATTGTGGGTAACGTAGGCACTTAGTGACAATTTGCTAACCTGTTTGAAACAACTTTATTAGGTGATAATATGTCAGTGGTGTGTTTACAACTTGTTCTGCTTGCACTAACAGAACAGTTAGTGCTGTCTAAAGTTTACAGACCACTTGTACCAGTGTCCGACTGCAGCCTTCACTCTCAGGACTCTCTGCTCTTTTCTTTACCAAGGCTACAAACAGAGCTCAGTAAAAGAGCTTTCATGTGGGCAGCTGTGTCTACTTGGATTGAACTACAAAAAAGTCTGAAATTACAGACACTAGTCGCCTTAAATGATTGTAAGGACATGAACTTAAAGCGAAGAAGAGGTCTCTAATGTGCAAGTGCAGTTCTACCAACATGTAGTTTTAATTCCTTGCTGTTTCTAATCTTTTGGAAATGTTTTCTTATTCTTTCCTTTCCGTATTCTCTTCCCTTTTATGTATGTTAGTTCTGTGCTGCTTTGTGTAACATAACTGTGTTGCTATTTTAGCCAGGATGTCTGGAAAAGCAGATTTTTATTTCAAGAGACAGTTAAATAAAAACCTGTTTGAATCTGCTGATATGAAATGAGGGCCTTGTACTGTCTCAATGTTTCAACTCCACTTTAAAGTGGTTCTTTTATACGAAATGAAACCCTGTGGATAAAAGTAGAATATAAATGATGATCTGGCAAAAGACAAGGTTATTTTTCTTAAATCCTGGGAAGTCTGTTGTTCAGACATAGGTTTTTCATCTCAGAGTGGCAATATGCATGTAGTTAGTTGGTAAAAAGCAAAACACAATAAAAAAAATTACTAGTAAATGTAATAACATAAATAATAACCTGAGAAAAGAGACTGAACTATAAGTAGGACCATACTCTCAAACCTTATTATGTATATGCACACTGCAAAATAGTAATATAGTAAGTAGTAAGTCCTTATATACTTATAATGACATTAGTGTTTTACAAATGCTAATGGGGATTTAAAATAAAGTGTTACCAGTTCTTTTTATTTTTGTGTATTTCTCTATCAGACAGGTAAAGTGGACCCTCATCACCCCAGAGTATCAGGCCACAGAGGCAATGTGCTAGATATTAAGTGGAATCCCTTCAATGACTGCTGCATTGCCTCTGGCTCCGAGGACACAACGGTTTGTACACACACACACACGCACACGCACACACACACACTTAGCACATTTTCAAAAAGGTTCACTGACATGTTATCATTTTCCCTGGAATCTGAGCATATAACAGCAGAGGGATGATCCTACTGCCTTTCAGTTTAGTGTTCAAGAAGAACTAAAAGTCATTCCTCACATTCCTCAGCTCTGACCTGGCAGAGCGGCTCAGAACAAATCCCTGTAGACAGAAAGAGAAAGGAAGAGTCAACAGGTTTTGCATTATTTTAACACTATTTTTACAAAGTGTGTCTTGGGGCTGTATCGTTTACTTTCCATATTCAGTCAACCGTACGTCCCTGGCTGTTTTACATAACTTTAGAGGTGTTACATGCAGAGATTTATTTAGGTTTTTCTTTGTGTGTTTGTTAATGTGGTATTGTGTGTGTCTGTCTGCAGGTGAAAGTGTGGGAAATCCCTTCTCATGGTCTGCTGAAGAACCTTACAGTACCATGGAAGGAGCTTCAGGGTCACAGCCGCAGAGTGAACCTCATTGAGTGGCACCCGACTGCTAACAACATCCTCTTCAGTACGGCCTATGACTACCAGGTAACATAACCATACACACCAAGCCTAGCGCATACTTGCAGGCTTTACGGGCTAAATGACTATAAGGTTACAAGGAGGTGCTATGACATATACTGTAAGCAGTTACGTATTACAATGCAGCCAAACAGGTCGTAGCTGTTTGTAGCAGCCAGGTCATATATATGAATCTGATAAAGATCTCTTGCAGCTTCACTATAGCTCAGTGATTATTGCAGCATTAGCCTGTCAAGAGTTCTTGCAGAGTTACAGTACAAAGCACCACAAGCATTTTTCTTTCTACTTCATGAATTCAGATTGCATTTTCACTCTAAGCTGCTGTTGTATTGGGTCTGATTCTGCATTGTGTTGTTGTTTTGAAGACAAGCATCACAGTTCCCAGGACTCTCTCTGAGTTATTTAGTGTTTAACGCCGGCAGCAGTGTGGTTGTAAAGAAGCAAAGCATTCTCAGGGTTGCTCTTGCATAAATGCTCTCTGCACCTTCCCAGGGCAAAGTCCATATGATAACAGCTGTACGCACACTATTGTTACAAAGGAATAAATTGATTGCAAATCGCGTGAATGAATAAAAAGACTTTCTTTTGGGAAAAATAACCCACACGTAAACCAACAGACCTGTAGCTGTGAAGAAATAAAACATTTGCAGAGTTGCTCTTGCATTGTAACATCATCAGCTGTCACTAAATGCCCCACACTGGTCTCAACAGCGCAAACTACACGGCACACAGAACTCAACAAACTCCCCTAACTGGCACATTTTTGCATGGAGATAAACAAAAATGTAACTCTAAACTGCAAAAAATGTCAGTATATTGACTTCACACAGATACAGAACTCTTCCCTTCTTAGAAAAGTGGCTGAGCTTTACATGAAAGCAAAATTACTCCCATAAAAACATATTCACGTAACACATGAAATGTTAATCTGTTCCTCCCAAAATAAAAGTCTTAGTTTAATCCTCACAGGATTTTACAGAGATGTTCTGAACCCTGTTAATGACTTAGACTATTGAAAGTATTGTGCAATAATTGAATGATTATTGCATGTCTCACCCCTTTCAGTCATGGAAGCCTTTTCACTGAGCCTTTCGAGTGTGCCCAGACTGGAAACAGCTGGTTGCCTGGCAACCCTAAAGACTCATCATAAAACCACAACATGGCAGTTTTTTGGGTGGTTTTGTGTAGCAGCTAACCAGCTGCTGGCTGTAGCCTTACTGTGTCTGTTTATATCTATATTTACTGTACAGACGTGAGAATCTTCTCATCTAACTCTTGGCAAAAAAGCAAAGTTGAAATATTCCTTTAAAGTCCAAATGAAGCTAAAAAAACAAAAAGCAAAAAATGTGACTTGAATCATGCTTAAGTTCGCATCTGACTGACTGCTGATAGCTGGATTTCTCTGTGTGTCTGCCCCTCCACACCTCCAGATAATGATCTGGAACCTGGACTGTTCAGAGCAGGTGATCAAGAACCCTGTACGGACCATCAGCCACCACACAGACGTGGTGCTCTCCATGTCTTTCAACACAGACTGCAGCCTCCTTGCCACCACCTGCAAGGACAGGAAGGTCCGGCTGATGGAGCCGCGCTCAGGAAACCTACTGCGGGTAATACTGTGTGTGTGTGTTTGTGCTGTTTGTATCTTCATCTGGAGAAACAACCCTGCAATAACATTTAAGGAAATATAGTATTCTTACTTTATATTATTACAGGTGGAATAATATATAAATATATTATTTCAGTATGTACTGACCTCTGTAACTAATTTATGTTTTTTACTTGTTTTTTTATGCAAAGTATCACTGTTTATCATATTAAAAAACTGAAGAGAAAAAAACGCAATACAAACATGTTATGTTAGACAAAGAATTTTCTTAAATGCGTTTGCTGCCAAAGAGTCTTGTTTACATAGAAATACAGGAAACATCTGGAAAAAGAGCTCTAAAATGCTTGGGGATATAAAATCCAAATAAAAATCAATTTAAACCAATCTGCTCCAGATTTCATCAAAAATCAATCAAATCTGAAAACCATGAGCCTCTTTTCAAGCGTACAATAGTACAACAGCTAGTACTGCATAAGTGGGAGTTCCCTGCTCCATTTCCCCCTCCCAGCGAGGACACCCAGGCACTCATTCAGCACCACACAGCCAAAAATGACACCTCTGGCCCGGACTGGCCCACAGCATAACTCCAGAGACCTCGGGGTCACCAGTCAGTGACTCATACACTTTACATTAGTCTGCTCTTACTCCCTTTGCCTGCCAAACAAGCTCACATGGACATAGAAGAAAGATTTCATCACAGTACTGTAACAATTATTATTGTCAGAAATTTAGTCTCTACCTTTTATATAACTTTAATAAGTCTTAAACTGTCTAAGTTGTATCCTGGGGTTGTGTGTTTGCAGGAAGCCAACTGCAAGACACACAAAGCCAGTAAGGTGTTGATCCTGGGTAACATGAAGATGCTCCTCACATCAGGCACTTCACGCTGGAATGATCGACAGATAGCTCTGTGGGATCAGGTAAGAGCAACTGCACAACAACGGACGGCAATACAGGACGTTTCTTGTGACAAAATAACCTAATCTCTAAGGTCCTTTTACTGACGTCTTCACGGCTTTTAACTGAATTTCACAGTCCTAATCAACAAATGTAGCTGGTTCAGGTGTCATCACATGGAATTTTGGTCATGTGGTGAAACATACGATCACTTGTTATCAGGTGACTGAGGTTCCACACTTCAGGTGACGTGATGACACCTGAGCCGCATCTCCTGGTCCATTCATTGAAGAAGACCGTGAGATGCGATTTAATGCTCTGAAAAAGCTACACATTCTGTTCCCATGATCAAGAGTGAGCTTCAGTGCTCAAGAAGTATTTTGTGACTTAATGTTACTCTGTTTTCTTGCTTAATGTTTCTTTTTTGTGCAACAAGGTGTCTTGTCAGAAAAACGAGCACTGATACCTCCTGCCGTCTTAAGTTTAACATATTGAGTAGTGATATGCAGTACAGAGATGCATTTACCACAGTGGCCCATGTGTACAACCCACGCAAGAAGAAAAATAAGCCAAAAAGTCATCAACAACAAGAAATACAAGTCCAGTCCAGTTATATGAATTAAGTAATGGTCACCTCTTCACATCACTGCCAGAGAAGCCACAACTCTAAATGGCCCTATCTCCTTGCCTGCACCATGAGAGCCCCTGAGCATTAGAAAGTCAGGATAAGAGTAAAAAAAATAGACATAAACATTCAGATTCCAATTTACAAGGTACACTGAGCTAAAACTAATGCAGTGTAATACAAGAGTCCTGCAATAAATCCTCCTTTCATGATGGTTATAATGTTCAGTTTGTGTTGAAATTGTTTTAGACAGGTGTCTGTGATCATTGTGGAGTCTGCAGGGTGTGGTGCTCCTGAATTGTTTTTTTGCTGTCCATCCCATTTATACATTCATTGTGATCTTCAGTGGTGGAAAGCTGATTTTACAGTGCAGATTTTACACTTTCCAGTGTTGGATCAGTATTTTTGCTTGAGTAAAGGATGTGAATATGCCTTCACCACTGATGATATTATGGCTCTTAAAATGCTGCAAAAGGCTTCCAGTTCCATTCAACATCAAGTCTTGTGCACAGCTCTGCCATCTAGTGGACAAATTAGTGGACAAGCTAAACCACTATACCTTAAGAAATTACTGAGCCTGTGTTAAAGTGGAGACAAAGTTATTTTCTTCTTGATTATGCCAGTGTCAAATACCCTGATCACACCTGTGTTAGTTTATGCATGTGCAGATGTATCAGACTGGTGTGGTTTGATGTGTGTGAGTGTATCGTGGGTGGAGGATTATGGATGACTCAAGCACGGATTAGGGATTGAGCACTCAGTGTTTTTAATTCAGATGGAGAGTGCTTCTTATGCAAAAATGGATTTAAACGATTGAGTGTTTTGATATCAGGGAACGTTGTACATGCTGCCAGTTTTGTTTTTGATCAAGTTGTTGATGTTTGTGTGTACTTGTAGGATGATTTGTCAGTGCCTTTGTTAGAAGAGAACCTGGATGGTTCTTCAGGAGTCCTCTTTCCGTTCTTCGACCCCGACACACACATGCTCTACCTTGCTGGGAAGGTGGGTCTTCGAAAGCAACCACAAAATTGCCTCAACATTAATACACAAAATACTTTGAATATTATTGTTGCAAAGGCTTCGTTTGTCTCTTGGCAGGGTGATGGGAATATCAGGTACTACGAGATCAGCTCAGAAAAACCATACATCCACTACCTAACAGAGTACCGCTCTCACTTACCCCAGAAAGGAATGGGTAAGGACCACGCACACAAATACACACACAATGGTAAAATCTGTGCTGCAAACATCAATAGTCAAACTCCACTTTTGGATGTTTGATTGAATTATTTTCTTAGCTGAATATGTGTGAAATGTAAAAAGCCTTTGATGTGTATTTGGAAACTCTGTGTGCCTTGTGGCTGTGCTGACTCTCCTGCACCTGTAAGCAAAGCTGCTGTGCAAATAAGCCAACCATATTTGAATAGCCAAACCAGCTGATCAAAGCGAGGCCATAGATCATGTGAAGTGACATGCAGCATGAGATGAAGCCTGCAAACAGACCAACATCATTCATGGATGTTTTAAAATTTTAAACTCATATATTACTTGCTAGTTGTGGTGAAAGCAGGAATAGAGACAAGGATATTATGGGATGGCCAGTTAAATGCCAGTTGAATGTATAAGGAACTAGATAACAGCAACTCTGTTTTATTTTACAACCTATTTTTCCTATCAAAGTACACACTCACTATGTATCAGACACACAACTGCGGTGAGCAGAAAAGCATCTCAGAATGAACATCATGTTGAACCTTAAGATGGACGGACTACAACTGCAGAAGACTTCATCAGGTTCCACTCTTGTCAGCCAAGAACAGAAATCTGAGGCTGCAGTGGACACAGACTCACCAAACATGGACAGTTGAAGACAGGAAAAGCATAGCCTGCTCTGATGAATCTGGATTTCTGCTGAGGCATTCAGATGGTAGACTTAGAATTTGGCTTCAACAGCATTAATCCATGGAACCAACTTACCTTTTGTCAGTGGTACTGGCTGGTGGAGGCGGTATAATGTTGTGGGGAAAGTTTTCTTGGCAAACTTTGGGACCTTTAATAACAAAAAAAATGTTGTTTGAATGTTGCTGACCATGTGCAGCAATAATGCTACATCCAGCATGATAATGCACCATGTCACAAAGCAAATGTTGTCTCAAACTGGTTTCATCAATGAGTCAGTGTACTTCAGTGGCCTCCCCAGTCACCAGATCTGAAGCCAACGGGACGCCTTTTGCATGTTGTAGAATGGGACATCATCAGGATGAATGTGCAGCTGAGAAATCTGCAGAAATTATGTGATGCAGTCATGTCAACATGGACCAGAATCTCCAGTTTTCCAACACTTTATGGAATCCATGCCAACGAGAACTGAAGCTGTTTTGAGAGCAACGGGAGGCCCTGTTCCTAATAAAGTGCTGATCTAGTGTATTACTTACTGTGACAGCATAGGCATAGTACAGCACAGCAGTTCAGCAGAAGAAATTAGTTACTCAGCATGTGTTTTCTCCTACAGGTGTGATGCCAAAGAGAGGCCTGGATGTGAGCTCCTGTGAGGTGTTCAGGTTCTACAAACTGGTGACAATCAAGAGTCTCATTGAACCTGTAGCCATGATCGTACCTCGCAGGGTAAGAATACATTGATTCAAATTAACCACGAACACATGAAACTAGTGAATCACTTAGTGGTTTGACAGATCTCATAGACCCTCTTTGGTGCCTATGTGTGAATATGTGTGTTTCCAGTCGGAGACATACCAAGAAGACATCTATCCAATGACAGCTGGTAACAAGCCTGCTTTGACTGCAGAGGAGTGGCTCAGTGGCATCGACAAAGGTCAGAAAAGATTTATGTTTGTGTGTGCAATGTACATTTATATATATTAGTGATGTGGTGGGACCTGTACAGGTCTTCTCCTGGTGCCAGACAGTGCAACTCATCTTCCTCCTGATCACTCTCTTTGCCTACCAGGCCCAGTGTTGGTGTCTCTGAAGCCTGGAAGTCAAGTAGCAGAGTCATATTCGGAGATGAGCAAAGGGCTGGGAAATTCACTGGACACTCGCAGGTCTCAGAGCAGACCAGGCATGCTACAGCTGGCATACATTCAGGACCAACTGGGAACCAAAGACAGCAAAGAGGACAGTGGCCATACAGGCGACGACAGGGGTCGGACGCCTGTAAGCAACGGAGAAGACCTCGCACTTTGCTCTCCACCGAGAACAGAGAACGAGGTACTGAATGATTTTAGTGTCGCTACCTGTGGTTTTATATCACACTGTTTGTACAACAATTTAGTTTAGACATTTTTCACACCTATATTCCAAGGCTGTAGGTCAATGCTATTTATTTATTATAATTACTATTATTATTGTTGTTGTTGTTATTTGTTTAAATGGATAAATCAGTTTTTAATGTATGGCAAACCGGTTGGTCAGTCCACCACTTTGATTTTAGGTTAAAATATTTCAACTACTAAGGGTCCCTAAAGAATAAATCCTAATTAATTTGGTGATCCCCAGACTGTTCCTCTAGCACCACCAGGAGAATCACATTTGTGGTTTTGAGTGAAATGCCTTGTCAACTACTGGATGGATTACTTTGAAATTTGGTATTATGGCGGCTGTACAGTAAGAGGACACTATGTAGTGAGACTTTAGTAAGTAAATCAGATCTCCAGTGGAAATAATACTTTTCATATATTCCAATATATTGTGTATGTGTTTTGTCCACAGTTACGTCTCAAGTTCCACAAGCAGCAGGAGGAAATCCGACGCCTGAGGGACCTCCTCAACCAGAGAGACGTGTGCATCAAACAGCTGGAGCTGGAAATTAAAAACATCAAAAACTCCCAGTCTCAGAGCTCACTTTAAGATTCTCCCGACCTGCAGTCACCTTCACCTCTTCACAGGACACATGCATCACTATACAAACTTACTAACCCTATTTTGACACCACAGCACTCTTTGCAAGATCCTGACTCACCTCTTTTCCTCTGATGAGCCCCCCCCATACTCACTGCACAGGGGTGATTTAAACCTCAGCTTTGTATTTGCAATCTTTCATTTTGTCAGTTCTACACGAGGTGCACATATACTTTATTCATGTACATACACTTAAAACAGTCTTACCCAGCTGTAACACGTTTTAAAACTCTTTGCACCTTTTGACCTGTGTCCATTCCTTCCCCTTTCGTTTGTATGCTTCACAGCTATGCAAGTTTATTGTAATTTTTAGCTTTTTTTATGCTCTTTGTAGCAGAGAGATAAAAGGATGTTTGTGCCTGTCTTGACTGAATGATGTGGCTGTCTGCGTGTTGTTTGAAAGTTGTTGCAAGGCAGGAGCAGACATTATTTGCAATTTATTTTGGTGATTGTTTTTTTTCCTATTATGTAAACTACTGTAAGTGGAGATGGCTGTGGTGTTTAACATTCAGTATGTGTGCTTGAATGAGAGTGAGCTAAATGAATGACAATATCATGATCCCAAGTGTGTTCTGCCATTCCATTGAGCTGCATTTGTTTTATTTTTTTATTTTTTATTTTTGAATGACTGGAAAATTGGTGGAAAATCAATCTGTTTCACAACAGCTATTGTTTAAGCCAATTCTGTAACTAATGCCATGTAGCAGCTTTGATCTTAATTTTTATATTTATTTTAAAATACAGTCAACGAAAATACCGTTTAATCAAGTACTTGAATTCATGTTTGTAGTTTTGGAAAATACAGCACACAAACTGTTTAAAGGCTGCTTGCTTTTTCCTGATGTGAAGTCACTGTGAAGAAACAGTTTAAAGCCATTGCAGAACCTGAGTACATCTCCACTGTCAAGTTAGCCTGTGTTCCACTACTGTAGCTTTCGGTACATTTCCATTTCAATGTATTTTCCCATAGAGTGCCTTTTTATTGTTCCTTGTAAAAAGATAATTCATGATACTGGGGTTTTCTGTTCATATTTGAAGCTAACAGGATAAAACTGATGAGGTAGTGAGATCAGGAGCAACGGAGATGATTTCAGTCATGAGATAATATAAACTCCCCCCACTTTATTAGGTACACCTTTACAAACTAATGCAATCCAGTACAACAGCTTTGCCATGAATTGTTCTTTTCACACAGCTTTTTTCACATAATTTTTCAGTTTTTGCTGACATTGTCATAAAGTTGATAATTCTACTATATGCTTATTATTGAGGTTGTAGTGTCTGGTGTTGATGTTCTAGAGTGCATTATACTGAGAGGTGTTTCTAATATTTTGTCCCCCTTTACAAACATTAGAGGACAAAATATAGTGTACCTAATAAGGGAGTGGCCAGGGAGTGTAAATATGTTTACTGCCTGAGATTTTGCCATACTGTTTATATTGTGGAAGCTATCCCAGTAATATTTTAGCAATGTGAGCAGCTGTGTTTCACCTGTGCAGTGAAATCTCTCAACATAGACTGGCACAAAATGTGGTGCAGACATTCGTGTTCCCTGATGATGTGTCCTAATGACTTTGGTTATCCCCTGACTTTCCTTGTAGCACTACCATGAGGCTGACGTGTGGATTTGAGTCAGTTGTGTCACAAACTATCACATGGATTGCCATCAGATTTGGTACATTTGGTATTATTTTGGAAATTAGTGTCTCCCTCTGGATAATTGTAATGGCTTTGGAGATCCTTTAACTTTATCTAGCGGCGTCATCAGGTCAGAATTTTGACTTGCCCAGTACTATGGTTTATGACCAAACTGACATTCCCATCGTACCGTACCGTGTACCGCGTTTAGTGGTAATTTTCTGTTGTTAGCATGCTAAGTTGCTAATCCAACACTGGAACCATTAACATATTAGCATTGTCACTGTGATTATGTTAGCATGCTGATGTTAGCTTTTAACTCAAAGCACCACTGTGCCTAAGTACAGCCTCACAGAGCCTCTAGCAGGACAGTTTAATGGCAATATCTGATTTTTATGTGATATTTGCATCAGTGTGATGAAGTTTCCTAATTTGTGAGGTATATAATGCTCTGGATTTGACAAAGATCACGCAAACAAACAAAGACAGACATTCCTAACTTCTTTATTTTACCCTTTTCAGTAAATATATTGCATGTAGATATATATCAATATTGAAAAAATATAAAATTATAACAAAATATATATTATAACAAAGGATTTCCCCCATATTGCTCATTCCAAGCAGAAACTGTAGTAGTTAAATTCCTTGTGGATCTCAGACCCACCTGTGAACAAAACAATCTATACTAAAGATCGACCCAGTTGTTCTGGAGCTTTCAGTGGTCTTCATTAGCAGATGAGGTTTGTGAGTATGTGGACTGTGTGTGGTGATTGTTGGAGACTGTAAGGAAACTTTTAAGCCAATAACATGAATGGGAAGTCAACTACAGTCCAGTGACAACTAAGAATGAAAACCCTGTGATATGCTCAAAAGCTCCAAAACAAGACAGTAAGTGGAACGTGAGTGGATATTGTCCTGCCAGAATATTTTTTTTTATAACTACTTCTCAGATTTTATTTGCTTGTACAGATAAGTAGATACATATTTTTAGACGATGTACAGACATTCCCAATATGCTATTACTGCTTTGAAAGAAGTCCTCTATGAGAAAATACATTGTTGAGGCTAGTGGAACAAAACTGAGCTTAAAAAGAGAGGAGGTTTTTTGTCTCTTTACATAAACATTTTACTTACATGTGATAGGGAACTTAGTAATGTTTGGTCAGTTTATAAGTGCTCAACTAAGTGATAATCTGTTCAAGCAACTATAACAGGCTTAAATAACTGTAAAATGTACCTAGATTTACAGTTCAAAAGTTAGTAAAGTCCATCCTGTTGGCTTGCAGAAATGTGTTTTCCCTCAGGGAAATTCTGAATGGTGTTCATAGTTTCTGCCACAGTGCAGTCGGACCAGTTTCTCATATTTGCTGCTTTGAGAATTGGGGCAGTTGATTTTGACCTGGATATTTTCAACAAAATAAGAGCTATAAAACATTCCCTTGTCTCTCACCAACTTGCTTAAAGAAACAATATGCTGATAGACATGTAAATATGCATAGATGCCACTGAAATGCTTGCAGATATTAGGTAACACAATCAGTGTAGCTGTTAGTCGATCCTAAAATAATCAGTCAGATACAGTATGAATGACCATGCATGCCTGTATTTATGTAGTCAGAGGCACAAGCACCATAATGATATTCTAGATTTGGCTTACGTTTCATGGCCACTTGTTTAAAAAAAAAGGTAACACATGGAAACTGCCACACTGGCCCACAAACGTACAGACACACTGGTTTCAATTGTGATCTGTGACCCCTTTGACCTGTGTCAGGACAGTTCTAGCACAGCTTCATCCCTGACATACTTTTGTCCAGGAGCAGCAATGGCCAGCCAGGGCAAACTATTAGTGGACAAGTTTCAACACATTCCCACCATGAGCTGCTCTTTTTACTGGTCTTTAGCTGGTCAGTGGACTGTTTGTTCACAGTAAATAGTTTTAGTCAACAGGTTTCACTTAGATATAGCTTCTTTTCTGTCACAGAACCATTTCAAACTGTTACATCATATCTGTGTTTCCCATAAAATTTATTCAAATGGATTTTTTCCCCCATCCATAAAATGATTTTATTTGTATTTTTATAGTATTTCCGCCTCTCAAAAGTCTGTCTGGAAATAAAAATGGAAAAAAAAAGACTGTTTAAAACATCTGCCATAACTGCATTTAAAGAACCATCATTGGTTAGCATGGGAATTCAGTGCTTGATGCAGTTTTAACACCACAAATAAATTCTCAGCCTGTAAGAAATACATCATATCAGTAGCTAAATAACAATAGCAGGTGCCATTATTTTTAGCAGTCTTCAGCACTGTTTTATAGTGACTGAACTGTCAAAAGCAAATCTGTCTTCTCACTGCTGCCCTGTTTCAGTCACACCTGTGTGCCCACACATAACTGAATTTGGCTGACCATTCATTGATATTTTAGGCTTTTCCAGTGACAGCCCTTAGTAGTGTGAGTTTGCACAATTTAAAAAAAAAAAGTGACAAGTCAAAAGCCATCAATTTTTTTTTTCCCTGTCTGTTGAAGCTTTTTTACTCTAAGAAAAATATATTTCTGGTATTTTCCTGTTAAAGGCTCTGAACACCCCCACAGGTGTTTCCACTGAGTGTGGCTGATTAGACCTCTGCTCAGGTTGAAGTTGTGTGGAGCTGTGCTGGAATTACATTAAATTCACCTTCCAATAAGAATGATAAAGGTGTAACTTTTCCCACCCAAACTGGTGCAATAATATTATTAATAAAATAGCACAGTCAGAGAGATGTCAATCAAACACAGTGTTTGCACGCTAACCTAGATAGACCACCTGTGTGGGAAGACCATGGGTGTGTAGGACGAGTACTGTTGAATAACACAAGCTATTGTTTTCTTAAAGGGGCATTCCGCCAGTTTTAAACATTAAGGTAACGACTATGAAGCTTTTGCTGAACAGCAGCCATTGTGACCAAAAGTGACAATCTCAAGATAAAGCTTTAGTTTGTCTGTGAACTAACTCAGTAATGTCTGTTATGCAGCAGTATCCATGGGAGATATACTAATATGAGCTAACATTAGCCACCACAAAATAGACCAGTTAAGGCTTTAGAGGACAAATCTCTAAGTGCACTAAAATGATCAAGGGTGTGTTTTATTGTTTGTAAGTTCTCCTTTTCATTTGTAAGAAGAAAAATTGTATGTTTCTTCTTCCAAAAGTAACATGATGTTGCTTTAAGATAGGTTTGTAATGAGGAGTTTTTCTCAGCCTGTGAAATCAGCTGTATAATGCCTCCTGTGACTCTGCAGGAAGTTTTGAGAATGTCATCCAGATTATTTCAGATTGTGCTCAAGGTCTACAAATTCTAAACACTAATCTGTGTAACAAACAAACTGGTGTGCAGAGAATAAATAAAATGATGCAAATTTTTGTGTCTTGGGAAATGTAGTCCTGATTTATATAAGGACCAACTAGCTCAACAATACTTCATATCGTCATATATATCCTTTAATTCTTTTGGTGTATTACTATTACTATTTGCTCTAGTGCAAAGAGTATAATAACAATATACAGATGCCATACATTAGTGTGAATTATTGGCAATAGGCAGTGTATTTTTTTTGTTTGTTTTTCAAAGGCACCAAGTTTTATGAATGATCATCACAATGTTGTGGTACAGTGATGACTGCATTGCTGTACAGAAAATTATAATAGTCCAATACTGCAGATGATCATTATTCTGTTCCTCTGTTATGATTGTGGCCAAGTCCTAAAAAAAAAAAAAAAACACTCTCAACAAATCAAATGAGAACAGCAATATCAATCTATTCCAGAGACCTCTCAGTTTTCAAGCATGCATACTCTTAACAGTTCCTTATGTTATACTGGAGTAATAATGCAGCTGCAGAGTCAACTGTGGCATTCACTGTCTGAACATGTCTGTTCATATGAACCTCACTGTGCCTGACTTAGACGCTTAAAAAAAAAAGGGAAAAAAAGCAATTATTGTGATGTCTTTAAATTGTCTGTTAAATGTATTTAGTAAAAACTGAAAAAGATTTTATCCCACTTCTTTTAATATTGTTTCTAAAACATGTAAAAATATATTAATCACATAAAGTATAATTAAATTTTTCTGGGAAATCTATTTGTCTGTCTGTATACGTTCTCTGACAGAGCAGACCATAGACCACCTACACAAATAAACTGAAATATAAAACATTTCAATCAGTTGCACAAACACATTAGTAATTGAGCAGAGTTTGCTATTTTTGTTACAAAAACAGTTTCCTCAGTTAACTGTTGACTGTTTGGAGTGGAAACAAACATTTTTTTTCATCTGTACATGATTGTCTGGCTTGTGTTTAGAATATAAAAATGAGCTCTAAAACAACCAGCAGCCTTGAGATCAGCAGCCATACACTCTTAAAAACAAATTACCGTTCGTCAAAAACAGAGTAATACAGTTTGGTTGCCATTTCTGGGCTTAATGGTAAAAACAAAGGCGTTACAGACCAGTGCTCTGTATCTCGGGGTAACATTTCTGTTTCTGTAAAGTGAAAAATTACTACATATTGTTACAGAATGTATTATACACTGCAGGCTACAAACTACTACAGCCTAAAACTTATATGGAAAAACTCTCAAAGAATAGGTATGTCTGTCTTAAAACAGTACTCATATGCTCTTTGTGCATTGTTATTTTTTACTGTACACCACTGGCTCCCAACCTAATATGTGGGGTTATGCTTTACATAAAATGTGTTGATCTTTCTCTCATCATTGCGGTACCCTTGTGGAATCCTGGATAGCTTTTCCTCTTCAGCCCTATAAAAGTTATTCAAATTCAACATCCTGGAAAGATTTGACTGCTCACAGCTCATACACACATGCTGAGTGGACATTGCATTCATGAAGCATTTATCACGCCAAAAAAAAAAAAAAAAAAAACAGTAGTTGGGAATAACTGCTGTGCTAATTTTTCTTGGCCATTATTGCCATGAAATGATCCATTCCTGCGTTTACTCCAGCGTAAGACATGGGGAATAAAATCCACAGTCCTCATTCTATGTAAAAATGTATTTAACCAAAGCTAATGAGCCTTTGAGTCTGAGTTTACCAAAACAAGTGGTAATCTTCCAAACGTAGTCTCGCTTTGTGTAACTAGATGAGAGCATTTCATCCCCCAATACTAACTTTGGAACATGCACACTTGATTTAACTAATTCAGAATGCTAATGCCTCATACTGTACGGTATTCATGACAAGTGAACATCAGAAATCATCTTACACAGAATACAGACTGGAACCCCCCCCCCCCACATTTCTTACAATGGACTCACGAGAAAAGGATCTCCTCGTGGCAAGTATGGAGAAGGAAAAATGAACACAGCGACCCCACACACATAATGTTATGGGAGTACTATATCAAGACAGACCTGAAAAAAATCTAAACTTATGCTTTTAAGACTAGTCACAAATCCTTTTCTGAGGACTGTTATATACAGTCACCGTCCCTGTCGACAACATGTTGAGAGCACAACAGCAGGGGTGGATGAAAAAAAAATGTGGCCATATGGCCATCATTTCATCCCTTTACGTTAATTTTGGGACATGAGAAAAGCAAGGCAGGAAGAGAGAAAAGCACAAAATGTTAACATTTTATTTACAAAGTTGTTTTTTGTCATACAGAAAGTAAAAATGTAGCTACAACCTTGATTTGTGCAACAGGCAGCCACACTAAAAATCATGGCTCGCTGGTTGCACAGCTGCTATAGCAATAATTTTATTGGGAAAAATAAGGAACAGAAAAAAAAAAAGACAAAAAATGAGAAATAATAAACCCAACAACAAAAAATAATTCATCCAACAAAATATTAAAAGCACAGACCCAAAACTAGATACCAGTCCCAAAGTTCTCACACGGGAATACATAAAGAGGGATCGACAGTGAAATTGTGGAATGCTGAGTGGTGGGCTGCCTGAGAACCTCGGGGGCCTTGGGGTGGGTGAGGTGGAGGGTGTTGGGTGGCTCTCAGTTCCATGGGGGAGAGGGAGAAAAAAAAGGGGTGGGGGGGGGGGCAGCTCCACTCGGCCCACCCATCCGGTACAGTCTTGCCCCATTAAAAGAGCTCAGAGCTGGGGGGGTAGACGTGGACTACAAAGGCGGTGCGAGTTGTAAGAGGGTGGACGTTCGGGTTTGTGAGGGAGGAAGGGTAACATGGTAGGCTCTTGTTTTCAGTTTTGCTCTTAATCGTCGTCTTCATCATCCTCGTCCTCATCGTCATCCTCTGGGTCTCGCTTTCTCTTCTCGCCTTTGCCAGTTTCTGCTTCTAGGGGCAAAAAAGGAGAACTGTGTAAAGTAGTGTCAAGACCACAACACTTGAGCTGGCACTGCAATTAATTATTATACCTATAAGCGATCAATCTGCTG
Source organism: Toxotes lorentzi (assembly GCA_037833715.1). NCBI lineage: Eukaryota > Metazoa > Chordata > Actinopteri > Toxotidae > Toxotes > Toxotes lorentzi. Next base: position 8,407,234 of record JBBMJY010000020.1, read on the forward strand.
GTTCTTTTCCCAGTTAATTGGTTTGGTCCATAAAATGTCAGAAAATTGAAAAAATGCTCATCACAATTTCCCTGAAGCCCAAGCTGACATATTCAAATCTATTGTCTGAACAACTGTCCAGGACCCAAAGGTATTCAGTTTAATATCCAAGACAAAAGAAACCAGCAAAAATTCACATTTGGGAAACTGGAACCAAAGAATGAAGTTCAGCCACATATTTTAGAAATATGTTGACTTTTAATTCATTCTGTAACATTTTAACCATTCACCATAATAAACAACCGTAGCTTTTAAGGCTTTATTCAAGAGATCTTCTTGTGGGATCTTGGGGAGTGTGGGAAGAGTTTAAGAAATGTCACTATCATGTTTTGCTGTCCCCTACATGTTATTATGTTACACGATTAAGGAGCTCAAAATAAACAGTGTGAGATATGTATCTTCAGTACTGAAATTTCTTTTAGGATTTAACCGGCCCTTCCCTCCTCAGATGTTTTGCACCCTCATGCTGGTCTTTGTTTTTATGCCATGATTAACATTCTCACACCATGTTTCACTTGTACCTGATCTTTTTTTAATATAAATAATAAATCTTATTTTAAGTGCATTAATGGATAATGACTAAAGCAGGCACCTTAAACCTTTTGGACTCTCCTGTGTAGATGGAGGATTGGGAGAATAAAGAGTTATGTTAGATTCATACAAAAGATTTTAGACTTAAATCTTTAGGAGTATTTTAACACTAAATGCACTTTTTGAGGTAGTAAATTATATGCTGTCACTTCCTTATATTATTAATTGAGTCTGCTTCTTTGTGGTGTTCATTTTGCCAGTGAAAAATCAAGTCGATTCTGTCCTCCAGACCAAGACACAAACTTAATGCCCCTGAAGGAACTCTCCACCTTGTAGAGAGTCTGGAGATGTAATTGGATAAGAGACTGAATGCACATGGCCGAGTGTAGTAGCAGTAATTTGCTGAGTAGAAATTAGTGTTTGAGGTTCTCTGGAATTTAATTAATTTTTTAAAAATGTAAGGGTGGCGTGTTCAAGCTAAAACTGGGTGTATAGGAGCTGGTACATACCGTCTTCATCTTCATCGTCATCTTCATCCTCTTCATCTACTTCTCCATCCTGACCAAATTCTTCCTCCTTGGTAAAGAAAATTAGACAATTCCACAAATTAAAACCAGAAGCCATGCATGTGAAGTCCAAACAATGGGACTGAGCTTTTTTTTACCTCATCTTCTCCGCTGACCTCTTCATCATCCTCTTCTCCTTCTACCTCCTCCTCATCTTCCTCGTCCTCCTCTTCCTCATCAAAGTCCTCCTCCTCTCCATCCTCATCTTCCTCCTCCTCTCCCTCTGCAATCCAAAAGCCAAAACAATCAACCACAGACAGTGCAAGAATAAACAAATACACATGACATGAAAAGCAACCATGCTAAGATTAAAAAGTAATTATGTAGCATTCTATTCTCATTCTCTCTTTTGCAGCAGAACTGCCATAAGTAAACCACTTCAACTACCCTGGACCAAAAGAGATCCTCACAACAGAAAAGCAGAAGAGCTTCTTGAGATCGTGAAAGCCACTTTGTACCTTCGTCTTCATCATCATCTACGCCATCTCCGTCCACCTCTCCGTCAGAGTCAGAGGCTTCCCTGTCCTCCATGTCATAACCATCCAGGTAGGTGAGCTGGGGCAGCAGCTTAAACACACTCTCTCTGTAGTCATTCAGGTTTGTCACTTCACAGTTGAACAGGTCCAAACTCTTCAGGTTATCCAGCTTCTTCTGTTGATTAAATACAGTGAAGTAACATGTCTTGAGTAAACAGTACTAGATGCTTGTGTATGCATACTGTGAATAAGGTTGTGTGATATATGCTGAACAATGTCAAACAGTAGATGGTTTACACAGAGCTGATTCTTAATATCCCTGGATGTAATAGGACATTACAGGCAGTGCCGCCTATCAGTAAGCATAATGACTCTGTGGCAATGGCTTTATATGAATTTTGTCTCAATGACATGAAGTGCCTTGATTTGCCTGGTACTTAATTTGCTGGATTAACAAACGCAATCTTTTACATCTGGTTACTTTACCTTTAAAATGTATGTGTCTCAACTGAATTTGCAGAAAATGTATTAAATATGCATCACAATTTCTTCCACCACTACACAGATAAATCTCATATGCACTTTGGTCAGATGTCCTTGTGTCTCCTGCACATTTCTTCCATGTGATTTTCCAATTCTAATAATCATTTTCTAAATACATCAACATGATAAGGAGGATCTCTCCTGAACTTGTTCCAGGGTCAGCTCCACTATACGATGCAGTGTAACAACAACTAGTTTAAATATTTATATCCAAATAAATAGAAAGCAGCCCATGTGACAAGTGTTGCTTCTAAATGGCTTCTGGCAAGACGGGAAACACATACCAATGGTTCCAATGTGCTGATGTCTTTCAATTTGTTGCCACTCAGATTTAGATGTGTGAGGTTGGGTAGTTTTTCTGCTAAAACATCAAGGCCGCCACTGATTCTGTTGTCGCTCAACTCCAGCTAAAACAGAGTAGAGAGAAAGATTATTCCAGCTGACACTTTTTTCCCCGCTTCAAATAAACTTTTTCATGGTGTCATGAAGGTGAAGCATCATTTTTACCTTTTTGAGTTTTCCTAGTTTAGGGAGGTTGGACACTGAGATTAAGCCAACATTTATCAAACTGAGGAACTCCAGGTTGACAAACTCAGCTGTGAGGCCTTCGATTTTTCCTTCAACTGATCGACAATTGTCAAGGACAAGTTCTCGTACCTGGAATACAGAAAATATAATATCACAAAAAAAAAATCTTATCTCCCCTGTTTTATGCATTTTGTGAAGCTATTCATCCATAATTACAATTTATTCTAAAACATGGCAAATTCTCATCATAATACAAAATATTTATTACATGCTCTCTCTTTCGTTTTGTTAAAATAAAACAGTACAATATTTGTAAAGAAAATCACAGAGAAAACAAACTGGCAAACAACATAACCAAATCGTTTTTAATGGGGCACGTTGCTGTTCAGCAAAATGTCTTTGTGTAAAGTAATTAAAGGCATTTTGTAGTTGCCGTAAAATATTACAAAAACAAGTCTGAAGGCGGAGTTAGTTTGAGACCGTTAAAGCTAACACTCGTTGCGCAATTCAGCGTTGGACAAAAAACGTTGCAAAAAAAGTTGTTGTCAAACGTCAAAGATCACGGTTTCTCCTGTAAAACACCGAAATGGACACTGCGTCTCCATCTAAGAACACTTCGTATCACTGTGTGCTTAATTTATCCGGGCGCGACAGTTAATGCATTGATTTCTTTGAAATGAGGAAGAGCAAAGCAGTAGCTTCCCATGGCCTGCTGATGCAGTCACTAATGACAAATGCAATGATTTTTGAGAGCTAGCTCGCTACAGGCTAGCCATTGCCCCTTTTAAACGCTGCCGTGCGGTAGAGGAGCAGCTAGAGAGCTCTGTCTGGCCGCCATTAGCCAACCCAACAGCAACGGAAAGGATTGCGAATACACCCTTAGTAAAGATTTTCTTTTTTTCTCGTTAAACCAGCTTTCATGTGGGAAGTGGAATATTCCTTGTCGTCGAGCGAACGACCGATATTGCCAGTTTGTTACAGGGTACTACATCGTTTTCAGGTCGAAGTGGCGAAGGAAATATATTGAGAACGGAAATTTAGTAAAAACAAAGATGGAGACAGTTCCTTTCTCCCAGAGCTTCAAAGACGACAGAATGACAACATGGCGATCCCTGAGATACAGTATGCACTTCTCTGAACACTTCAATGGCGAAAAGTGCTGTTTAGGAAGAGTAATCATCGTTACTTGCACATTAACGAAATTAATTTTCGATGTTAAATTTGTTTTATTTCATGCATGGGTCGAGAGGAAACGGCGACCGTCGAGTTTTTGGCTGCCCACGCATCAAGCGCGGTGCACCGGATCTCCGTGTCATTCAAGCAGGCTGACTCGGTTAACGAAGCCGCTGCTCAACAAATCGATCCATTTAGTTGCAAACAACGCCAAGTTTAGCCTTAGTGACAGTTACTGGATGACAGAATGATTGTGTTTGACGTTTTAAGTATACGAATGGATATATTTTGTTGTCTTTGGCCAGTGTAATGAAGGGGGTAATATGGCGGGAACAAAAATACTAAGTTAAGTGGCTGCTGTCTGAATGATTCTGACTCACCAGACTTCTTTTTTTTTTTTTTTAAAGTGTGCAATATTCATACCAGTGTAAAAGCAAGGATTTGAAATGGTAACGTGGCTACTGCACAGTTGTGTAAGATATTTTATGGAATTAACTGCTGCACACTCCCTGTAAAACTTACGGATTGCAACAGCTTAAACGTGGCTTTAAACAAATCTCGATTACAGGAATAGTTGGCTGCTCGGTCTAGTTAGTGAGGAAATATCAACTGGCTATGATTACAGTAACAGTGGCTGAAGTGGTGAAGGTATGGATGACTCGTGAACCAAGTGACTGTATTTTTTTGTTGTCGCTGCTGAATCTGACCATTTGATATTAACGTTAACGTACTCCACAGAAATTTCAAGACGTGACTCGTGATCGGCGATGGCCCGTTTACATGTTACAAAAACTCTATTTTAGCACAAACGCATTTAAGTTGCAAAGTGAATTTGTAATTAAAAAAAAGAGAGACCCGTTTTAGCAGTTATGCTAGCAGCAAACATGGCTTCCAAGGTCTGTATTAAATATACCGCTCTGTGAATGCCAAACGCGGCGCAGGAAGCAAATTTCCTAATATATTGGCGTAAAAAGAAGTTTACTAATTGTGCTACAACGGTGGAGTCGAGCTGAATCGTGTGTGCACCACTGACCAAGGAGGCTGCGAAACGGTTAAAGCACTGCAATAATGCCAGCAAGCTGAGGAATCGCCGTTTCAAAGTAACGATTGAATATAGCTTTTCTCGTCTCCTTGCCCCTATACGCCCAATCCAGAACAGTGTAAAGGATTAAGCATGTTATGCGAGTGTTTTCCGCCCTATTATAAACGAGAAACACAATCTAAAGCCCATGTGGTCACCATTACGTTAGCCACACAGGTCACTCGCAAAGCAAAAAAAGTAGCAAGCTAGCTAGCAAGAGGCTAGCCAGAAAACTAAGGGTTGGTTTTAAAAAGCACGACTCACATCAGACGGTGTCCTGTTTCTTAGCTCCAAGTGGATCCTCTTTTTCATGTCCATCTTGCCCTGTGAAAGTTAAACTTTTCTCTCTTGGGTTTTGGTGGGATCTTCAGTCCAAAGGCAGAGATGCCCTAATGGAGGGAGAATATAGGACTGTATAATGAACTGAGCCAAACGCTAAGTTAGTCGGAGAGAGGAGACAACCATGGAGGGAAACGGGACTGAAACAAAATATATGCTCAACAGCGCCATCTGCGTCCAGAAACGCCCATCGCCTCTATAAAGCCATTGCAGTCACACAACATGACGCTGCCCCGAAACAGTGCTATGGTGCAATTTATTTCTGCAAAGAAACTACGGTGCTATGTTTAGTGAAGAAGACAAGAACCCTTTTGTCTTTTGTGTGCTTTGCCTGTGCTCTCAGTGTTATTAAGTGAAGGAATGCAGAATACACGTGTGTGTGCATTTCACGCAAAATCGCTTTCAACCAATTAAACGTCAAAAGGAGAAGTCGGTCATAAACGGCAAACTTTTGTTGATCTGCCTCGCTAATCAAATTTCATTGCTTGAAAACATTCCCACGTTTTTATATATTTAACGTCATTTTGTTACTGTTGTATATTCAGTGTGTACATATGACAAACCTCTATCATCATAAAGAATTCCTGTTTTGAATATTACTCAAACCTGTTGCCTATCAAAACAAAATATATTTTTGTTTTATAATAGTTCGGGGAATGAAGACACTTGTGAGGAATTTTGTTCAATAAACTGCATAATGAATACATTGTGTTGTACTCTGTTGATTCATAAACGCCAGCTTTTTTTCTCTACTGTTTGGACACATTGCTAGGAGGGGTATATATGGTTTGCAGTAAAGAGCATTGTGTATGCATACGGTAGGATTGAGTACCCATCCACCCCCAACCCCCTTTACTTCCTCAGACACCAGGGCCCTCAAGTAGAACTCTACTGACTATGAATTTTTGATTTTTCTAAATAAAATTATGAATCAGCATTTATATTCTGGAGTTCTGGATTTATTTTTAATTTTTTAGAATGTAGGCTACAGTACTGTGCACCCACTATATTCACTGCCAAGGGCACATTATCCAAATACCCTGTCTTTGGTTTTGTGCATGGTACACAAACTGTATACTGTACATAAACTGTTTTTAAGATCAGTGCTTTGTAGTTGAGAGGGCACACCAGAAGAGGGCACTGCCATATCCTCCTTGACATTCCTCAAACTTGAGGAATGTCACCTTTTTTTTACTAATAATGTTACTAATAATCAGTCATTTGCAAAGATGGGCATACTTGGAATTAGTCCATTCTTGTATCTGTTGGATTTCTATGAGCTGAAGAGTTAACTGTGTGCAGCCTATGATCTTTTCACCAGCTGGAAGTCAACACAGATACTAGGAGGTGCTGTGGTCATCTGAGATGTTCAGGGTACTTAGAATTTGAGTGTATGCATGGGTTTTTTCATTCCCAGAGAAGGAGATTGTAATACTTTGCACTGCATGGTCTTGCAAGATTAGTTTTAAAAAATATATAATATATACATTTAATCCTGGACAACATAGGTGAAGGTGCATATTTTCTACTGCAACTACTTTTCACCCAGTTGAGTGTTATTTACTCTAGTGGACAGCTTCTTTCACTGAGAGGCTCAAGCACACACATCAGAGCTCAATGTGCTGTGAGAAGATTGGGAACACACCCCAACTGAGCAGCTCTCCATCTGTGAGATAAGATGGGTATGCCTCTGTACTCTAGTTGAAGACAGGATTTCTTGCTTGGTCTGTGGCCATCTAATGGCTTTTCAACATAGTAGTTTGCCCCAAGTACAACAAAATGCATTGCTTTGCCAGAAAAAAGCCACGCTTTGCATGTTTACCAATTGCTATTTCTGCATATTATTTATGCAGAAAACAACTTGCAGGATTTAGGGATATTATCTTACTTTATGTCACATTCAGAACTTAATTTAACCCTTTACTTGTTTTGTACCCTCCAACAATATTGGAGCAATTTAGACCATGAATAATTGTCTGAATTTTGTATTGAGTACACTTTCTCCATTGCTAAGCAACTGCAGCATTTCATTAATGACTTCTAACTTGCATATTAATATGCCTGCAAAACTGGAAATGCCTTTTATTGTCCATTCTTTTTGTAGTTTAATTAAGACAGCATTTCACACATACATTTTCGCTTTACATTTGAGCAGCAGTTGAAAAACCCTCAATGTATTTCCTCCATTACAACATACATACTGTATTTTATCCCTATCACACACTGCCCACACACAACTTGCTTCAGTCTTTTTTTTCTCTGCCAACTCCTCCAGCTTTACAAATATGATAAGACCAAAGCTGCAAGAACTCTCCCTGCGCTATGGTAATGGTTAACCAGATAATTCATTTAGGGGTGGGAATAGAAAACAGTCACAAGTTATTCTATCTTCTTTTCTGTGCTTGCCCGCCTTCAATGAGGTGAATTCATTCATAGCAGGACTCAGAATGGAGGAGACGTTGCAACAAGAGAAACAAGAGTTGGAATATAAAAATCCAAATGAGGACCAAGGTAACATTTAAAATGTCTCCTTGTCTTGTGAAATTAAGTCCTTCAGTGTTTCCACACTAGAAACTTGAGTGATCTGGTTATTCATTTACACACTGTGTGGTGTCTTTTGGTCAACTCACAAACAGAAATCTTTTAGTCTAAGCTGCATTACAAGAGACAAGTTAGTCTACCTGTGTAATTGTTCTTTAAAAACAAGTGTGAAAACGTTTCTCTCAAAGACAAGCCATTGTGAAGCCAGAAGAGAAAAAATCTGTAATCCATATCTTTATATACTAAGACACTAAATACTTTAAACACTACTCTTTGTATCTTTGATTTCATATTGCACTTGTTCTTTGCATGTGCTTCTGTTTTAAAGGTGGGATCCGCTGCCGATTGCGGGACAGGGATCTTCTCAGGAAGAGAAAGGCTGAAGCAGAAGCAAAGGAAACAAACCAGTGGGTTTTGGGGTAAATCTATAGAAAAGCACAGTCAGTGTTAGTGACCTACATTTACAGCTATGCTCATTTGGAGTAGCTGTGTTTGGTTTAGCAGTGAAGACATTCTGCAAATTTAAGAACTTAGACCAGTGCAATGATCCTCAGAATAAATGTCATAATGCAATGGAGAAAAGAAACAGAAGATTTGGTAAAGTTATTAAGGCTGATTAGCACTACTGGCATTATAACGCTGCACCTTACAGAGCACAGTGAATTATCAGCACCATAGCTGCTTATCACTCCTGTGGTTTATATTGAATATGGAGCAAGAGGAAACCAAAGGTTGCTCTGGTGTTTCTATTGACGCCCCAGATCCAGGTCAAGGACTTTGTACTATTAGCTTTGCAAAATATCACAAAGAGCTGTATCCGTGTCCACTGTTGTTGAGCTTGATTACCATTGTTGTGTTCTTTCAGGGTGGAGAGCCAGAAGAAAAGATCAAGAGCTGACGAGAAGAGTGGCACAAAGAGGAGAGGGAGGCCCAGGAAGACTGAGCCCACGCCCGAGATATCTGTCATTCAGGAAGAGCCAGCAGTTGCTCAAGAAGATCCTTCAGTAGTGGTGGTGCCTGAACCTGGGGGGATCATCTCAGGTCAAACATCGGGCTCTCTGACCCCCTTACTTGCTGTGGGAGGTGACACACTAGAGTCACAACCAGCATCTGTTCTCTCTGCCCCTACTTCTATGCCCGTTCTTGGATCTGCCCAAAGCTCTGTCATCGCTCCTGTTCTGACTTCTCCAGCTCCAGTTAACCAGACTCTAGCTCTTGTTTCACCCTCAGTTCCTGCTCCATCTCCCACCATTGTTCTAGATACGGCTCCGATCCCCATCAAAGATTCAGCTCCAGTTCTAGCTCCAGATGCTGTTCCAATCCCAGCTCTGTCCCAAACCCCTGTTCCAGCTGCAGCTCCTGCTCCTCCCCAGGTGGAGATCCTCTACACAGAGTCACAAGGCAGGGAGGTCCTTGACCAGGTCCTGATCGAGGACTTAGGCCCAGATGAAGAGGAAGACATCTGTCTATCGCAAGACAAAAGAGCAGATGAAGGTATAAATAGCATGGAAGTACATTACCAGAAGCAGTCCTTTGAAACATTAACTGGTTTAAGAGTTTCTGAAAATGTATGCTTTTTCAAATGAACCTTTTCTCTTAATAGTAACTACACATTGTCTGTCTGCCTTTTTTAGATGTGAGTGAGACACCGTCGATCAACTTCCCTGAACAAAACAAAATGTTCTCAGTTCCACCTTTGTCTTCTACACCTCCGCAACAAGAATATCTCCCAGGAAATTAATTCCAATTTCTTAAAATACACTTTTCAGATACTGCCTCAGTTCAGAACATGCAAAGCCAGACTACTTACTTTTCTGACACAATTTGTTTCTGAGTGTTATTTTGGTTAGTGTGCGCATATACATTGCATATTTGAAAAAGTGTATGAATTCAAACCAAACCTGTATGCTTATTTATTCTTGGTGTTTCTTTGTGCTTCACTGCGAAGTTCATGAATTTTATTTTGTTCTTTGCATTTAGTCAACAGCAAATTGTGCCTGCTTTTATTTAAAAGTAAAATGGTATGAATCAGTGGAAAGGATGTATTTGTAATTGTGGATTTATTTGATCGAATTTTGTAAAAGTTGTTTTTCACCTAATAAAATAAACTGCTTACATAATCTGACTATGGTCCTTATTATCTGTGTCATCTACAGCCACACATCTTACTGTGTTTGTGGATCCTTTTATTCACCATCTTACAAAATTAGTAAATTTGTAAAGAATATAGATTAAACTTGTGTACTAATGATCTCTACCTGATGGATTTAAGCAGAATTATGTCAAAATTTTACTCTGATGAATGTAAACACACCAACGATAAACCTGCTCTACAATACATTCTTATTCTAATAATCTGAATGTGTGAAGTTTATTAAAGTTGTCAGATAAATGCAGTGATTGTACTGCTTTGACATGTAGTAGAGTAAAAACAAAAGCAAATACTCAAGAACAGTACTTGAGCAAATGGACTAAGTTACAGTCCAGACAAGGGACCATATAGTGCTGAACATTTCTGTGTTGGCTTCTTGTTCTGTATCCATAAAGTTAGTGGGAAAAAAAAAAAACCGCAGCTGAAATGACTCTTGTCTGCCCTCTGCTGATAGAAAACATGCAGTTGCCTGCAACGACTGAGAATTTATCCGTGACTTTTGCAACGTGCGTGCGTAATTTTTGTGTAATTGCACGTGTGTTGCAAAAACTTACTAAATACACAGGTTGCGACAAACTGACTAAAGAGGTTTTCTGCTTTAGATGCGTTGTCAGTCAGCAGTTTGTCACGTGAAACACTGCTGGTTGGCCAACTATTAAACCCTCGAGCCTGTGTTTCCGCATTGAGGAGCTGTCACATGTTTCGTCAGCGTGTAGTCTGTGTTTGGCAGCAGCAGCCAGTTCAAAGCTGACTTAGTAAGAAGTGTCTGCCCTCTTGTCATCTTTTATATGTGTAAGATGAGTCCTCTGTGTGACTGCTGCGGCGAGAACATCAGTAAACTGAACCAGCAGGTTTCTGTGATGAGAAAAGAAATTAAGAACCTGAGGTGCGTTCTTAACTCCACTGATTTACTGATAACCTTTAATCTTATAATCTTAAACCACATTTTTCAGAACGCTGCATCAAAGCTTATTGCATTTGACCTGTCATAACATTTGCATTTGTTCTTGTTTTTAACATGCTGTTGAATTTTTCCCACAGGCAGATGTTGGACAGTGCAGTTCGAGCTCATCGCCAACATATGATATCCATTCAGTCTGCTGTGTCAAAGATTGGTCTCTGTGAGGCAGACAAAGACCAGACACCACCACCACCTTCACCATCAGCATCACCACAGGCTGCATTAGAGCAAGGTAGTTACAACTGAACAGTCCAAAGCCCAAAGAGTCCTGTTTCCAATAATATAGAGACAATCAGAAAATTCTCACATTAGTGAGACTCAGCAGATGTTACACATTTGATTATTAACTGATTATCAGAATTGTAGCTGACACATTTTCTGCCAGTCAGCAAATTAGTTAAATAACCAATCATTTTAGCACTTAAATAAATGTGCACATTATTATACTGTATAATATACTGTGTCCTTTGAAACATACATATATATAAGATAAAATAAATACAGAAATAATAAATATACTTGAAGAATAAAAGGAGGTGCAAAGTACCTCCTTTTAGACACCGGGTACCGTTACTGTTATAAATGTAATGAAAAGAACTGTACACACGTTCCAAATCAACGCAATATTGTTAACTGTGTAACATTACAGGAAACATCCAGACAGTCCCCATTGGTTACATCAGTTCCTGTTTCTCGGTGAAGAATGGGACCCCCAGGCAGCCCACCATTTGCGGCCCCTCGAGAGCAGAACTGCGCATCCAGCAGAGCGTCTTCAATAACCCGGAGCATGCTCTGGTGGGCCTGGAGCAATACTCTCATGTCTGGTATGTCGCATACAGCCCGTGTACTGTATGTTTAATGGCTTATCTCTCTATACCTCCCACTGTCCAGTCCATAGGGTGGTGTTACTGTTTCCCAAAAAATTCTCAAAAGGTGTTATTGTTGGCTGTATTAATGAAACATTATTAAGCAATATTTTCCAGTCTGCTGTCTCTGTATCTTTTGCCAATTCAGCAGTGACTCAAAGAGAGCTTATACACTAATACTTATATACATATTAAGGCACTGTGGGTTCAATAAGGTAAAGGTGGGATTGTAGGTTTGCCTGCAAGCTTCATGTTATTTCAGACTTTGGGAGTTACATAAAGAGTAGTCGACAAAAGTATATACAAAGCCATTTGTAATTTTGTAATATAATTGTGCTGAGGCTTGAATTAAAAGCCATTCAAATGTCTTTGTGTCTCATCCTGAGTCTTCCTTGCTTGAATTAAGCGTTCTTGTTTTCCATCTAATGTGGGCGTAGGAAGCCCTTTGAGACTTATGTAGTTTTACAGGCATTATAATTCAACTTGATTTGACACTTTGTAAAAGGAATGTTTACTCACTGACAGCAGCAGTGAGTTAGATGAGACTTGCACTGTTTAGCATTATGAATTTTTATTCCATTTGCCTTTTCAAAACACAGCACATTTCAACAGAAACACTTCTGCGTACATTTAGACTTTTGTATCCACTGTTTCCTTCATGACATGTCTGTGTTTCCCCCTTGCTGCTGTGTCTACAGGATTATCTTTCTCTTTCACAAAAATGGGCACCTGAGTTACAAAGCCAAAGTGAAGCCTCCTAGACTGAATGGTCAGAGAGTTGGTGTGTACTCCACACGTAGTCCGCATCGACCAAACGCCTTGGGTCTAACTCTGGCTAAACTTGATAAAATTGTAGGTGAGTAACAACAAAATGTGTCTAATAAAGCTAATTGCGTTTTGGGGTCTTTGTGAGGACTGGTATACAGATTGGGCAGAGTGTAAACATATCTACATTTCTAGACTAAACTGTAAATGCTGGGCTGCACATATGCACAGAACATTATTGATAACTTTTTCTACTTGCAGTTAAATTAAATGTTCAGCTGTGAAATTTAACCCCAGTCGCAGAAGCAAATAACTGATAGTAACAAATGCACTCCTACCTTTTATTTTCTAGGTGACACAATACATCTGTCAGACATTGACATGATTGCAGGCACCCCAGTTCTGGACATTAAACCCTACATCCCAGAGTATGACTCCCCCCAGACCAGGATTCACATGGACATAGAGCCTTATGAGCTAAACATGCACCAACTGAATGCAACAGCTGTGGAGGAGTCAAAGATCTTAAACTTCCATAAAGATTTAGGAACAGACCTAAAAGGTGAAAGAACTGATGTTGATGATGAGAGTCAACCCTCCAAAGACAAATCTGGAACTGATACACCTTTAAGAGATTCATCTCAAGTCAGTGCTCAGTTTTCCCTGCCCAAGGACCTGCATGATGTGCTGGAGGAGGTCAAGGCCTATGTCACCCAAGGTAACTTTTGCGAAAGTGACGAACAAGTTTCAGATTCTCCGAAAAGCAAACCTCCAGAGTCGACAGTGGACCGTCCCCGTTATGGAGAAGAGGCCTTTAGTACCATTGCAGGCTGGATCAAAGAGCCTCCTGTTGCCAGTCTTGAGGTACGCTTCACTCCTCATGCTGAGAGGGAGCTTGCAGAATTCCTTCCGTCACACCTGTCAGGTAAGACAGTCTTTCAGTAAATGTGACAGTTGAATCAAGCTTAATGTCACCTGGAGAAAAGGGTGATGTTGTCTTTTTCTCCACAAGAGGGTGCTAGTGTAACAGTGATAAATATGAAAGCAGTCATTCATCACTGAAAAAACAAACTTGTATGCCACACAGGACCCTCTGAAAGCGTCAAACCCAGGTTCAAGTTTTTGCGCAGTGCAGAGGAGGCTACTGCCGCCATCAGAGGGGTTCTGTCAGCAGACCCACGGTCAGTGTACAGGAGGACACGCTGCAGGGACAGGCTCTTCTTCTTCACCCTGGACACGGCTGACATCACCTGCTGGTTTGGACAGGGCTTTGCTGAGGTACTGCAGGTTCGACCTGTTGAGTGCCAGATTGCTGCCATGTAAGAAAATGTTACAGGCTTGATAGTGTCATTTTCATGTGCACAGATAAACAGCTCAACTTTTTCGAGTAATTTCTCTCCTGACAAATGTGTATTTCAGTTTTAAGACTGATCATTTAGAACTTAAAATCTTAAAATCATGAAAGATGAAAGACAAAGTATATCAAATTTTGTTTGGTTTGGTTGATTAAATAAAAGAGAACAGTATTACTGTATTTTTTAAACCATGTTCAGCAGCTGTGTTTAAACGTTTCTTTTATGTGTTATTTACTATTTTGTCTATTTTATCTTTTTCTTTATTCGAAGGAAGTAACTGGCCCCCTACCCATAATGAAAAATAAACTAATTATGAATAATGAGTGGAGCAGAGTTTTTTATTCTTTTTTCTTGTAGTTTCTTCCTGGTATAACTCCCCATACCAAGAGTGACAGTAAATCACTCTCCAGCTATAGCTTTACTGTGGTGTGAGTCTGAATCAGAGAAGAAGAGAACAAGAGGTGGTGGTGAAAGGACAAAGGAAACATTCATAATCAAGCTATTGTTTGTTTTTACATCTACCAAACAATGCCAGAAATGTTGCAGGTGAATTATCTTTTGAGAAATGCCTGCCAAGTACTTTGAAAAACTGTGCACAAATGCAACTAAGTGCATTGGTGCTGTTGCCAAGGAAAAGGTTGGTCACACAAATATATATCTTATATATAATATAATAATAATAATTATATAATCTTGTAGTACGATATGTCTTATAAAGCAGTGCCTACAGGTACCATAAGAAGACACATATGATAAAGGTGGAGATTTTTATGTTGCGCTATGACATTAAGGTCCTGTGGGGGGCGGCAGTGTTGTGGTTGTACACACTAGGTCCTCCCAGTGCGTCACTCAACGAACGAAGAAGAGAGCTCGACCAATAGCAGAGCTGAAATTTGTGTTTTGAATGAAACGCGGTTGATGGCCGCTCAGCGCAGATTTGTTTTTCTGGTACACTTTTGTGTTGTTGGTTAAAGTTGGGAAGGTAATGTGCTTTTATATGATTTAACGCTTTGCCTCGGGAAAGTCGTAGTTTAGTTGGTGTAAAGTGCTCATTAATTTGATGTGTTTCAAGCTAACTAGAGTTAACGTTAGCTAACGACTCCGGTGACGTTGTCGTTCACACAGTTTTGCTCTCCTAATTTACGCCCTTGCTGACATTATTCGTAGTAACGCATTGTGTGATAACTTAGTATTACTTTAAACATCCAAGTTAAGTTTGATTACTTACTAAGACCTATGAATGCGCTAAAAGCCTGCTTCTAGGCAACTGCCTGTATTTGATACGTAACTTAATGCCAGTAATATCTTAGCTAACTAGTTAATGTTGACATTTATGTCTAGAAACTGGCTTAACGCTGGGATCAGAACAGTTTACCACCAATCAGTTTAATCAGTTTTTTTTCTTTTTGCAGTTGGGCAGAATAATGTCCTTCAGAAAGTCAAATTATACCGGGGATGGCGCGGTAAGACATTTGTGTTAAGTTTTAAATTACGACTGAGCAAGTTAACAATATCTTATTTCAACTGTTTGATGTTGATGTTAGCCTTCCAGCAAATATGGAGAGCGTACCCCTCTGCGAAGTCTGGAGAATGAAATACTGCGCCCGCCAACTCCATCATCTAGACTGAAATCAAGTGCTGATTCTGTGAAAATGACAAAGGTGGGTTTATGCTAAGATTTAGAGATTCTCCTATTGTTTTCAGTGTCTTTGTGACTTTGTCTTACCCTCTATCTGTTCTACCGAACAGGGTGATGCTCCTCTCTGTGCCCTAGAGCCCCACTTGCACCTGCACCTTCCATCCACCAAAGTGATCCAAAGCTGTGCTCCCATGAGTGATATGACAACTGCTGAGACCACTTGTGGACTTGGAGATGTAACGTTTAAATCCTTTGTTTGTCCTGGTGGTGAGGTTGAGATTTCAGGCTCTTCAGTGTGCACAGAAGAGAGCATTAGTTTGCCCAAAGACCAGGCTTCATATAACACTGAGACAGAAGATACAGTCATATCTGACAGTATGATAGTGCAGTCACACGGTGACCACATCGAACATCCCTATTACAATCCTGAGATGATAAGTGCTTCCTTGGCTGACACTGATGCAGCATGCTGCTTTGAAGTTCCAGACGCTACACTGGCCACTGGGAACCTGGATGACAAACATGCTGCACAAGATTCAGGAGTTTTTCAGAATTATGGCTGTAGAGAGAATGATGTTACCTTGAAATGTGATGGAGGCGAGGTGGACGTTGCAGATGTCACCAGACCACAGAATGAGACCGTTCCTCTGCCCCAGGCACAGCTTGGTGAATCTTTACAGGACACCAGTGTAAATTCAACTAATTTCTCTGACTACAGCCAACCGTGTCAAGCGGAACATGCTGATCATCCATACTATAGCAGCGCAAATGGTGCTCCTGTCATTACCACCTTTTTCGAGACCCTGAATGATTTTGAAAAGCCTGCTAATGGACCGAGTGATGTAACCTTCAAATCATTTAACTGCACTGGGGGTGAGATAGAAATTTCAGATGGCACCAAACTGGTAAATGAGACCATTCCTCTACCCGTCGACTACTCTGTGACCAGCAATTTGCTGTGCAATTATAGCATAAATCAAAGCATTTTAGCTGGTGACCCTGATGCACAAAATGGTAATGATCATTTAGATCACCCATACTGTAACAGTGCAAATTATTCATCACCTTCAGGTGGCAAACTTTCCACTGCCCAGGAACCATTGCCATGCAGCACAGATGCTATGGATGAAGTTAAACAGATTAGCTTGGTAATGCCTGATAGCCAAACTGGCAAACCAGAGGGTGTTGCACTTGGCTCTGTGTGTGGGGTTGAAAAATCAAATGGCACCCAGTTGTCTGAGAAGAGTTCTCCTCTGCCTGATGACCAGGCTGTGATCTGTCAGCCCCTGGATGACAACACTCTTCCAACTACTGTTACACAGGATCAAATCCAAGATGACTATGAACAACCTAACTGCCATGTGGAAAATGATGAAGTAGTTTTCGATACCCACCGACCAGCTTTCGACTCCTCTTCACTATCTAACATGTTGCTAAAGGCTTCGGATAATGAATCCGTTAACTGTCAAGTGAAAGAAACATCAAAACACTCAATACATCCTGAAGACAGTGCATTGCCTTCAGTGCTTCATAAGACCGAATCTTCTGACTGCAGCAAACTTGTGGATTCAGCAGAGGGTCCCACACCTGTGGAAGTCCAGCAGCATCTGGAACATGTCTCTCAAGTACAGTCAAGCAGTGGCCCTCCTGAATCTAGTGAGGCAAAAGACAGTGCCCTTGGTTCATTGGGAAATGGACCTGTTCTTTGTAACTCTGCAGAGAGCCTCCCTGATGTTTTGAAAGCTCTGTCGCAGTGTCCCTCTGTAGCATCAGCTTTACAATTTGGAATCCTCAGTCCTGTTGTTAGGAGAGCTCCTGAGTCTATATTGAAAGCTCATGATGATCCTGCTTTCGAACCTTTTTTAGCTGACGACTCTGCTCTTGAGGGTGAAAAGAGCTTGGTGGCTCCTGTTAATGCTGACCCTGCTGGGTTATGGGCAGAGCACTTGGAGAGCCCCATGCCACGACCTCTGTTCAACTCTACAGCACTGGGTTACAAGCCACGGTCAGGCCCAGCCACTGAGCTTGATGAGGGTGTAGGTGTGAAGCCCTGTGCCGTGCCGCAGTCTGAGGTAGAAAAGCCGGGTCTGGATTTTGCATTGATTCCAGATGGTCCCCTTCAGCAGCAGCTCCGGCAGATGGCAGAATTCCTCATCTTGGCATCTGGAAAAATGGGTCCTGCTGCTGTCTCCGCTTCTGCCCCACCTCCTGCTGCCATCACAGTCCCATCAGCAAGCGCTGCTCCTGTAGAATCCCACAGTGTTTGTGTGGGCACCACTGCTCTGGAACTGGTAGACCGCAGCCTCAATACCTCTGGCCAGTTTGAGAGAAAGAGGGATTTCTCTGTGGTTGATTCCTGCACTCTTACTGACCCTCTCCTGTGGAAGTAAGTGTTAGCTATGAATTAGTTATTTGTCAAACTAAGGTTGCTGGTGATTTGTGATTATGACATAGCTAATTCTGCTTTCTGTGTGTTTCCCTGTCTGCCTGTTCACTCTTTCTGTCGATGTGGTCTCAGTGTACCTCCTGGCAGCTTAGAGTGCCTCTCCAGACAAGAGCTGGAGCAGAGGTTGAGGTCTAGCATGATCATGGTGGAGGCCCTTGTGCAGCAGTTGGCTGCAGCCAGAGCGCATGGATGTCCTTCAACAAACCCTGCACCTTCAGAGCTCAGGGAGAAATTAGTGCAGACAGACCACACTGAACTCAGTCAGGTAAGAACACATTCAGACAACTCTAAGACAGTGGAAGATGTGAAGAATTTAGAGTTGGTAGTTTTCTGCATTGAATTATTTCACTATGGTGATACCTTTGGTTTCTTGTTTTACAGAAGCTATATTTTTCAATTATATGTTTTAATGAACATTTGTTTTGTATCTTATGTAGACCACAATGTACCGAGACCTTTATATGGAGGCTCTTGGCAGGATCAGTGAGTTGGAGATGGATGGAAGTTCTCTACAGAACCTCATTCAGTGTATGCAGGACATGAGGGTCACCATGGTGAGACACAAACAATGATTTCTGAAATCATTTAATCTGTTAATGCATCTGATTTTGTTCTTTAATGACAGTGAAGTGTGTGTATTTGTCCCAACAGACTTCTTTGAATAGTGACACAGATGCTGCTCTCTCTAACATGAAAGAAATAGGAGACATTGTCAGAGAGGACCATCAAAGCCTTGTTTCACACGTATGTAAACATGTCTTGCATGTCTTTCACCCACAACATCAACTGCATAAGTATTTGTGTAATTATCCATGCAGAAATAACATTATGTTATGTGTTAACTGCATACACTCCCATAATGTTGCATGTTTGTGTGCTTGTATTCCCCCTGTGTTGTTTAGTATGGCCAGATGAAGTCTCTGTATGAGAAAACAAAGGAGACACAAACACGAATGATGCAGAAGGTCAAAGATGCTCTTCACCAAAGAAATGACATGAGGACACAGATGGAGGAGGCTGTCAAAGCCAAGGAGGCGGTAAACGCAATAACTAATCTCTTAATTGTTGTGTTATTTATTTATTTATTTTTTCTCCTTTTAGCTCCATGACTGTTTCTGTACTTTTTTCAAGTGTCTCTGCTGCAGGTTGTAGCACAAAATAATTTTGTGGTTATTTGCTATTAATGAAACCAGTGCTTCCAAACACCAGGCCTGCACTTTTACCCTGTAAGGTTAATCTTTGTCATGATTATAGCTTTTCGTAGCCTTCTTCTTTTCATAAAGTATGTGTCTGATTGTCTGTTTCTAGGCCTTCAGTGTGGTGGAACAGCTAAGGACTCACTGTGGTACAGAGATTTCAGGGCTAGAGAAGAGTTTGGGGTCTCAGCAAGAACTCCTGGCTGCCCTAAACCAGGCCTACCCAGAACAGGTAAGGACAAAAAGTAGTATTGCATTCAGCATAACATCCTTTAGAATGTGTCTAATTTCAGTCTTTTTTTCTCTATGAATGCAGGTTGCATTAAACCAGGCCTACACTGAAACGCTGAACTCTGCTTCTAATCTTTTGTCTGAAACCATGGAGGAGCAGTCCAGCTTGATGAAAGAAGTATGTTCAGTATATCCTTTTAGAAAAGACTCGAAAATCCATTGTAGCCACATAAGTTAAATACTAATACTGCCTAAAGCACATCTCAGAATTTATCCTGGGATCTTCAGGACACTTCAAGTGAGCAACAATGTTGTGTCCTTGAATATCAAATGTTTAAATTGCACATTATCAGGTAAATTGTAAACATATTTTCTGGTTATGAAACTTCGATACAAGGTTTTTATTTAAAATAAATACTATGCCATACAACTACGCGTGGGCTGTCAGTACCAGATTCTTCATCTAACTGCAGACATGAATTATCACTCCGAGCACAGATGGGGCACAAACAAATCTGCTCACCAATTCATCTGCCCTGTTTCGACTGACAAGACCTCAGCCTGATATCTGCAGACAGCTGCTACCTAGCATTAGCTCCATGGCAGGGACAGACTGAATAAAATAAAAATTTTTTTTTAACCCAATCCAGAAATCACTATGTGCCAGATTCTACAAGATAAGATAAGCAGGAAGGACTAACATTTCATATGACAGAATACTAACAACAGCATCAACTGTTGGTTTAACCCATTTTGTTTAAATTGTCGTTTGATTTCTGTGGCATTTTCTCAGAACTTAACAACACATGGCTGATGGTTTTGCATGGTCATCTTTTCACAGCTCTGCACAGTCAGAGGCTTTCTGCAAAAAACTGCTCCCATGCTTCTGAAGCTGAATGAGAAGGCAGCGGCTGCTTTGAGAGAGAGAGACGAGCATATTTCTGCAAGAGACCAAGCTGTTGAAGAGAGAGAGCAGGTCAGACTCTAATAATTTAATTGGGATGCTTGATGCCCTCCACCACTTAACTACTTTTTAAAATCAGAATGATAATGGTTGCAAATCACGAAGATGATTATTGTTATAGTTTTTTTAATTTTATTTAAATTAACTTGTACTCAACAGATCGAAGAAGAACTGAACCAAGCTAATTTGAATCTTCAAACTGCAAGCGAACAGATTGGTGATTTAAATCTGCAGGTGACAATTCTTACCTCAGGTAAAAACTGATACTGATATTTTTAAGTTACTTGGGGTCATTTCCTTCCTTTTCTTTTCTAACTATGTTAGTATTTTTCTTCTTTATTAGTCTGTGAAATTGATAACTATCCTTTCTTTTCACTAAATTTTAGAGATGGGTGTGCTGCGACAGAAGCTAACAGAAAGAGAGGAAGAGAGGGGTCAGCTAGAGAGGAGGGCAACGGAGTTGTCTGCTACAGTTTCCTCCACATTGGCCTCCTACACCTTCTTGGAGCAGGCCCTTGCTGCTGAGACGACAAAGTATGATCCTGCTGTGCTGGTGCAATATTCTAATCAAGGGGAAAACTACATGCTGCATGCAAATGCTAAAAAAGATTGTTTTTTCAGATTGCAGCAGTCATGGAAGGACATCCAGCAAGCCAAGGACAGAGCAAATGAGTAAGTGGTGATGATGGATTTTCATAAGGAATGAAACAGTAACTAAGTTGAAATGGGTTAGTGGTTTGATTTGGAATTTTAAGCAAAATCACAGCAAGGACAAAAATGATTGGAGAAAAGTTTATTTTTGTTAAAACTTACTGTAAACGACCACCTACTTCTTCAAATCCCTTGTTAACTTAACATTTATTTCTAAATGCGTGCATAGGCATTTGGGTATCCCCACTTCTTTCTGTTTTCATATTCTGTTTCGTTAGGACGGGAAGTTGTCCCTCTTTTTCTTCCTGACAAGATACCGTCACAGTTGTCCATAAGTAGAAAGGGAGTTTATCCAAAAGTTATTGAAAGGCAACTGGACTTGCTTGAGGTTCTGAGAACTGAAGACTTGAAGACGTTTCGGATAAGAGGCGAAACTTCTTCAAGAACCTCAAGCAAGTTCAGTTGACTTTCGATAACTTTTCGATAACTTCAGAGTCTTCACAGACAAAGGGAGTTTTACTTCACACATTCACAAATGTTATAGAAAATACTGTAGCTAATGCCAATGCCTATGTTTTGTCTGTGTCTGCGTCCAGGTTGGAGACGTCACTGGGCCTGTCGGAGCAGCGTGTGTGTGAGTTGAGTCAGGCTCTGGCTCAAACTGAGGAGCAGCTCAGTCAACTGCAGACCCTCTCACAGTCTCAGAAAATGCAGATCCAGCAGCTCCAGGATGTTTGCACACAACTCAGTGGCGTGCGGGAAATGAACGAGGTTAGCTTGTAGAGGGAAGGTGTTACTCTTGTGGAACTTTTTGTATTCTAAAGTTTCTGTGGTGTAGACTCTCTTACTTTTTCCTCATATTGTTTTTCATGCATGTTGTTGAATTCCATTGCTTGTAATTGCCTGAGAGGATTGCCGGAATCAATAGGGCTGTGAGCAAAGTAAAATGTTTGTAATGGATTACCAATAAAATCCTTAGATGCCTTAGTTAGATCCAGCCTTGGTTAAGAGATCACATTTTTACATATCATGCATGATTACATTGATTATCACTTGTAAAAATGAGTTGTATCAACTGTGCCCACACAGTTGAGCAGGAGCTTTGTTGCAAGCAATTAAATTTTTTTTTTTTGTCAGTTCTTACAGATGGAGAATGAGTTGGCGAGGGAGCAGGTGGCTGAAAGTGAGCGTTTGCTGAGGGCCAACCTGCAGGGGCTCCGGGAGAGGAACATCCAGTGTGAGGACCTAAAAGGAGAACTTAGTCAGCTTCAGTAAGTTTAAGATAATAACAACCATTTAATGATCTTATCTTTTTAATATTTTACTAATAAAGCTAAATCTGTAATAATCTTCATGTGTTGTTACTATATCCATATGCTAGTGAGAAATGGTGGTTAGATTTGGCACCACTGCTGTTTAACTTTAATATATACATTTTATCGTCATCCACTGTTTTTTTTTGTTTTTTTGCATCGCTTACCCACAGAATGCAATATGTGTGACATATTTTGTTAGATTTGTTAACAGTAACACATAATTTTAATAAACCAAAACAGTTTTGCATTTTGTGTGAAGGAAGATAACAGCAGTTTGAAAGTGAGGAGGAAATAAGTCATATTTCTGCATTGTTTTTTCTGGTATATTTGGTGAACAAGTCCTTAGTTTATCTGTGTACATGCAGTTATATTTGAACTTGTTGTTAATCTTACCATAGATTGTGTCAGACTTTGTCAATGTTTAACATTTTGTCTACGTATTCAGTGATAACTTATCGGTGTATGTGCGATGCAGGCTTGAGAAAAGAAGTTTGCTGGAACAGCTGGAAACCACGCAGTCCAGAGCCAGTGCAACCCAGCTGGAGCTCGGAGAGAAGCTGGCTCAGGCAATCACTGAAATCACTTTGCTGCATCACACACTGCGAGGCGTGACCAATGAGCTTCATGCAACTCTCAGTGACCAGGTAACATTTGGGAATGGCAAAACAACACCCAAAGCTGAACAACAGCCAGATTTCAGCACTTCAATCTCACTTTCATATGCTCCCATGCACAGCTGTGGCCAGAATAACTCTTCCGCTTAAAAAAGGACAACAACTGGACAGTCTTATACCTTGATTTTAGTGGTCAACTTGTATTTTTCCTTGGTTCTTTTTCCTCCATTCAAACTCTCCCTGTTCAGTCAGGGGGCAGTTTTCCTCTTGCAGCCATATTCAGGTTGGCTATGTCCCTGTGGATCTTTTAGATCAATTAGTTATTTTTAGTAGCTGTGGTCACAAGAGCATCAATCTTGTAGCCCTGACCATGCTTTTCAGTTGTTTTCTTCTTTGTCTTCTCAGATAACTCACTTCTGCTCTTGGTGCACACAGCCAAATGGCACAGTGAGGACTTTTGTCAGTTTAAATATGCTGAATGGCTGAATATAAGATTGCAGACACCTATGATACCATTTGAAGACAATAGTCTGCTGAAACATCACTGTAACCAATTTATCACCACTTCGAAGGGGTACCAATAATTTTGTCATTTCAGTCATTTTGTAGCAGCGATGCTGACATGACTTGTAAGTAAGTGGACTGAAGCACAGTGGAGTTTTCACACAGGCTTGTATGTTTTACTTTTTAGAAATCAGAATCACTGAAGGATAAAGAGTCTCAACCAGCCCACAACTTGGAGCGTCGTCACCCCTCCAGCTCATTTGTCGACAGCATCATGGTTGCATTAACTGCTGAGAAGGAGGAAGACGTCAAAACAGACACAGCTCCTGGACCAGGTACAGTACATTTTCCAAAATGTGATATTTCCTAGGCTATTAAGGCTGGGTCATAAAAGAAGTGTTTTTTTGAGCAGACCCATGTTATATGGATCCCCTTTATGGAATGGAGATATAGAAAATCCTATGACAGTGACATGTTTTCATTGCATTGCATTTTCTTCAGTACTCTTTCTTTTTCTTTCTGCATTACCTGGTCTTGCAATTACCACATTTCCCCCAAGGATAATAAACCCAGCGGCCATTTTCTTCCTTTTCGCGCAAAATGTACAGCTAAAATTGCCTGCTGTATTTGAATTAACACCTGTGTCAGAGTAACTTTGCACAGCTGGCATCTGGTTTAAATGGGGCTATAACTGAGTGAAATTGAAAATTGCACACCTATATGGGGAAAATTTAATTAGTCACCTCAAACCCAGTTCAAATGTCATCCAGTGACACAAGTGCGCAATACAAAGTCTAAGTTGTAGTTCACTCTCTCTTCAATCCCCTCAGACATGCCTGAGCCACAGTGTGAAACTTTGTTCAGTGAGAAAAGCGCCTTCACCCGCATAGCAGCAGCGGTCACCCCTAAAAAGAATTCAAATACAGTAGAGATTGAACCAGAAGAGGACGATCAGAGCAGTGTGGCAGAGCTGCTGGCTGACCTGGGCAGCACCGTCACAGAGCTCGTCAGCACCCTGAAGCTTGTGCAGCAGCACAAAGACGCTCAGTTGCAGGAGCTGCACAACACCATGTAAGTGCTGTAAAATTTTTAGAAAATTTTTCTGGATTTATATTCTCCCCTCAGAGGAGTGAATGATCTTTCATATTTGACAAATTCGTTTCATGTTTAGGAAAGAGGATTGCTCATACAAGCTTCATGTAAAGTCCAACTTTATTTACCTCATTGTTCCAGCTATGACCTGCAGGAGGAGCAGCAGGCTGCAAACAGCAAACATGAAGCTGAAGTGTTTGAGCTTCAGCATCAGTTTAGCTGTCTAAACAGCCTGGTTGAGAGGGGCAATCAGGCGCTGCAGCAGAAAGCCCAGGTATGAAATACAGTGCATTTTGTCAGTGTTAATTTCACTAATGGGCATGATCCTGTTGAGTTGAGATAAGCACTGAAATTTTTCTTTAACAAATATTTCTCTTTACACAGGATGAGAAAACTGTGGCAAACTTGTCGGCAGAGTTACAAGATGCCCAGGAAATTTTAAATAAACACAAGACTGACAACAACGTAAGGCACAGAATTCATGTCTATACTTTAAATCCACTCAGGAATACGTCATTCACCACATAATGTTTGAAAAGTAGACAGTAGACTAGATACAACAGGCTTTTAAAAAATTTGTCAATGTTTCACAGGAATTGCGGAAGGAGGTTGTTGAGCTTCGTCGCTCTCTCCAGCAGTCGAAGGTGGAGTCTCAATTCCTGCGTGAGGAGTTGAGAAAAGCTGGTGGCCAGTCAGCTAACCCAGCACATTTCATGGAAGAGAAGATCCAGCTATTGAAAGAGGTACATATTCCCTTTCCAGCTTAGTCCTGAGCAAACACTGCAGCTTTAATGCTCTTTTTCTCTAACATATATGTCTTTGATTTGATCCCTAGGTGGAGAGACTGAAGCTGAGTCTTCAGGAGGTGGAGCAGGCCAGAGTAAAACTCCTCGAAAGAGCAAAGAGACATGTAAGTGCTGACTGTATACATATCCTGACTACGCACCAGCACCTTTCTTTAATGTCTCGGGAGAACATTAGATTGTTTTCATGCCAGTATCCCAGAAGCGTCTGGTGAGGATGTGACC
Organism: Toxotes lorentzi; assembly: GCA_037833715.1. NCBI lineage: Eukaryota > Metazoa > Chordata > Actinopteri > Toxotidae > Toxotes > Toxotes lorentzi. The sequence goes on from JBBMJY010000020.1 coordinate 8,432,831, forward strand.
TTATGTGTTCATGACGTTGTAATGTCTCTCACAGCAATTGATCCATCAGAGCAACCAGCAGAAAAGTGAGAATGAACTTCAGATGTTAAGCAACATGATCAATAAAGTCAGAGAGGTGAGAGAGATACTATTTAAAGTAGTTTTTCTATGTGTATTTCTACTGTGAAATGTGTGGTGTGGATATTTGGCCTAATGGATGTTTTTATTTTCTTCACACAGACCCTGTTGTCTTTGCCAGAAATTGTGAAGAATTGTGAACAACTGCAACAGCTTGTTGAATACATTGGCTGACATGTTTTTGTTATTGTCACCTGTGTTTGTTGTATTTATGTATGTTATGTTTTAGCTTGTCCTGGCTCTAAGTGTTCATAGTTTTATGATTAAAATTTTTTTTAATCTTATGATTTGTCTTTGTTCCTTATACTTGAGCTCGTTTTTTGCATTTGAAGAGCAAAGTAGATGATTCTACTGAAAATGTTTGTGGTTACTTGTGTGTTTGTGTGCAAACGTGTTAAATTCATGGTAATATTCATAGTAGCACACACTGCCACTGTTATATTTGAATACATCCTGCTGAATAACTACGTGTTGCACCATGTGTTCGCAGTCAACCTTAGGTTTTCTCCACCAGGTGATCATTACAAATAACTGTAAGAGTGATTTTTTTTTTTTTTTTAATGGGTTTGATGAATTTCACATCTTGGTCTAGTACTTCTTTCTAGCTATCAGCTGATGGTTTGTGGAAAAAAGTATTAATGATACTTAAATCACACACCCTTTGAATTTTGACTTTCAGTCATGACAAACAGTAAAGAAGTTTTAGTACAGAAAGTGTGCCCTGTTGACCTGATTTATTAAAAAAAAAAAAAAAGAAAATCGAAAATAAAATGATCTTCCTCTGAAGTTTCTTCTTACGGCACAGTTAAGCATTTGGTAAAAGTTGAGAGAATCGTACAGTGTAAACTAAAGTAGATACCTTGTGAATGTGTTTGAATAGTAAGTGCAAAAAGCAGATTTTTTTTTTTTTTCCCTTTTCTCAATCTTTAGCACAATGTAACTTTACATGTTAATCTCCTGCTCCTGTGTACTGTTAACACATATGAGGCCTGCCACTGTAGGCTACACCTGAGCTTATTTAAATCTCCGTGCTCCTTGCTTTAGACATTGATCATGTAATTTTATAAGTGCAGCTTACAAAAAGATCACCCCTTTACCTTCAGCGTTATTCTTTCTATGACCTTTGTCAAAAAAAAAAAAAAAAAACGTCATCGTCAACAAAGCTTCTTTTCTGATTTACTATAATGAAGTATTTCCGTACGAGTATCATCTTGTCCGATACGCAGACTTTTTGTGGAAGAGGTTCTAACGTTGAGGTAAAGGACTTGCTCAGCTCAATTTTATAAGCTGAAATACTGAGATACAAGTCAATTCATTTTCTTGATTAGTAGATCCATGTGGTAGGTTAACTGTGTCTGTCTAAGTGCTGTGGAGATGTCTGGACATGATAAGCGAGGCCGGTCACAGTGACTGCTTATACCGTGGCTCCAGACAACACTTCAAACCAGTTGAGCTGAAACGGTGTAGAAAGCAACGTAAACACAAAAGAAACAGATGTTGGCATATTATGTCTGGATCTGTTGGTCACTGTTATTTTGTAAAATATTGTTTAATTATAACATTTGCAAATATATCTGATGTAATTCTGATATGTGATAAACTGATGTCATCTGCAAATCACATTTTTCTCTGGGGGGGGGGGGGGAGTGAATATAAAAAATTATGGTCTGTTATTTTGGCACAATTGCTTAAATTGTTATAGCAGTAAAACACCAATAATTTAAACATTCTGTTCTTTAAGAACAAAAATTCTGTATGATTGTTTATTTCCAAAAAGACAACCTAATATGCATTTTCATTTGGCAACAAAATACATGCAAATGCACTGAAACTGATGTTCTTCATACAAGCCTATGTCCATGAAACACAATAATTTATAGTAACATAATATCAGTAATGTAAATATTTAACTTGCACATTCAAGTTAGGACAAAAAAACAAAAACAAACAAAAAAAAATAAACTAAGTTGAATTAGGTGAATTTTACATTCTCACATGCTGTGAAGAGGCCTTAACATTTAAAACCAAATTTAAAGGGTGGACAAAAAGTAAATTACCATGAGTACTGAAAACGGGTTGAAGCATTAATGGTACAAATCACAGTTGTGTCAAGAGAGGTGTCTGTAATCAGTCTGTTCACTTTTGTCCTCAATAAGCGTCAGAAACAAAGAAAAACAATCGTGTTTGTGTGCAGAAATGTCTGGCTCACTTGGTGCCGTCTCAAGCCTCTGATGTTCTGTTAAATGCTGGGATCTCAGTAGCTCAAATGGCAGACACAAACCTGTCCATATTCCCCGGGTATGTGGGGTGTCTCAGATAACCCCCAGTGTTGCCGATAGGACCCGCAGCACTGTTATACTGGGAGAAAGAACCCAGCTGCACCGGGGAGATCCTGCCGTAATGGTCCATAGACTCTGCAGGCCCGTGGGCTGAGGCATGGAGGCGTCCTGTCGCTGCATACCCCTGGGTGTGGCCCTGTCCATATGAGCTCTGATGTACGTGGTGGTGTGGGTGGCCGTTTGGCCCGGAGTAGGTGAACCCGGGATGTGTAGTGGATCGGGATGGCACAGCTCCTCCACATGGTTGGCTCTGGAAAGCTGGGGCTCCTAGGCTGCAGGGACTGGATCCGTTCTGAAGCCCCTCAGGACTGAAGCTACGGCTGGGCTGCTGCATCACCTCTGGCCCCTGAGCTCCCAGCATGCTGACTGGACTCGGGTGTCCCATGAGGTTATTGATGCTGAACATGCGGGTCTGACCTGGTCCGAACCCAGGAGGTGATGAGGAGGGGTAGTAGGCGGACGGCAGCTGCTGCCCGTAGGTCGGACTGACAGTCATGTTGGGGTAGACTGAGTTGGTATATGCAGCAGATCTGGCAATCTGAACAGGAGAGAAAACTGGTGTCTCATGCACGTATGAGGCATAGGTGCTCAAGTCACAGCGCTTGAACCTCTTCCTCCGCCTCAGGAAGCTGCCGCTCTCGAACATGTCCTCTGCGTTTGGGTCTAAAGCCCAGTAGTTGCCCTTTCCTGGCCGCCCCGGCTCTCTAGGGATCTTGATAAAACAATCATTGAGAGTCAAATTATGGCGGATGGAGTTCTGCCATTTCTTTGAATTTTCTCTGTAGAAGGGAAAGCGCTCTGTGATGAATTTGTAGATGCCCCCCAATGTCAATTTTCGGTCAGGGGAATTTGCTATGGCCATGGAAATGAGTGCAATGTAGCTGTAGGGGGGTTTCCCTCGCTGAAGAGGTCTCTTCCTCCTCCGACCTCTGGGCTGCTCCTCTGTCTGTGGTGGAGGGTTGGATTCAGACAAAGTGTCTGCTTGAGAGTCTTTCTCCACTTTGACCACTGGCATTGTCATGGACAGTTCAAAAGTGTCCCAGGAATCAAATTATAAAGTGAACTTACTTCAAATGCTGTCCAGCACTGGTACTTCCACAGTCTGTCTCAAACAAATTTGATCCTGGACTGTGGAAACAGACAATCCGCCCAGGTAAATCACATTTGTTTTTCACAACTCACTGTCTTTGAGTCCAAATCCAACAGTCCTTCAAAAGCAGTGGGAAAATTTTGCTTTTCCAAGAAATCCTGTTTCGTTAAACGTAGTGTTTATTCAGCTTATTCCCACAGTTTGTTGTCAAGTTAAACTGACGGGTTAAGGTGTAAGAGCGCCATGCGTAGTGTTTAAGGTGTGTGTACGAATGACTCACCCAGTGTTACCTGAAGAGTGTATTACCTCCACAGGGCAGCTGAGGGGCCACACCCCCCTGTAAGCATCACATGCTCTCAGCATACCTCAGCCTTGTAAGGGCCTATTGTTCATGTTTGACAAAGTCTGCATACTTTGTGATGGAAAATCTCTATTTCAAGTACATGTGGCTGTAATAAATGATTGATATTTTGAAGTTTAATAATATTAAATAATAATCTACTTTTTCAGTTTGATTTCAAAACATTTCAAAACACAGTTAATCAAAAAATAAATACACCTTACAAGTACTTGCAACTATCAGATTTATTCTATGCGGGACCGGTTTTAGTTTCATGGACCGTAATTGTTAAAACAAATATTGTTTCCCCTTCATATTCAAATTCCCCTTTAAAGCCAACCTCAGTTTATTTTAAAAAGTCCAAAATGATCCATGTTGTTTTGATGTTTAACACTAAAAGACTTCTTTAGTGGTAAATTAACCTATGAGTTGTTTTTCTACCTTGCTTCCTTGTTTGTTTTGTGCCAGTGGTTGGACAAGCCAGCTGTGTTAAGAGATGTAAATGTTTTCCAGACAAAGGCCGTCGTGTGATTTCAGCATGCAAAATATCGGACATCATCATAATCCCTGGACGTAACCCGAGAGACAGGAATAACCAACAATGGAAATTGTTCATTGAAGTGACTTTTTACTGTGAATCTCAATTGGTGATAATACTTACTGGAAGTGTTTTAAAGTTACTTTTTTTTTTGCAGTGCAGAAACTTGCTGCACAGTTTGGATTTTTAGAGAGTCTTTTGACTCTTAGAGAGTCTTATCTGTGAAACCTTTGCTTTTAAGTGGACTTTAAACACTATTAAATCTTACTGGCACCGGTGACGGAGACAATGCTGATGCTCTGTGCTGCTCTGGTGGTATGAAGTCTGGGGACTCCACAGGGCTAGGGTTCACCACCTTAATCTCTTAAACAAACAGAGAGGAAAACACAGCAGCACACTCCCACCACTCAACACCAGGCTGGGTTAACACTGCGGGCATGTGTCAGAGCCGGAGTATGGTGAGAGAGCGTGGGTTTGCACAGACAAACAGCATGATGAAAGGTTTAGTCCTGTGGGGAGGGTCAGGGATGTGGCGCTTCTGGGTTGAACCTGGAATCACCCAGTTATAGGATGGGATGAGGAGTTCTTTTTTTAGGTCAACATGACAGTCCACATACTTGTTACCTGTTAATTCAGTTCACTTTAACTTTCCTGACATCGTGCTTGCCTTCAAAGATAAGGCAACTTACTAAAAATATAGAAGGTTGAACAAGAACTGAAGGTGTGCAAAAGTGTTTTATGAGCCAGGATGATTTAAGTTTGCATTATTTTAGTTTAAAATTATCCAGATATAATCTAGGTGTAATCTCTGGAAGCCTCACAGTCTCTGCTAGTTACTTTAGATCTTTACAGATTTATTTAAAAATTATTTAATTTTAGTTTTATATACATCATATTTACGACAGATTTTTTTTTTTTTAAATGTGTCATTAGAAATGCTTTTGTATGATGGTCATTTCAGTTTTATTACGTTAAACCCAGCATATATTACTCTTCATGGTGCACAGAGACAAACTATGCAGCAGTTAGATTAGATCATTGTGTAGAGGGCACGCAAAGCTACCTGACACCCTCATCAGTGAAAGGAGACTAGGAGAGGCAAATAAACAGGCCACTCGATCACAGTGGATAGTATTATTTGTCACTGTGAGCATTGCCTGCGAAAATGTAAATGCATGCAAATTTTTGGAAATACAATTAGCTGATTAATTGATTTGTACATATAGCTAGAAAGTGAAGTGCCAGCTGTTTTGATTGTCGCTGAAGTAATTTCTCAAATAAAGCTGCCTAAGATTCAATAGTTTCAGCTTCTGAAATGTGATTTAAACCATTGTAAACTGAAAACACACAGATCATCAGTGAGAATCAAGAGTGAAAAATAGGTGTTTATTTTTTTAACCCCCAATCCATGTGCTTTCTTTGGGGTCTTTTTTTAGTTCAGTTCAGCTCAGTTCATTGGATGAGAATAAGGATCAAGTGTCGGGCTGCTCAGCAAACAAGTTTTGGCTTTATTTGAATTAAGTGTACTCATTGCAAGTGGTATAAATTAATATTTGAACCTGTCAACCAAACCGTTTGAAATGGTAAATTCGATACCATGCTGTTAAGACACAATGTAAACACTGGGAATATTGCATTATGTTAATGCACTCTTATCCACATGACTGTAATAATGTGTTTGATTGTGTGGCTACTTCTCTTTAGCTTCTGACAGATGTGATAGACATGCAATGTAATTTGCAGTGGACCTCACCCTTTGCCTAAGACAGCTTCGTATGCTTTATGGTTATGAACAATTAGTGGTGAGTTATTTCTCAGGTACCTGTTGTTACTGGAGCTCAGGCTCATAGTTGCCATAGTTTGCTTATGTATCATGATTTGGCAATTGTACAGCATTTACTGTCTAATATTTGTTCATGAGCCTTTTACCTCAGTGTTTGTGCTGGTGGATTAAAAATATAGCTTATGCTGCTGAAAGGTGACTCTAATGTCAACATTTGTGATTAAAAGCGTTTTATAACGTGTTGACATGCTTTGGTGACTTAAATGATGCTCAGTTCATGCCAGATGGAAACTTGGAAGGTTCATATTTAGAAAGAAAACAAACTGGTGTGACAATGAATGCAAATTTTCTTATTTGTTAATTGCTTGTTTTTTCACTTTGCATGAAATGATAACTTGTAACGGCAAACCACGTGATCACCCGACTCTCCAGTTCTCCTCCGCTCTACAGCTCTCAGTAATGTAATTTCCAGCAATAGCAGGAAGCTGTTATATGAAAATCATAAACGCAAATAGCATTTAGAAACTAAAAAGCTAGATGGGATAGTGGAGACCAAAGTTGAGCTAAAAGTAGAGTCCATGTCCATTCACCAGGAGGACACAAACACAGATTATGATGCTAATGTTGCTCCACAACTGCATGTATAAATAAGCGAACACATTCACCATATCAACTTTATATGATGATAATGAATAAATGTGTTTATTGCTTGTTCGCCTTCCCTCCAAGTGAATCAGAAAATAAGTTTATGCTGATTTAAGCTTAAATTACATAACATTCCTTTCATGAAAAGCTATTGTAGCTTGGAGGTGAACAGTGGCAGCTACACACACGTGTAGAAGGTGGCCATGTTGCATTGTGCCAATTAGCAAGTATGAAAATGCTCTGAAAATTTTTTTTTTCAAATGTGACAGACAATTATGGAAAAAAAGATGCCAAATCAAACCTACCTTACAATATTACACATGAATTATACAAATATATATATTTAAATTATCTACTGTAGACAGTACATACTGTACATACCAAACTTACAGGTGCATTATTTAAAAAAAAGGCTTCTTAGATGCATTAATATAACCACATTTGTTGTAGAGTTTAAAATGTTAATGTAATTAGTTAAAGTTAAAATACAATTTCTCATGAATTTCATGTTCTTTTGTCTACACTTTGTGATCTCATGCAGCATGTGATGCTAAATCCAAGAGTACTTGGGTTTAGCATCACCGAGTATACGTTGGGCCCTTCAGAGATAAGGGCCCTAGAGCCATGCATTGATGCTGCTGTGAGAGGCCTCCACATGTCCATCACAGCGCAGTGTGGAGACGCAAATGATGGCTGTAGGCTGGGACAGCTGCGCAGGAGAGCAGGGCTGCAGCCAAGGCAAATGAAGGGCTCTTCACTTTGTGTCTCACATATACTTTTGGCTGTGCCAGAGAGAAACGGCTCTCTCCAAACAAAGACAAACAAATTAGACATTTGAATTTGAACACTCGACTTTAACCCTTTGGTGGCTGCACGTGGCAGGTGTCCTTTAATATTGATAGAAGATAAGGAGCACTTAGCTTGTCTATTAAATACAGTTGGTAAAAAGGGAAATTTCAAACCATTATATTTCAATGAACTTACTTGCACGTTTTTTTGGATCACCTGTACACAAGTTTATTTATGCAATTATTCAGCCCATCATATACAGCAGTGCAATGTATAAAATCACGCACATGCAAGTCAGGAGCTTCAGTTAATGTTCACATTGAAAAATGATGATCTCAGTGACTTGGACTGTAGCATGATTGTTGGTGAGTATTTCTGTAACTGCTGATCTCTTGGGATTTACGTGCTCAACAGTCTCTAGAGTTTTTACTCAGAATGATGTGGAAAAACAAAAATCATACAGTAAGTGACAGTTCTGCAGATTGTTGATGATGAGAGAGATGAGAGGAGAGTGGCCAGGCTGGTTGGAGCCGACAGAGAGGCAACAGTAACTCAGATAACCACTCTTTACAACTGTGGTGAGCAGGAAAGCATCTCAGAATGCACAACATGTTGAACCTGGGGTAGATGGACCACGTCAGGTTCTGCTCCTGTCAGCCATGAACAGAAAGCTGAGGCTGCAGTGGGCACAGGCTCACCAAACCTGGACATTTTGAAGATTGGAAAAACGTAGCCTGGTCTGATGAATCTGGGTCAGAATTTGGCTTCAACAGCATGAATCCATGGACCTGACCTGCCTTGTATCAACAATCCAGGCTGCTGTTGCTGGTGTAATTGTGTGGGGATTGTTTTCCTTGGCACAATTTGGGCCCCTTAATATCAATCAATCATCGCTTGAATGTCACATCTTCTAATGGCTGCTTCTGGCACAACAATGCACCATGTCACAAAGCAAAAGTCGTTTCAAACTGGTTTCATGAACATGACAATGAGTTCAGTGTGCTTCACTGGCCACTCCAGTCACCAGATCTGAATCCACCTTTGGGATGTGGTAGAACGGGAGGTTTACAGCATGAATGTGCAGCTGAGAAATCTGCTGAAATTATGTGATGCATCAAGAACTGAGGCTGTTTGAGAGCAGAGGGAGGTTCTACTCAATATTAGTGTGGTGTTCCTAATAAAATGCTCAGTGAGTTTACATCAAATCACATAATCATATTGACATTTCCACTTTATGGTAAGGATGGTTTTGTTGGTAAAGTCTGGAGCAGTATGTCACTGGCTGTCAGTGTTGTTATAATATTTAATGTCACATGTTAAGATGGGATTTTTAATTTGGTATCTTTGACAATCGTACGTGGAATTTGATTTTATGAGTTTAAAGTATGAGAGCTGAGGATTTCTTGATTAAAATATTTAGCTCTTCCTAGGATTCCACCTTGTAGGCAACTACTTTTGAAATATCAGAAATGAAATGCATAAGTAAACTTTTTGTTTACCTTCTGTACTGTATATTTACTGCATTTGGGGACTTCATTTTCAAAAGCCTTTTATAGAAAAAACATCATTATGTGAGTGCCCGGAGTTATAAAAATATTCTAAACATCCCCAAAAGTGCATAATATCCCTTAAAGGTACCGTTTTTATTAATTAATAAATAACTAATTATACCCTGCCAATCCTTTAATTGCAGATTTTTCCTAGAAGGATGACACTGTTGAGTCTTAAGACATGGTTTTGGGGTTCAGGTTAGAATTGGGTTTTGGTTAGGGTTAGGGTTAGGTATTCAGTTTGGATGGTTAAGGTTAAGGTAAGTGGCTAGGGAATGCACTGTGTCAATGAGTGTCCTCACAAAGATACAAGTGTGTGTGTGTGTGTACTCAGGCTGCCGTGGAGAAAGTGAAGGCTTCTTGTTTGCATTAGCAGCTGCAGGGGCTTGGTGAGGATGCAAAGTCCTGACGGTTGACTTGCTCCAAACCCGGGCCAGTTTACATAACTGAAGCACTGCACTGCCCAGGAAACCTGCCGTTAAATCATACTGTGTGTGACTCTGTTTGTGTGTATTTCTTATGTGCACACTGACACGTTGAATAAGCATGTGGATTCTGGGCATCTCTTCCCAAGAAGTGCTGCATTAGTGCACACCTCAATTCATGTGAATCAAACATATAATTACTGTGTAAATTTTAAGACTCTCAATTGACGTCAGAGTATACTACTGAAATTTTAGAAATGTTTTTTTGGATCAAAGGCTACAGTGGGAAAAAAATGGAAACTCTTATCTTAAAATACTGGTTCTACTGCCTCAAATTTCATGTAAATGAAAGTCCGTTTCATGCCAACACCAAAACGGTTTAAAACAAAATGCAGCAAACAGACCACACCCATCAGAGTCAATTAAACATTGTTAGATAATCTTGAGTCGCCACTTCAGAGCCAGATCAACTCCCTGAGTCAGCCAACAACACTCCAATCAGCACTTGTCAACTCAAACTAATTATCAGTGAAAAAAATCAACACTTTTTAACACTGAAGGGTGAGCGGTGTGATTGTAATGCAGAAGATCTGTGGAAAATAATAACAAGATAATGAGAATAAACCATCACTTTATTCGTTTGTTTACAGGTTGGTCTATGAAGTTATCAGCAGATAATGATCTTTAGATGATCAAATCATATTATGTATAATCAAATTATCTGTGTTTCTGTCACTGTTCGTGGGCAGTTGTGGATCAGGTTTTCTTCTTGTGTGACTCACACAGAGCCTGACTCACCCCTTACCTGATACCCGAGACAGCATCTGTATCCGAGCTCACAATTATAGTCATGCCTGGCTGCAAATGTCAGTGCCTCTATGTCAGTTGGGCTCTGTTAGGATCTATGTTTCAACACCTCATAGATGTCTCAGCCTGCACAGAGCCCAGGCAGCCACATATGAGCATTTTTACCCGTGCCTGCACCTGAAAAGAACCTCGGTTACACAATAGGATCCAACATTAGGATGGTTATACAGCAGCAGTCGAGCACCATCCTCCTTATTTTGTTCTACTTCATTAAACGGATTCATTTCTCTGTGTGTGTGTCTGCTGTCTGACACAGAGGCAGAGAGGAGGGTGGAGGGGGAAGAGTCAGAGGAGATGTGCTGTTACCACACAGAGCTTTTGTGGCTTTGGCAAAGTATTTCCCTTGGAGAGAAGCTTGGGCTGTCTTTCCTCTTGAGTTTTGCAGTACAGCTCATTCTGTGTGTGGGCGTGTAATGGCAGGCAATTCAGTCTGCTGAGTGATGTCATTTAAAAAAAAAAGGCAACTTGTTAAGTATTCAACTTTTTTTTTTTTTAAAGAAATACACTAGTCCACTTTCTTGCTGAGAGTAAGATCAGTATATTGATACCACTCTCAAGTCTGTTTGGTAAATATGAAACTAAAGCCAGCAGCCAGTTAGTTTAGCTTACCACAAAACACTGTCAACAGGGAAAACAGGAAACAACCTTACTCTGTCCAAAGGTAACAAATTCTGTAGTACTTCTAAAACTCACAAATTAACATGTTGTTTCTGTTTGTTTAGAAGAATAGTAAGAAATAATCCCACACATAACCCCTTGTAAAACCACAACAAGATAAAAATGAAATAACACGTGTTAGATAGTGAACTTTGGAGGTGCTGGTCGGTGGATTTGTTACTTTTGGAGAGAACCGGACTAGCTGTTTTCCCCTGTTTCCTTTGTGCTAGGTTGAGATAACCAGCTGCTGACTTCAGCTTCAAATTTTACTGCACAGATTTCAAAGTGGTATCAATCTTTTCTAACATTTCCTTTAATGCAAACAAAAACAAACAATCCAACGTGAACACGAGAACAATTCCACACCCATAAACCTTACCTGTGTGTAGCTACAGAAAAAAGGTGCAGTAACAATTTGGAAGCACAACCTTAACAAGACAGTTTAACCAGAGCATATAGGGTTTAACTTGATTTATTACATGGTCTCTGGTGTTTTTCTTGTCTGTGTGAGCTAGGCACCCTGCCAAAACCGTATCCCAATTATCGCATCAATAATGGGCAATTCATTTTTTAAAATCTTCAGTCTTAACTTGATTATAATCGCTGCTTCAGTCACAGGTATTGCAATTGTTCAGTGGTGCACAACAAGGCTTTTGTATGTCATTGCTGACAAGCTTTCACCGCCCCCTAAATCCTCTGATTCCTAAGCAGGAAGATACAGGTATTCATCCAGCTTCCACTGATATCCTTGAGCACAGTGTTGTGTTTTCTCAGCTGTCAGACTCTTGACATGTCTTTTTAAGCTTGGCAGATGAAGCACTTGTGGAAAGGGCCTTGGCTCTGAAAATGCATGTTTGTCATTATATGATGTTGAAGCTGCCGATTTTGTTTTAATATGAAGAGATGATTGATTTTTATACAAATGACTCATAAATGGTAAGTAGATTTTGTAAAACGATAGGTAATACCTCCTCAAATTATAAATCTGTGTTGTACACTAGACCTCAAACTTGGTGGCTTGTGACCCTTCAACTTAACCTCACTGTCCTAGAGGGGAACTTTGTCTTGTAGCCAGGTTAACCATACAATGCGCACAGAGATGTAAGCAAAGCATATATAAAACATGATCAAATACACAAGCCCTCAAACAACAGTAATACAAAATATTTGTAACAAATTTTTTAAACCTGCCTATCATCAGTGATTAAAACATTGTCCCCACCGATTTTATATGAAGGCCATTAGGATCTTGTGTATCTACCAGCAAATCCTAAACCCATCCTCTGTAGCCAAGCAATGCCTGTTTGTAACTCTTTATCACAGGTTGCATCTTTCTTTTAGCTGAGAGCAGTTCAACCAAAGAGTGAAATTCTGGCCACAAAGAAATATCTCAAAACATAGCACCCTGTTTTGTTTTCGCGCTTCGGTTTTTGTACTGATTAAGTGGATTTTGTTAACATTGGACAGAGTCAGGCTAGTTGTTTTCCCCTGTTTCTGGTCTTTGTGCTAAGTTAAGCAAACAGTCTCCAGCTACATGTTTACCATATCGGTCCAACTCTCAGCAAGAAAGCAAATAGGTGTATTTCCTGAAATGTCAAACTATTCCTTTAATCTTTTGATCCTTTTAGGGGTTTAAACAACTAGGTTTAGAACCAAAATCATAGCGTGCTCATCCACTTAGTAAAGTGCTTTTTAGATTTTATTTTGAGTTGAAGTAAAAGTTTTTGTGGTATACAGAAGTAACCTTCTCTAAATGGTAGATCTGAAAGAGTGTTTGTCTCTGTCCTTTGAATATTAGAATAAATATATCTGCTGTTGCCACAACTTATTTCAATGGCCAGTTATTTTTAGTACATTGTCTGGTCACAATTTCTGCCAAAATAATTACAGCTTTCTTCACTTAAGAGTGAGGACACATGCAACGGCAACAGTGGCACCACATCTGCATGCATGACTTGACTGAGAGACTCCAGCATGACCACTCAAACAGGATGTGGTGCAGAGCAGTCCACTTATGTGTGTATGTGTGTGTCAAGAAGAGAGAGCGGTTTCTGTGTATTGGGTGTTTTAGGTGTCACGCACACCTGTACCTGGGTTGTGCAGAGGGAGGCTTCCCTTATGACTCAACCTTGCTGGCCAAGTAAGACAGAGAGAGAGAGAAAGAGAGAAATCTAGATTGGTATGCTGTTTCTTTCCAGTGCCACCTGTGTGTCTGTTACTGTGGGATTTGTACCTCCTCAATCACTGACACTTGTGGATTACCTGTACTTAAGGCAAAAAGCCAAAACAAGCCACATCTTGTGTGCGAGCAATCAGGCACTCAAACACAGCATATCTTTGCCTTTGTGGCCAGAATCATCTAAAGATCTGGTACCAGTATAATTGCTGTAATTAGACCTGTAACAGAATGTTGTTTCAGTGTAAACCTTCCCAGTTGTAAATCTAATACATTTTTAAAATACACACAGACACCCTGAAGCAGTATTGTTTGAAAAACAGTTTTAATTTGATGCTGCATGTGGCATAATTGTGGATTTATTCTCCTGGTGCTTGGTGGGTCAGATGATAAATGGTCTTTGTGGTTTTGTTCAGAGGTGCCCTGAGCTTGTGCTTGGCAAAGACAGTCGAGCTCAGGTGTAAAGACAGGTTAAAGGTGGGCCAATGTTAAGGAAACATTATGTGTGAGTGAGTTAGGCTGAAAGAGAGAATAGGAAACACTGTTGAACAATGCTGATAATCTCCCTCATCAGAAACCGACTCACCCGGATTTCTCTCTGGGCAGGTGCAGGTAGAAGTCAGATCCAAAGCAGATACTTTACTTTTCTTTGTTTAGCTTTCATGGCTGAAGTCATGGTCTATTCACCGTCTATGCTGTCAGAGGGTTTATCAACGTACATAATATACTGTATGTCCATTACTTTTTACATATAGGATAACTAGGATGGAAGGAAGGAGGTGATTGAAAAGATTGGAATAGTGTGTCTGTATTCAGAGAGATTAAAAGCCTGGTCAGTAATCCAAATATCAACAAATCAAATACATTTAAAGCTCATATGATACAGTCATATACAGCTGTAATGTATGGAGAGCGATTTTATCAGCTGGTCTGTAGTTAAAGGGCGATTCTGGTTAATTATTACAACTTGGGTCTTATTTTTGTGAATTTGGCAATCTTTTTGGTAATACTAACTTTTTTCTGAAGTTAATCGCTGAGAAAAAAAAAATCATAGGGGACATAAACAGAGGGCATACATGTCTGAAACAAACCCCAGTTTAGCCAAACTTATTTGGAACAGAAAACAAAAATGCAAACCACCGTGCTCTCTCTAGTTTTGCAGGTTTTTGGTTTATATACTGTGGTTTGGCTAAATCATTGACTGTCTGATCATCTGAATGTGTGCATTTCTTGCCCCCTATTTACTACGTTGTGGTAAATTTTGTTGCTTGGTTTCCAGATTTCAGCAATTACATTAGTGAGCCGAAGGAGGGCTGAAGGAGGGGTAAAGGAGGCAGCAGAAACACATGCGAAGATAGCACAAAGGGGGATAACATGTAGCATTAGCAAAGGTGAAACTAGGATTTAGTCTGGGTTAAAATAAACACACATGCTGTGCGAGTCCATAATCTGAGCAGGTAAGGCTATTCTAAAACAGTTTTGTTCAGGAGGATGAAGCTTTGCTGCTTAACAAGTTATTCTGGATTCTTTCAGAAAAAGGACTTTATTTTTATGTCTGGGTGTCTCAAGTGAAGAGATAAAGTGAGTGATGACGAGGTATCCTCGTCAGACTATCAGTCCAACACCTGGATGCAGGTTGAAGTCTATAAGCTGCAGGTATAAATGCAGTAATAAGGTTATAAATGGACAATTTACAAAAAAAAAAAACAAACAAGACTTTGAAGTGCATGCGTGCATGTCATTGAAACTGAATGTTTGTGTGCACGTATGCATGAATAAGTGTGTATGATTTGGGCTGTGCTGGCAAGTTGATAAACTCAAGCACCTACACTCTGTCATGCATAGAGAGGTTTCAGCTGCACAATGGTAAAGTGATGGGTGTGACTGTCTCCAGGATTAAAGAAGGAGAATAGATCCAGAAATGGACAGGTTGGACCGCCTTGCTCACTGAGACTCCTCCTTAACGCAGAGAGGGGAAATCCTGACACTCTTTAATGTCTCAGGATCTGCAGCAGTGGGACTTACATTTAGTTTTTTTATAAGTCTGAGTTGATTTTAAATGTAAATTACACTTTTGAAGGCGCCAGGCTTGAGTGTGTTCCCTCTTGTGAATGTGAGCTGATGAAAGACATTTTTAAAAATTTATTCTGATTTCTTTCCCCTCTCAGGCTAATTGATTTGCTTGTGTATCAACTTTTTGTTTGGGACACCATTTGAATGAAGTGATGGATTTGCACACCAAATGTTGTCCCATTTTACTGTTTTGCATGCTGTGCGGCTGGTCCTTAACCTGGCACCATTTGTCATGAAAGCCCTTCTCTCTGGTTCACTGTTGGCCCACACTTAAAGAAGCTTTTACAAGCTAAACCACTGTGGAGAATTTATGACCAGGAATAAGCTACACTGAAGTTATTGTGCGCAGCACTGCCAAATAAATCTGGCTTAAAACCCAGTTTTTCATAAATAGGGTGGTGTATTGGAGAGTGAGCTTTTAGTTTTGTATGAAATAAGTAATAAATTCTCCATCACAGACTTTTTTTCCCCCCTGAACAACAGTTTCATTCTGCCTGCAGGTGTAATAACAAGACTTCTTGGAAGGTTGCTATAAAAACACATTAAACTATGAATACACCTTTCTTAAGTCCAATTCTGTACTTCTCCTATCTTTGTATTACTATGAATAAAATGCATATTCATTATATATAGTATTGTTTATATATTTATTTATTTTTGTTTGTTTATTGTTTTGATATTTCTAAGAAGCCTTGATCATAGAGCCAGAGCAATCTGTTCATTTACTGATCAGATAACTGATAGAAAAATAATCAGCAACTGGTTTGATAACTGAATAATTGTTTGTCATTTTCTAAGCGAAAAATTACAAATGTAAGATAGTTCCATCTTCTTGTGAGTTGGCTCTAAACTAATTGACACCATGTCAAAGATATCAGGGTGGCTACGTTTAGTTCAAAAGGATGACCAAAAAGTCGAGTGTAAAGTTTGCAAACAGGAATTTGCATATCACAGCTCAACAGACTACGTGGCATATCGTCTAACAAGGATATGCTGACAGTAGCTTTTTATGTCTATGTAGAATTCACTTAGCCTAATGAGGTCACCAGGTCAAGTGAACTTTGTGCACTGTGACTAATTTGGTTAATGTAGAGATAATGTGCAGATTTTTTTTTCCTTGCATCCAATCGGTTTGGTTGACTACAGCCCTGCTTTTCTTTGTTGCACACAACTGAATATCAGTTTGGGAAATTATGACTAGGTGTTTTTTTTTCACTGTTTTCTTATGAGTTGTGGACAAAATGAAACAATTCAATTCAAATCAATTAATCAAGAAAATAATATTAAATTTATTGATGATGAAAATGATTGTTAATTGCATCCCTTCTTGATTAACAATGCGTCTTATTAATTCAGTTTCAAATTTTAGTCAAATGATACTGTTTTGTCAAGTCCATTTCTTGCCATCAACCACACAGGATGTAATCTTTACATGTTTTAAGAATTTTGCTAATTTGTTTACACTTGCATTTACATCCTCACATTGTTCGATGCTCTGAACACAGTGACAGGCAAAGACTTTGGCATGGACGACAAACACATTGTTCCTTTGTCACGTGGAAATCATTATGCACCAGTGAGAGAGATAGAAGTCCCCAGAAACGGAAAGAACGGTGGTAAAATGATTTTCTTTCAAATAATATTAGATGGATTTGTGTAGAAAGCTATGGATTTGTCTGATTATATTAAGTATTAAATGAATCTTGTCTTATCATCCTGTCATCATTAAGACAGCATAAACCTTTACACAAAACATTCACTTCTTTTAGATCTCAGCGTGTAAGCCTGAGTGACAGAGACCCTCACGGGGACGGATGACAGAGTTTGTGTTGGAAGTGAAACCAGGCCTGGAAACAAACTCAGACCTGACAGACAAGCATGGCGTCAGACCCCCAGAGACCCTCACGGTATGATTACCAAATATGCAAGAACACACACTCACATGCACAGACATAAAATACCTCCTCCGTGTTGGCGCTTACATGCTTCTTTCGGTCTCCACCTCTTTTCTCTCCCTCTCTCTGCTGCTGCCGCCATATAGCTGCCTGACCTGTCTTACTGCCTCGTTTGTCATCTCCAATCACTTGCTCTTTGAGCAGCTCTGACAGACAGGGGTATTAGCTGCCTCTGTCTGGTGTTGAGAGCTGGGCTTTCCTGCTGAATAGAGAAACTATGTATGAACGCTGCAGAAAAACATGTAATGACACACACCAGGGTACTTCTACCAACAGCTGCTCCTCAGAGTTCATGAGTGTTATTGTGTGTGTGAATTAATTTTCTTTTTACTTTACATTTCCTCTATTTTAATTTACCTTTTTATGTTTTCTTCTCTGGTGTGTGCTTTTAAGTGTGTGTAAGTGGACAGAAGTGTAGAAACCAGTGGTGGAAAAAGATTATTCAGATCATTTACTTAAGTAAAAGTAGCAACATCAAACTGTGAAGATAGTACAAGTAAAATCAAAGTCAATATTAGAATTGTTACAAATAACACTGGAAATGCTTTTTGAATATAATAATAATAATAATAATAATAATAATAATAATAATAATAATAATAATAATAATAATAATAATAATAATTTCGCATTGATTTGTTTTTTTAATTTACAGGAAAGTAAAGATAATCAGTGCCAAAAAAAGTTTTTTTAAACTAAAGCACTGTACTTAAGTGAATGTACTTAGTTACTTTCCACCACTGTTAGCCAAAGTAGAGGCCAAAGTGAGTGTGTTGATGATGTGAACTGATGTCTACATGACTACATTTCAGTGGAAAGTATTGCATTTTTTTTTTTTACTTCACCACAGTTGTTTGATATCTCTAATAGTGAGTTACTTTACATTTAAAACATAAAATAAGTTTATAGAATATGATGCTTTGTCCTGGATTAAACCGCCCAACAATATACCAAGTAGTGAAAATTAGCTCCAGGTGAATGTACTCCATCCTTAAAATGCTCATTTCTGCCTCAGTATAATCACTGAATAATTTAGCACAGCATTATGTAACTCAGTGCTTAACATTTATTATCATATCACAGAGGCCATTCTCCACAACGTAAAAAAGTGACAAAAACAATGCACCTATATGAGAAACTGAGTAGATATTAATGTGATTTAATTTAACGTGAGTGTTTTGTTTGTTTTTTGTTTTTTTAAATAAATGCAGTACTATGTATACAGTATATTTTACATGAGAGAGTAGGCAGTAGAACCAGTTTTAACGTATCGTAGGTCGTTGGAGGTACTAGAGTTTGATACGGACTGTTCCCTTGGATCAGCGAGTATGTGGGTGTCTTGCGGTCTGCTGCGGTTTGGGGTTGGCCAAAAAACAGATGCAGCCTGCCATTCATGCATTAAGAGCTGTGGTGGATTCAAGTGTCAAATATGATGGAGTGGCTGACTACACAGCCAGTTTAAGCTTGCCGTGACTGGCTAGTTGAGCAGATGACTGAGCGTGCGGCATCGCTTCTCTTTACACGCAAACTACATGAATCAGTTGAGCTTTCTCAGCATAGCTCAACGTAGCCGCTCTGACTGAAAACACAACTCGGAGGCTGCTCAAATTAGATGACGTTTATTTTAAAATAAAAGTCAGCTGTAAGAAAGGTGCAGCAGCCATGTGAGCGTGTCAGTGTCTGTAACGCAGGCCGGCGTGGGCAGGCACGACGGCTGTGACGAAGTTTGAGGAAAAGTAGCTGCTGTCTCGGTGGCGCTGCGTCCAAGCAGGCCACCCACCAGGAGAGAGGGTCTGAGGAATGCTTTTTACTGGATTGCTTGTCTTGTACCCCCCTCCCATTCCTCCTCCTCAGACCTACAGTGTGTGTGTGGGCATGTGTCAGAAATGGCATTAAATACACGAGAGACGACTGCGTGTGTGTAGGTCGCTGGGTGTTAGTGTGTTTTTGTTTGCTTGGATGTGGATTTTCCACGTGTTGTGGTTCTGAGTCAGTGGTACTTTTGTGTCCAGCTCGCTGACAGACTTTTTCAAGGAAACAGTGTAGAAGAGGGTGTTGATTATTTAACCAACAGAAAATTATGCAGAATTTCTTTTTGATCTCTGGGAGTGTGTAAAGGGGAATTCCACTAATTTTACTCCCCACAGCGTCTGTTTACAGGTCTTGGTACAGGTTG
The DNA here is from genome assembly GCA_037833715.1 of Toxotes lorentzi. Classification (NCBI taxonomy): domain Eukaryota; kingdom Metazoa; phylum Chordata; class Actinopteri; family Toxotidae; genus Toxotes; species Toxotes lorentzi. The sequence continues at coordinate 8,452,351 of JBBMJY010000020.1, forward strand.
TAGAAAGTTTTTTTTGCACCTCTGTTGCACACTCCTTAAGTCTGCTTGTTGATAGAAGCTTGAGACAACATTAGCTGTTACTAGCATAACACACCGGAATCTGTCTCAGCTGTTGAGTTGCAATGTGGGAAATGTAGGCGCCAGGTTTGGACAAGAAAGAAGGGTGTTTTTAATAAAATAATGATAGCGCTGGTTCTGCTGCATCCATTTTGATGCTTTTTTAAACAGCTCACATATGAATGCTGGTTTCCTTGGACGCGTTTTACCAACAAGAGGAAGACACAGCAAAAATGGGCTGAAATGTTAATCCCTGAAATTTAAAAACAAATAGGATACGATTTGGTATACTTTTGGGTAGTTGCATCTAAAACAATATATTAAATGATTACATAGTTTTTATACAAAAAAATAACTAGTTATTGTAGATGTCAAATATATGTTAAAAGTTCAATGTTTGCTTCTGAAATGCAGTGAAGTGGAAGTAAAAAGTAGTATAAAATGGAAATACTTAAGCAGACTACGTTCAGCCACTGCTCACAGTCTATGGTTGAGCACAATGTGTGTTTTTTTTTGCCCTCAAATATAAAAACACCAAATTAAAAAAAAAGACAAAAGTACCAGGAAATATAAATATAAACTGCTTTCCAAGTATACTCCATGTGGAGCACTGTAAACTTACCACCACTAGAGGATGCATTATTTCAAGTATTACAGAGCAGCAGAGTGAGTGAGACTCAGGCAGGTAGCTGGCACGGTTTCATAAACAAAATTTAATAGGAGACGCCCTATATCCACAATATCCACCTGTACACAATGACAGTGCCAGTTACTGTAGCTTGTGGTCGACAGAAGGGTTTGTAGACTTACCTGCAACCTGCAAGCAGTCAAACAAAGTGTAGGCTGTGTCTATATTTGCTGTCAGCGAAGCGACAGGCCACAGGGTGTGTGACTATGAGGGTGACATGCTCTGATGCTATTCAAAAGACCTGGCTGACTTTAGTCTGCTGCAGGATGTTACAGCAGCCCCCCTAAACTGGATCAATCTCAACCCTGTGTGTGTAGAATGTGAGAGTGAGAGTGTGTGTGCTGCAGCAGGACAGAGGGACAGGAGGTTTAAACTGCCTGCACAAAGAAAGGGTGTAGCCAGATTGACTGGTAGTGAAAGATAATAGGTGGGGACCAGAAAAGGTCTCACCACACATCTGATGTTATCTGCTGTTACATAGTTATAAACTGAAGTGGCTTATCAGATTGTCATGAATGGGAAGTTCCTCCGTATCTTACTGCATTGTATTATTTTTTTTTTTTACAATGACGTTGGCTAAACTTTCATAACTGAGCATCAGTGTGCAAAACTGCTCTGACAAAAATTCCTCTTTATAGTAAATTGCAATGCAATGAAGATTTGTGTTTGTGTTTAAAGGTAATTGTAGAAAGAATACCCTTCATAAAATATCAAAAGTAAAAATACTTAATATGTAGAAAACTGGCTTCTTGCAGTGCTACGTTACTATATATTATCAAATATTATTTTCAACACATTGATGTGCATTTTTTTTTGTTGCTGTTATTCGAGGTGAAACCAATTTGAACTACTTAATATATTGCTCAATGTTTAACATTACATCATATTTAATACATCACATTTTGGATGTAAACTGTAAGTGTAAGTACTTAAGTACAGTTTGACTGTATTTGTACTTAAAAATGGAGCTTGAGCAAATTGACATTTTTACTTTCCAGCTCTGTTGATAGCAATTGATTTATTATGTTTACCACAGCTCTACTATAATTCTTTATTTGTACAGGTTGTACCAAGTGTGCTTTGTATATCGCAGCTTACACGTGTAGACTTTTCATATTTTCTGGAGCCTTTAAGATGCTTGAAGCTGTTCTCATGTCTTTGATAATGTTGTGCTAACAGGATTATTAAGACATTTCAGTCATCTTGGAGGTACAAAAGAGATTTTCTCACCTGACCTACTTTTTCTTGTTTGGATTCTTGCAAGAGGACATGAAAGAATCCACCAGGAAAATAAATAATGTATCTAACTTCTTCTATTTGCTGAGCCAGGTCCCCGCTGTGTCTTCTCCATGTAATGAAAAACAGCAAGAGAAGTGTAGTGAAAGTAAAACAGCTGGTTAGAAAAAATCAAGCGATTTTATCTTCAGCTTGGGTCTAAATTAATTTACCTATCACGTACTTTTTGCTTGACTTAAAAATTCTGAGGGGAAGTGTGTATGAATGAAAAGTTCTAAGGGCAATAACCATTTCTCTGTATTTATTTGAATAAATTACATTGACTTATCACATTTTTTTTCTTTACATCAAGCATACAGTCTTAGAATCCAGTGCAAGAATAAAATAAAACAGAAACAGAAAAAAAACCCCAAAACAATCCAAAGACAATCATGTGCAGCACACAGAATCTCTCCTTTCACATTGCTTCTGGATAATATACTGTATATATACATCTATTCTGCATGTGTATACTTTTGTCACAGTTACAAAAATAAGATACGTTACTGTAGATGCGCGACTATACACACAAGGTGAAAACAAAACACAGAAAAGCTGTACAGTCCTCATTGAGGGCAAAGATACACACGATTGTTAAAAAACAGTGAAAGAGAAAAAGAAAGAAGGAACTGGATCAATTGGATCAAAATAAAAAAAGAAAAAGACAAAAAACAAAACAAAACACATGACCTCTTCAAACTATACCATTATTCTTCCCCAGCCAACAAAGTACACTGTCTGTTAAAGTTGTGCTTCCCTTTAAAAAAACACTTAACATGGGTTATCAGTTGATTTTGCATCATTATTGTAATTCTACTGAATATAATGAATTGGTCCTTTGAGACATCCATGTTTGTTTTAATGTTGAACACTGTCAGAGACAGTATATCTTAAATACCTCAGCATCAGAGGTTCTCTGCAACCCTGTCCCTGTGCATGTACAATATGCAAACCCAAACACACATCCCTCCCCCAAAAATACATGCACAACATTACTACAAGATGGGTGAAAAAAAAATTGTGTTACTGCTGCACAGATTATTTTGCAGGAGGGTTAATACATTGTCGACATTGCAGAGACTAAAACCCCAAGGATAATGTGCACTATGGCACCTCACTGCTCAGCTGACTAGAACATGTAATATCTGAGGCTGGTTTGATTTCTAGATTATTAGTACATCAGTTAAAGAAGGGAAGCAAATCCTGCACAATACTGCATACAGGCAAATAGCTGGTTAGGGAAAATGAAACATCGTGTAGAATATCTAACAGTTTTCTGAGGTCTGACATGACATGGAAAGGGAAAACCAGTGACTTTTTGTCCGGATTATCATGAAAAAGGCTGGTTTTAGTCTAAGTTGCATCATTTAATGAATCAGACATTTCAAGAAATGATTTCTCGTTCCACTCTGCCATTTGTGCACTCCTTTGTCCTCGTTAGAGAGTATTTGAAAGAGTATTGTTGTTGGCTACGTCTAGTTTTTTCTTAATCAGTGGCTTATAGACAGTTAAACTACAGAATACTAATCGGACTAATAGGGATGCAGCAAAAAGAGCTACACCTTCACTTCCAGAGAAGACAGCTGCCCCGGTGAGCAGTTAAATCCTATAAGTTATTATATCACAATACATCAACCATTTTTCACACAAATTGCTGCTAAAATACACGTCGGAGGATTGAAAAGTATGCACCATAATTTTCTTACATCACTTCAGACAGCTTAAACCTCACAACTTGCCTTTTTGAAAATCATGTCATCACTTCACTAATCACTGGCTAAGATATGTAATGTCACATACTTAAGAATACAGTTTTAGGCCCCCCCCCCCCTGCCCACCTTCATAAAAATACCAAAGAACTAGAGGTTTCGAGCTGCACCCTGTTACGTTGAACAGATTTACTGAAACCTTACTGTTAGAGTGAATTCAGATTTTTGTAGGTAACTTTGGTATCTAAATCACATATGACCAATCGTGCACATGTCGAAAGGTAAAAAAAAACCACCAAAAAACAAAAGAAAACACTATGAGTAATCTTGGTTGTAATTATCAACTAGATTAATCTGTCTAAAACTCTGAATAGTTAAAATGTGAGGACGTCCTTTGGATAGATTTTTAGCCCGAGTACGCCAAGAGACGACTACAGTTAAAAAAAAACCCCAAAAACCAAAAAAAAAACCAAACAAAAAAACAGGAGTATTTAAAATAAAACAAAATCAGCCAAACATATCTTTTTGTTTTTATAAGGTAAAACATTAAACACTTGAAACCATGCTTGACCTAGTGTCTCTAACAAACATGAAGCACATGGACCAATTTTTTTTTTTTAGTATGTGAGAAAAAAGTTTCTATCTACTGTAGAAGTTTTCACAAAATACAGTGAATGAGAGAAAATGGGAATTTAAGCTGTTCTGATAAACTCATGACGGACTGACAGCCAACTTAAACCGAGACAAAAGCCGGGACAGAAATGGATAAAATAACTATGGAAGCCTGAAGGTACCTCCTGGGACAAGGGGAAGCAACATCAATGCTGATTTTTCATAATTTAAAGTTTTTTTACACTCAAGTGGTGCATACTTGCTTTAACTCGTCATCAATCTCGTTCATATCGTCGTTCATTATTGTGTTGTTGCTGTTTTGACTCCTTTAAAGTGGAGCGCAGGCGGTTAGTAGGAATGTTTAGGAAAAGGTTACTGGGAATACCAGGGTGGAGGCCAGGATTTGTTTTGCCACTGTTGCAGACACAGCTGGTGGTCGTGACATCCTAGTGGGGCAGCGGCACCAGGATATCCACGTAGTTGATGGGGAAGAAGCCGGAGTTGCCGTGCAGCATCCCCTCGTACCAGTTTTCATCGATCTTATTGGTCAGGGTGATGATATCGCCTTCCTTGAAGCCTAGCTCACCTTCATTCTCGGGGTCAAAATCGTACAGTGCACGACAGCAGGGCTGGTCCATGGGGGCTGGAGAAAAGGAAGACGGTTGGAGACATGAGAGAAGAAAAGGAGAATTAGAAGAGAGGCTAGAAGTAGAGATGCTACATATATATTAGAGGCATAATGATCACAGGAAAAGCTTGTGAAAGGCTCACCTGGAGACCTGGCTGAAAGCGGGAAAGAAGAGGAAGCAGCAGAGGGGAGGAGAGAAAACAAAAGAGAGACACAAAGTATGACCATCAGTGACTACAAAAGTATAATTAGACATTGTTTGAAGGAATAGTTCAATATTTGGGGAAATACACACGTCATCACTGCATAGTCTTGGCCAGTCAAACACAAAAATACTGTTACACACTTTCCATAAAGCATAGCCACATCTCGGTGCAGTTGGTTTATTATTGGCCCCTTTGTGGCTACTGGAGGAAGAAACACCCGCAACAACTTCAATGTACCAGTTTGTGTTTTCTGCTCTATTTAATTTTTTTTTTAAATCTGTACCAAAAATGCAGTGTAAAACCAGCAATTCAGTGTTTGCTAGGGACCATTTCTGGGCTCTGAGCACTTTTCAGGCAGCAGAAGACTCCAGGAGGTTACTGCTCCAGGGCAAGAAACAATAGAGCGCATAAGCCAATAAAAATAATGAGTGAGCTTTAGAGGTGCTGGTAGGCAGATTTTGTTGCCTTTGGACAGACTCAAACTAGTTTTTTCACCCCGGTAATTATGCTGAGCTAACTACTAAGTTAGATGACTTCTGGCTTTAGCTTCATACTTATGGTCCAGGAATTATCTAATTATCTCCAAGTGAATAAGTGCATTTCCCAAAATGTCAGACTGTTCCTTAAACATTATAAAAATGATGAGAAATTTGATTTAAAAAAAAAGGGACAAAATAGAAACCATGGGTTAGACAGAAACAGCACTGCAGAAGAGCTGCACTGCAAACAAAAAATGCAGACAAAAACAACACTTCCACAAAGGTCCATATAAAGACAGATAGAAATAAGAGTGAGAGAGAGATTTTGCATCTCTTCCTAAGTCACTCTTGCTCACCTGGAGATCTTGCTGCAAAGGGAAAGGAGAAAACAAAGGTGAAAAAAGAGAATTTCATCAATAGCATTTTTTTTTGACTGATAGATGATGATGGATAAGTACAGAAGGCGAAGCAGTAAAGAGGTTAATAAAAAACAAAGCAAGAAGAAATGCAAGTTGAACAACTAATTGAAAGAGAGGCGGCGAGGCAGACAGACAAAGAAACAGGAGGAAAAGGCAGATCAGAAGACTGACAAGAGAACAAAACAGAAACAGCAAATGTTCATCTGCTGGTAATCTTTTCACTGTCACTGTCGGTCAGACATTCTTTGTACAGTGAGCGACAGCACTTGTTTTTCTGCAGTGTGGTTTTTGTCATTTGAGCAGCAATTTTCTTTAAAGATTAGTATTTTGGAATTTCACCTTTATTTGACAGAGACGGTAGAGAGACACAGAAAAGGCAGGGGGAGGGAGTGAGGGGGGAATGACATGCAGCAAAAGGCCCAGGCTGGATTTGAACCTGGGCCACTGCGGTAACATGTGGTATGTGTTCTGCCAGGTGGGCTACCAGGGAACCCCCGAGAGCAGTCTTCTTAAAAGAAACAAACAGAAAGAGAGATGGACAAAGGACAAGAAGGGTGAAGTGATGGAAGAGATATTGTTGTATCTCTCCAGGACTTCTGTCTCACCTGGAGACCTTGCTGCAAAGAGGAAACGGGAAACAACATGAGGGAAGGGGGAGAGGGAACAGCAGAAGTGGTTTTAAGTTTAACGAGGAAATGATGGGATTTTCCTCAACAAATGAACTGATGACCATACAGACTCAATTAACACATTGACGGGAAGTTTGACCTGGCTCACCTGGAGATCTCGCCCCTATAAGAACAAACAAAAATCATACGGGGAAAGAGAAAAGTGCAGAGTTGTATTTATTTGTTCTGGATTGATGGATATTCTGTTTGGTACAGGTAATAACTGAAATGGTGGGAAAAGGGCTGGGAAAAAGAAAGATGAAATTAGCAAACACAATAAATGTGCTATAAATTCTCAAACATCTTTTTATTTGCCTTAACTCGTGAAAGCACCAATTTTGAATGTGAAACTGAAACTGAGTGTATATGAATTGTGGGTTGCTGTTCTATTGCTAAATGCTAACACTGTTTATAATTGTTGGTGCATAAGTCTCTCTTAAAAAAGAGATCTCGCAGAGTGTTTAACTAACTATACACTTCTTGCTATTTTAATTAGAAACCTCTTTGCATTAAAAGGCTTCTAGTTGAGTGGATTAATCTGTTCTCTTCTCTGGGGGGCTTTTATTGTGAAACATCTGCAGTAAATGTTGTGTTTCCGAAGCTTACCATTAAGAAATTAAAGTGAAATTGACCAGAATCAATCAATAGATGTTTTGACATTGTAAATATGAGTATGTTGTAGTGATTAATGATTTTTTTCTCTGGCTTTTGACCTGCATCAGTATTGGCTTCTATTGGAGAATTTATAGCAAAAATGAAAAAGAAAGAGAGGGTTGTTAAAGGAAAGAAAAACATGAATTAGCAGAAACTAGCCCAGAAATGATCCTTTACAGGCAAATACTACTACAAAGTTTTCACATAATTTGAAACAGAAACTTGTTTCAACCCTACAGTGAGAGACTACAGTGTATATACAGAACCAGGACTCATTTCTGGACACGTTTCTGAACAGTGAGGTTCATATTCTGGGTCTCACCTGGAGAACGAGCACTGTGGATGCCTCCATTGTGGTTTTCACTGATGGAGAAGTCCAGAGACGTACGTGGTTTAGGAGCGTACTCTTTCCTCGGTTTGTTAGAAATATCCCTTATCCTGCAAAAAGTGGAAAACACAGAATTCATCAATACACAAATAATAAAGATTGACACTGATTTCATTCTGTTCTCTTGGCAATAATCGGCAAATAATAGTTCAAATATGACTCAAATCCTACATGTAAGTCCAGTGATGCATGGTAAAACAGAAAGACCCAGCGGAACAGAAAAGTGTCAGTACTGACCGTTCGTCGATCTTACTGGAGAGCTGTGTGAGGATCTCTGCAGCCCGGCTGTGGTACTCCACCTGGGCGTGGACCAGTGCGGCCAGCTGGCTCACCTGTTCAATCTGTTGATACAGACAGAAGAAGCACAGGATATTATTTACTACACACCGACATCGCTGGCAGATGATTGGTACTTAAAATCCAGACTCAGTCATCTCAGCTTGGGGTGCACTACTGATTTAGCTCTGAGTTTTTTTTTTTTGTTTTTTTTTTTAAATAATCATTTAGTCGATGAAATGTCATCAAATAATGAAAAATACCCATCCCAGTTTTCCAGAGCTAAAGTGACATCTTGAATTTGCTTGGTCTGTCTGACCAACAGTTCACAACCTAAAGATACTGTACTGATGTACATTAAAAATAAATTGTCATTTGTAGATGGAATAACCAATTTGCTAATAGTTTAAGCAATAATTCAGACTACTCTTGATGCAGATCCTGAACTTGTATGCTATAACTGTATGCTCTAAGGTGACATCTGGTTGAATATGGACCACATAAACACAGTGGTGCGTACCATGGATGGATGGTAGGACATTTACAAAGCCAGGTACAGTAGAATTGACTGGTGGTGGAGTGTAGCATTTGTACATTTTTAATTGCAGTACTCTGTCCACAAAAAGCAGGAGCTGATATTATAGAAAAGATGCAGGTTTCCAGTATGTAAAGGGGTCATGACCCCAATTCATTGCATCAATAAGAGAATAATGGAAATGGATGTAGTAGTCGGATAGAGCACCAGTGGAATGTTAGGGAAGATAAATACAGGTGGCTGTAAGACTCAAAAACCTAGAACGTGTAAGGAAAACATTACATCACTCACATCACTCTCCAACAGGTTGAACATGCTCTGCTCAGCAATCTCCTTGGAGTCGTCGAACTTCTCAAGTGCTTGTTTGATCTCGTCGTCTGTCACTTTTCCCTGACGTTTCTTCTTATAATCAAAGTCCAGGCGGCGACCCTGCATTTTCTTCAGGTGATGCTGCAAAAGAAAATCAGATGGCAAATCTGAATCCTTGACCTACAGATTGACTTAGATTATTCGTTTTTTTCCCTCCCCTGCCTGTTGTGTATCACAGTTCTGCACCCGTACCTGGATCTCCTTGAGATCTTTTTCATGGAGGTTCTGCAGTGGATCAATGAAGTTCTGCTTGACCTCCATGTCCAGAGCGTCCTTAACCTCTCCCAGCTCACGCATGGCTTCCCCAGCATCAATCAGAGCAAGGCCTGAAAAAAAAAGACACATTCAGACACCAAAAAAATACATATAACATTCATTTCAATGCCAGTGTATGGTTCATCTCCAGTAACGCTACCCTATTAGAATCTACAGCAGATTTTGAAGACAGATTTTTTTTCCTTTAAACATTTTAATGCCTTCACTTGTGAATAACAAAGGAAACTTCAGGCATCTTGTCTGGAAAACAGCCTCATGCATTTTTCATTGCATTGTTACTGCGTCCTTGAGGGAATAAAATTATGCCACTTTGTTCTTGTGATGCCTCTAAAAAAAGTGTTTCTCCCCTTTCTGTTCTGCAGCTCACCAAAGGTCGACTCCTCTCCGAGCTCCCTGCCAAACCTCTGCATGGTCTCTCCCAGGATGGCCTCGGTCTGTGTGTAGCCCGGTCCCTTCTCCTGGCCCCGGATACGTGACATGGAGTTCATCATACTCATCTTAGCTCTGGTGGCTATAAAGACAAGGCACTAATGAAACCAAACACCTCTGGGCTAAGTGTTTGACCATGTCTTAAATTTGTAATCAGATGACGCATTGCCTGAGGTACCAAAGTGAACCTTATTAAAATGCTTGACTGCCATTTGTTGTTGGAAGTTAATTTGGAGCTTATTTCATGTGAGGAAAGTTGTGAGTTTCATTCTTTTTAAACAGGTCCCACAATGATTACTTGGCTACAAGTAGTAGAACATGAGAAAGAATATTCAGTTTCACTATTTTGGAAAATTTATAGGCATAAAAGGCCAATAAGCCTCTAAGAAAAACTGTTTGATGTAAACAACATGTCAAGGGATATAGATAAAATCAGTACTCGTTATCAAACTAAAAACCAAAAAGGGCTGACACACCTTCATATACAAGGCAATTAAATTAAGGAATTCACAACAATAATACACTTAAAAATATACTAATACAACAGGTATATGTCAATCATTAGTACTGAATTATTGGCCGGGCCTAATGCGTAAGTCTATAGGACTATGTACTGTATATAAGTGATTGTGTGTCTGTGTGGTCATGTGCTTACTATGTGTAGTATATTTTTGAAAATGTATTTGAACACTTTTAATAGTGACTCTTAGGAGACTAGCCTTTGGGCTAAAAGAGATTCAAATAAACAAAGCCATCACATTCACATGCTAGTATCGTGCACAGCTAGCTCATGTCACCTGGGTTTGGCTGCAGATACTCAGTGGTCTTGGCAATGATGTCCATCACTGCCCGAGTGGTGGTGTCCACCTTCTGTAAACCACAACACGTGGAAGGAAACAGAAACAGAAGGTCCAGAAATAGCAGTTTAGAAGAAGATGTGGATAGTAACAAAGACAGTTAAAGGCTGAGAGACTGTGGGAGAGGAAGACAGGAATATAACAGCAACAAAACAATTTATGGATCTTTAAACCAGCCATGTAGCAGATAAAAAGAAGAAGGATCAAAAAGAAAGTGTTGCTTTGTTCTGCAGCTTGATGGTGAGAGGTGCAGAGCTGAGAGCCAGCATCGCTTCTGTGTTCTTGTTTCAGTGTGATGAGACTCGCCATTCCCCCAACAGCCTCTCTCTACACCACATTAGAATCACTAATATGTGAAAACAAGTGATCACATGTAATTACACACATACGCTAATCACATACTGTATTACGCAGTGATACTTAAAAATATATAAGCACTCATTTGTACATAAATGTATTCATTATAGCTCACATACAGAAAAAGAAACATACAGTATGTAGTTTCTTTGAGACAGTATCATTCTTTTTGAGCAAAGATTTAGTCCCTCTAGAGTTAGCCAGGTTGTTAAAATGGTGGACAACAACACTGTTGGTGTTGTAATAATTTAGTATTCTCCTGCACAGATCTGTTTGGATTGATTGACTGATTGATTGATTTGATTGTCCAGTGATGAATCTAGTAATAATCTCTAGTATTGGCTGTTGCTCCGAATAAGATGGTAATGGGAAATTGAATTGGGTTAAATCTCGCCTTTTCCATTTCAGTGAAGTCCTCATCGAGCTTCGTTCCTTCTGCTCCTCCGACTTTCTCGCTAACTTTCTGCAAAACAAAGAAAAGACAAAGAAACAGGTTAAGGTTTTAGCTTTGATCTGCATGAGAAAATTGTAGTGCAATTTTAGTGGGCGTAATTAAATGTTACAAATTCCAGAGAGGTCAAAAATCCAATTCAACAGTTGTCAGTGTTGAAGTCCATAACTGAAATGACAGGAAAGACGAACCCAGCCATTGTATGTGGATGATTGGTGAAGGGAACAAGAAAAAGGGGAAAGACTTTGTCATTTCATGTGTTGCACATGGACTACACATGGATACAACAAATGGAAAAAAAAATTGACAGATAAGGATCTGCCAGATTCCATTCTCTGACTATTTTTATAAACGGCAAAATGGAAATGTTTATTATCACGTTGTGTATTTATCTGAAACTTTAGCCTTGCTGATGAATCAGTAAGATAAGAAAAAGATACTGTTCTTCACTAAATTGCGTATCAAGTGACATGTAGGTTGCAGTCAGAGAATAGTTTGCCTGGTCAGGATGTGACGTGCGAAATAGTGTGTCTGCAAAATCAACCAAGTCACAACCTCTGCATTCCAGTTAAGTTAATGTCAGACACCAAATATCAGCTTGACCTTGTTTTTTACATAACAGAGCAGTTTCGTTAACAATCATACCGCTGTGTGCACCTCACCTCTCACCAGCACTCACAGATAACAACGTCAGGAGTGTGTTAGTGATCTTTAATGGAGTAAACGTGGCATTTTTGTGTTATCAATGGGTGTCGTGTCTCTTGTCACAGCTAAACACTAAACAACAGCTTCCCGACCTTTTTAGCTTGAGACCCATTAAAATGAAGACATGTGTGCCCTATTGTTGTAGGCTGAGGTGTCTTTAAGTTCTAAGCAGTTGATTCTGAGAGTGATTTATTTAATCTCTCAGACTGGTTTGTTGAATTATTTTTAGAGGACAGGGGGGATAAAATATTCATTCATTCATTCATCTTCTATACCGCTTGATGAGTCAGGGTCGCGGGGAGCTAGATAAAATATCTCACAAGAAAAAAAAAAAAAGTGTTCAGATTTTTCTTGAAACTCCTCAGAGCTCTAATATGATAATATATACACACAAACAACAAAAGCAACTTAGACACCAACATATAGCTTGCAGCTAATGTAGGCGCATATACCTATCTACATTTTTTTATGCACGCACACCCCTTGTACCCTTGACAAGAGGCAGTGTGTTAGCTCCAGACTTTATAATGACAATGACAGATCGCCGTTCAATAATGCTGAGATTCTCCATCACAGCTGGAGACAAATGCAGTGGCAGAAGTGGTGAAACAGTATTAGAAAGAAAGGAAGAGTTTAGTATGGAAAGCAAAAAGCTGCAAGGTTGGCCATACAGCTGTGGCACAGATCCATGAGCCAGGACATACACACAGTAATAACTCCTCTGGGCTCCCGTCCCCTAACACTCTGTCTGCTGATAATATTTCCTGCTCTGCCACCATCCAGCTCTGGTCTGTGATGTAACCAGATGCCTTGAGGGGGCAGCAAACTGACACAACAAGGCCAGACACGGCCCTCAGAGGAAGGACTGAGGGAGGAAAAAAAACTTTCAGGGAACGTCACAATGCGTGACTAAAGAAACCATGAAAGCAAAGGTCAGTGAATGAAACCTTTCCTCAAGGAAAAGACAGAAAAATCACAATGTACATGTACTTCTTGGACAGGATAGTGAATTTTACATTTTGGGTTCTTAAACATTCTTACTCAACTTTACACTGGCACTGATGTAGGAGAGGGAATGAATGATCCTGAAAGTGCAAAGTACTTCTCATGGGGTAAAACACAGAGGGGTGATCTGTGACAGACAGAGCAGGAGGGTTTATAAGACTAAGCCTGTGACAGCAGTTTATGCAGTGTAAGACTTTCTGAGGATTGGTGCTCTATGAGTCATCTTAGCAAAGTCTCTTCTGATCCCACTTGTGAAACAGCTCAATACTCTGACAGCTACGCAAAACACACACACACACACACACACACACACACACACACACACACACACACACAGTGGAAATCTAACAGCGAGCCACATTTCCTGTCATTAGTTTCACCTACACATCACTACAATGTCTCCAAATCCTCCTTGAGCTGGTTGCCATGGAGACAGGTATCTGCCCGTGCCTGGCTTATCAGGTAGTGTGTAGGTCTCAGCGTCTGTAACTTCCTGTTATTTCCCTCACTACTTTTCTCCCGTGTCGTATCCTTTCTTCTCCCCTGTCAGACCTGATGATCAAAGACTAACGGAGATACTTGCCTCACAAATGCAGCATCATCAAGACAATGACAACCTGAGCGGCTAAGACGGAAGTGTGGATGGCTGTAAAATAACATAACCTAGTCCACAGAACATGAGAAGTGATGTACACAGTGACACTTCTGGTGTTTATCCAAGCGCTCTAATCACATACTGTACTATTTTACACCAGGATACCTTAAGGATGCAGTTACGTGTAGCTACAACCTGGTTTCTGGTGCATACATGATATGATCAGATGGCACATACCTCTTTTTATATAGAAACTGGTATTTTAACTAAAAAAAAAACAATGCTATCTCCATTTGTGCTTCACATTAGACGTGGCACATTTTTTTGAGCTTTAATCTCAATAATATTTAGCAGTGCCTAACAGCTTTTCATGCAGGTTTTTATACATTTGAGGATGACAGCAGGTTAGTTACTTAGTTTCATGTCCATAATCTAACATATGAACTGACAGAAAGGTTTACACAAGCGCCTGAATTGGAATTAAAAAGATGCCAATACTCGAGATTATCAGCCTGCATACAGTAGCATGCACATTCAGGATGGAGACAGCAATTGTGCACAAGAATTACTCATTTTTTACTATACTAATATTATATATACTATATAATGTGTACAAAAAAACAAGTTATTTTCCAAAAGTGATTAATCTGACAATTATCTCCTAAATAAATTAATTATTTGGTCGGTCTATGAAATAGTAAAATTGTGAAAAATGTGCCTCACAGTTTTCACACACAAAAAAAAAGTGTTTCATCCAACCAATAGTCCAAATAGTCCAAATCCAAAGGTATTCAGTTTATACAAAGAAAAGCAACAAAGCCTCATGACTGAGAGGCTGAAACCAGGGATTGTTTGGCATTTTGTATTGAAAAACTCTTGAACGAATAATCGAACATCAAAATAGCAGCCCTAGTATAAATTATCAAAAAAATTTAGTCCCGATGCTTGCTGGGCTCTGCACAGACCACTGCTGGACAGAAGAGTCTTGCAGAAATATGAGCTCTTATCCACCAATTCTCCAAATGAACTGGACAACCACATATTACACTTCATATTTCTGCTTCCTCTCATGGCTTGTATCGAACAGTAAACGTGCCTATTTTTCCCACCATGTACATTAACTACTCCACAAATATTTACAATCATTAAAAAATGAAGGAACTAGGGAAAAGTAATGGTACACAGTGGGACAGAAATCTTATGTGTTGGTAGTGAGAACAGGTGAGTACTGGCTAAATTTAAGCACTGATTTACAGATCTGATCACTCATTGAAGCAAAAACCAGCAGTGCTTTGACTCTTGAGGACAAAGATTGAGTCAGAGCTGTGGTAAGAGCATTGGAGCTGGTCTTGGGTGATGCAGAAAGCTTCACCTCACGCAGTATTCAGAGCTCTAAATTCAAACATATCTTGTGTGTGTGAGCCTCTTTGTGTGTCCTACATCCATGATTTCTTTGGCTTAGAGACCGAGAGGGGTTAGGGAGTCAGAGTCAGAAGAAGTCATTCATTTCCTGAGCTAAATGGATAAGAATCGACTCAGTTGAGCAGCGCCTGTGGTGGCCTGCGTAAAGGCTGAGAGAAGAGGAGAAACTGAATGAATAAATGACTCGTTGGTGGCTGTTTTGAGTAAGTGGAACAGTGCCGCTGTGCACACTGCTGCCCATGGCTGCTGTCAGCGCATGTTCAAGCCCCAGACACTTGCAAAGCGGAGAGTAAAGACAGAGCCAGTGTTGTGATTTGATGGCTGCAAGCTGAAGAAATAGCAATTTAGTACAGTGATGGAAGGGAGATCTATGCAGGATGCCCTAACATGCATAAACACAGGCACATACACACAGGACAGGACTATATGGCATGTCACAGCCAATAACCGCGGGCCTGATGACTGATCCTTTACTCCCAGGAACTTACTAAATGTAACCAAGGCACAAGTCTCATCTACCGGCCCGGAAACCACCCATCAAAAACCTCCTGGGGAACCAGCAATGTCTCTGTGCTTTCACACATAACTGACTTCTTTGTCCCCTTAATCTGTCCCTCACTCAGAAACCCTTCTCTCTTTTCATTCTCCATCCCTCACTCTCTCTTAGCCCTCCCACTCCTCTTCTTCATCCTCCCTGCAGGGGAAGGACATGACAAGGTGAACCGCGCAGCAGTGGCAGCAGTGCGAAGTGAACTTTAAAGGGATGAGTAAAATGCGCAGTTGGCTCCTGGGAACAGCAGTGGCGTAGATGATGTGTAGCCTGTGACGCCACAACTTGCAACATCACATGTTAAGCACACGCACTCTGTAGCAGTGAAGGCTGTGTGTGCATGGTGCTGAAACATGCGAGTAAATGAACATGCAGCTGATTCGTGATTCCTCCAGACAGAGAAGTAATGAAGGGATAAGGTTTCACAGCAGAGCTTGGGGCAGGTTTTTTTTCTAATAAACTGCAGCCATTGTATTCTAGGCCACTATAATGTGATTTAATTTAAAGATCCACTCCAGACATGCTTTAAGACATATCAAAAATACTACCAAGAATTTTCTGGATAATATGTTTTCACTACAAAAAAGTACAATTACACCACTGATTAATAAGCAACCCAGATGAAATATTAAAAAGTTGTTCATTACTATTGAACGGTCAAACATCCAAGTGAAGTGACAATAAGCAAAACATTTGAGTTGAGAGGACAGTAACATAATGGTAAAAGATGCACAGAAATATCACTAAATGGATATGTGCAATGAACAAATGTTACTATTTCAGTATGGGCCATAGTGGGAGACCAGCTGACATTGTCATCCCTAGAGCTATGCTGCTGGCGTGGCTCTGGTTCACAGAAGGCTTTAGATCTCTCTCTTCACTCTCCATTTTTCGTCAACTGGCAGCTATGTAAACCAAATCAGACCAGATTAAATATGCTAAATCAGGAGAGGAAAAAAGCCCAGAGATCTTGCCAAGGGCTGCAGGGCGTCCTCCCTCCCTCCAAGTCCTAAAATCTCTTGCATCATCACTGGGGTCAGACAGCAGAATGTCCTGACTTGCTCTCACGGTGGATCTTTTTAAGGGTACAGCATTCATTGGGCCTCAGGTGGCAAAAACGAGGCGCAGAAGCTGGTCAGAAACCACATAAACTAAAAATAGGGCAGAGGTCAAAAAGAAATACACTGTGCTAACTTAAACACCGGCACCGCAAGAATCTGTCAAACTAAATACCATGAAACATCAGGTGTGTGACAGCTTATTTATTCATTTATAGACTTTTAAATTGTTTAAATTAAACTGGCATTATAATTTAAGATTTCGGTTTTAAAGGAAAACACTAAAACACATGATAAAAATCCTTATCCCATTTACGATAAAAAAAAATGTAAGCATTTCAATTTGACATTATGATTTCAAGAATAACTTTCTCTAGACTTTCAGAGCTTAATTCAACACTGATCTGTGTTGCAATTCTCCTACTATTCACCCCCCCTCAAAAACAACAACAACAACAACAACAACAACAAAAAAAAAAAAAATTACTGGATCACAAAAAGGTCTGCCCACACAGATTAATGAAAACACTCCTGGCAAACACTACAGGAGAGTTTAAACAGCAGGGCCCTACACCTGTGTACAACACCCTGAGCTAATACTATTAAACGGATGAGGAGGAAACTGACCTGGGACACACTCTGACACAGAAAGCGTCTGTTGATGCTTTTTAACGGAAGTCGAGGATCAGATTATGCTATTCACTGTAGAACACAGTGTGATCAATACCACAATATCATACCCAAACATGCATACGCAAGCCCGAGGTCATGATGATGGCTTATTCATTCATGTTTCTATGTCTTTATGTTTCTCAGAATCATAAATACATTTTGGATTGGTTCAGAAAATCCACAAGGAAAGATAAAACAATGCTTTTGCAGACATCACCAAAAAAAAAGGAAGCAATTTTTACTCTAACTACTATTATGGTATTCATTTGCTTTATCTGGTGTATTTCCTAATGTACATCACATAAAGAGCGAGAAAAACAAAGATGGTATGTTTGTGATATCTGTGTGACAAGAATACAATTGTTGTGTTTTTGGAAACCCCCATCAAACCCATGTGTCAGCTGGTGCTTAAATGCACTGTCAGCCTTGCAGAAAAATACTTAAAAAAGGGAAAAACCCAAGGACTTTGAAAACGTGTGAGGATGTGGAGTTCAACCATGGATTTCCTGAAAAATAATCCCATGGTAGATTCCCCAAACACAAAAAACTCTATTTGTTTTAAAGTACAAAGCTTTGACTTAAAGTAATGTACAGCCAAACCATTGGCTATATTCACGTATTTTGTCCTTTTTTTTTTTTTAAGTGTTTGCAATCTTTAAAATGTGTTTATAAATGTGGGGTAAAAGCTCTACTGTGCGTTTACTAAACACTAATGATGTTAAAACTGCAGAAACTCCATATATGTTATAAATGCTTCATACCAAAGTGTTTAGAACCAAGACTTCAAGTCGAAGGCCATGTTTTGTGAGGCTATACCTAAGCACAGCATTGCTTTGAGCTAAGGGAAGATAAGCAGAAGGGACATTTGCAGGTATTTGATTATGAACCACAGTACTGAACATAAAACCAGGAAAAAAACAAACAAACAAACTGTTTTTGCATCTTCATTATGTATGCATGAATGCAAAGCTCCATGTGTGCTGTACATCACCTACTGCCACATACTGCACTGTCCATACTGTAATAATATAATTGAATGTATTTTCAGCAGTCTTTTTACTGCTTCGCACCTATCAGCCTATACTTTTAGCATGCATGACTGTACTGTTAGCATTGGCATCAGTCACATGGCGCCCAATGTGAGGCGCACAAGGAGTGTGCTGCTGCTGCTACCGCTGCTCTCCTCCCCCCTGCCTCCCACGCCTCCTCCCTCCTCTTCTGCTCACTAGTCTAATCCCGGCTGGGCACACGGAGGCCCCTGCTTTAAATACGCAGAGGGTGGAAGAGGGAGATTAAAAATGACAAGAGTGATTAGTGAGGCTATTAGGAGGACAGCCCTGGCTGCTGGACAATAACAGGAGAGGATCTGACTCTTCTTGACAGCATTAAAACATCCCTCTCCACCTATCTGCTCCCTAACTGTCCTTTTTCTCCTCTGTGGAAAAGGATCTGAGTGGAAGCATCTCCAAAAATGTCACAGGGGAAAACCAATACTCTCATTACATTTTTCCCTCTCATTTAGTCTGCACTACAGTTCAGCAGGTATATATTGTACCTTTTATTCTCTGTAATTTTCACTTTGTGCAGGTGTGTTGTCAGAGAAGAAAAGGATGATAAAGGAAGACAGAGGTATGCAAAGAGAAAGGCTTGAGTCAGTTGGGAATATAACAGTGAACTGCAAAAACTTGCAAAGACTCAAAAACAATTGCATAACAGTACCCAGAAGATCTTTGTCTTGTCTCGTTTTTCTTTCTTGTTTTCAGATAGCCTCTCTCATTTTCTTCCTTCCTTTCTACTTCTATCTATATCTCTCCCTTTTCCCTCTTCTCAACTCCAAATACTCTCAATGCATTGCTGTTCTCATTGTCGCATTTCTCATGCAACACTGCGCCGAGTATTCTCACTGCTGGACTGTGACTCAAAAAAATGTCCAACTGCATTCACCTGAACTGGAATCTATGCTGCCACAGTTAAACCTTGAATTCAGCTGACCAGAGTTTCTACGGAAATAACACCAGAAGGACCAAACTGTGAATGGACATTAACACCTTATTTAGGAGCAAACCTATAATTGCCCCAGCTGTCCTGATAATAGACCTGTGCTCTCGTGGAATCAGGGAAAATCCATTTGTTAATCTTAAATCCTGGTGTTCAGAGCCAACAGGGGGGTGGCTGGTTCCTGCTCCAACTACAGCTGTTTCAGGATGATAGTAATCCTGTGGAAAATCAAGGCCCAGAGTGGCATTAGTGGGGAGAAAATTTGATAGTGTCACTGGTAGGGATGTTTCACAAAACCACAGAGAAACAAGTAACAGTCTACCGGGAAACAAAAGCTGTCCCCTAAATCACCTGCTAGGTTTAGACAATTCAGTACCTGAACAGACAGGTAGGCGTCAAGTACAGACTGACTGGATGAGCACCCAGACAGGACAGGGCGCCAACTGTTTCCTCTATCCAAACTCAAGCCAACATTAGTCCACTGGTTGGCCATGTTGCTTCACTGACCCCTATCCTCTCTGAGTGAGTGGCCTGTGGCTATCATAATCTGATTTGTAAGCCTTTGCATGGCTCTTATGCAACAGCAGGGATGAGTCTGTAGCTCGGGAGATATGTGCACACACTCCAATACATGCATGTACTGCTCGGTAAATGGGAGAAGAGGAGAAGAGGGGGAGGAGGGGGAGGAGGGGGAGGACCAGCTGGCACTGTGTGTGTGAGGAAAGCGTGCCAGAGTTTGTGAGCACTGGGATATGTGATGGTGATGATGATGAGACAAAGATGGAGGATGAGTAACAGCACACAGAGTGATGAGTTTTTGCTGCTACACGATGGGACTGTGTATGTGCGTCCCAATAGTGAATCTGTTTACTGTAAATGCACATCAGAACATTGAGTTATTTGTAACTGGAGTTGTAGTTGTAAGTGGATTATTGTTTTCACTATTTATGGCAAGGTATTTAAATTGGTTTGTGTAATTCATGGAAATTATAAAGTGAAAGTGAGAGTATCACAGTATACTCCAGGATACGCACCTTCGTGGAACAGTAATTAAAGGAACGAATCCTTCACCAATTGGAAGAATCTCCTCGATTGTGCTAAAACTGCTTCATGATAATGTTGCATTGCTAATGCTAAGTAGTTTCTGGACAATTACACTCACAGTATTCCCCTGCCAGACCACCTATAGTTCTGCCCGGCAACCAAAAAGAAGGTGTGAAAGACTCAATGTGTTCAATTTTCACTTTTAATTCCCTCTCGCAATCATTTTCTAACCACTCGCTGCCTTCCTCACCCATTTGTTAATACTACCTGTGAAGTCTCTCTTTTTGTTCATACTTAGCCCTTTCTTTCTAGACATCCGTTCTCTTTCCATCTTAATATCCTGTCTAACCAACACAACAACATTAGTGTTGCTGTTTCCCTTTTTAAACACTGAATTTGATCAATCATATTATTAAGAGCCAAAATAATGACGGGACCTTCCCGACTAAATACATATTTTTTAAAATGTAAAATTATATTTACGTTTCATTTTTTTATACATTTAATATATTTACTTGATTGTAGAATGACATTTTTTTGCCAGATTGACTCTTCATTTAAGAAGCAACTCAGCACCAACTGAAAATCTTGTTTTGGGTAATGTTAAGTGGTTTAATTTCTCACCTTGCTGTAGTGATGTAGAAGTGTACTCCACGGTGTGTCAGTACGCTGTGACATCACTGTTGGGTGTGGTCAGAGGTGCAACAGACTATAAACTTTCATAGAGTTTTACTAGAGGGACTGCGTTGACATTTTATTTCATTTTCAGTCAACAAAGCTCCCGTTGATCTGACGATGATCGGTTGAAGAAAAAAGTTGTTCACAGTATAGCTGAACACTTGACAAGTTCTGACATCAAAATGGAGGCATTTAAAGATATTGAATATTTGCTCACAACATCAGCTATTGGCATATTCATCTTGAAATATAAAAAATATCCGTACTGGTTAGAAACAAAGTCTCATTTTCATTCATCACCAACGGATAAGAGAAAGGAGTGTGACCCTGAAACAATGATTTTATGAACGATACTTCGTCCTCACATAGTGACTGACCATTCACTCAAACACACTCGAGAAACCACACACACACATACATTACAGACACACTGAAGCACAACCAGCTCCACACTAGCGTTCTCTTTCTCTGTACTTGATTGCCACGCTGCAATTTCCATTTCAAACGCGAGTGTGTCTCTCAGAGGAGATAATGACAGCGCTTTGAGGCCTGTAGAGGACTTGACTTTTTCCAGCACACAACTGAAAAGGGAAACATGTTTACTTATACAGTAGGTTCACAGTAATATCATTTTAATGTTTGCCCAGCAGTGTCATGAGTTAATGATGGTGTTGTCTAGAATAAAAAACACTGAAAATCAGTATTGATGAGAGCTATTAAAGCTCAGTTTCAGACTGCTGCCTCCACTGTGTGTGTGGATGTATCTGCAATCCACAGATTCATAACCACATCACCACACATCATCCTACAGATTATTGTACAGATACCGGTCAGAATAAAGTTCTGGACTGTAGATCTCTGTGGACAGTTTATTAGTCAGGTTAGTTTTAAGATACTCAGGCTACTGGCTTTAATTAGTGCAATTAAAAAAAAAAGATTTTATATTAACATCCTCCTTATATTGTCTTCTCACTTTTGAATAACATCCAGTCTGATCAATACTATTACCGGAGATGGGTTATTGCTGTTAGGGAGAAGGCACACTGCCTAAACAAAAAATTTAATGATCAGAATAGTCATAGTCATAGCTCAACAGCTTTTTTACTCAGTGAATCCAGAAAGAAGATGTTATAATATTCACTTTAAAATCATGATCAGATTAGGTAACTCTGGGGAGAGTGACACAGCAGCCATTTTATAGATCTGCTGCTTTCTTGACTCGTTGTGAGAAGCCATGGTGTTGGTTTTCTATCATTTCAGTCTCAAGAGGAAGATTCAGGAAATATGCTGGCATGTGTGTCCAAGCAGGAAAGACCCTTGCTGGTTTGTCCTTCTGAGAAGGTGTTTGACCTTTTACACAAATTGTTCCCACTCAGAAATACACAGACAATCACACACTCACAGAGGAGAGACAGTAGTGGTCAACTATGTGTTGTGTGGGCAGTGATTTAAAAAAACTAAAGAAAATCCGCATTTAACTCAGGCAATGTCAGAAACAATCCTCCCAAAAACAGCTATCAAATTATCAATAAGAAAACTCAAAGCTTGTGAAACTCTTTACCAAAGAAATTATTAACTCAAGGTCCACTTCCTGGCTTTCTCTGGTGGCCTTCAATGATGTAGGCCCATGAGAATTAGGATTATTCTGTCAAACTACTGTTCCCAAGGTTCAGTAATGACCTTTCACGCTCAGAGCTTTGGCAGTTCAGTGAGACTCTCATAACTATACATCTCAAACATCAGAAGACATGCCTTTGCCACTTCTTTGTTGTTTCATAAAAGAGCCTCAGGAGATGGTCAAGATGCAGAACATTTGATTATGGAGATGTAAAAGTCAAAGGAAAGCTTTAAAATTTACAGTCGTATGCATGTATGAAAAGAGAACGAATAATGAGTTCAGTGTGAGAAACAAAGAGAAGAAGACAGAGAGAAGATAGAAAGAAAAATTAGGCAAGGGCAGCAAAAATATATTAACTTAGAATAATATACTATAGCTATGAAGATGAATAGATTCTAACTCTACACCCTGTTATACTGTGTATTATATTGTTGAGCTGAAACAATCAATCAATTAGAGTTGATCAACAAATCATCAAAATGAATTGGTAACCATTTCCTAATTGCAGCTTATCAAATGCAATGATTTTCTGCTTTTCTTTGCCTGATGTGATTGTAAACTGAATATGTTCAGGTCTGAAAAAAAAAAGTTAATTTGAAAACTTCAGCTTGGGCTTTGGGAATCTCTGATCATTTAAAATGTTTTTGACATGTTATTAATCATTGTTATGTATTGTAAGATAAACAAAATTCATATTAATACATAAATAATAAATTAAACAAAGTTAGAAATGACAGGTAGAAAAACTGTGAGTGACAGAGGATCTGCAGCAACAGCAGGGGAACAAATAAGATAAAGAGAGGACAGTATGTCAAAGGGTATGTGCTGTGACAGCATGCCTGCAGAGAAACTGTGTGTGCATCATTAGGAAAAACAGGATCTTGACATAATCTACCCGGAGTGTACAGACTGTGCCTGTGGTCAGCGAGAGCGCCGGAGACACCAAACACACTCGAATAAGGTCCCTGAACCCAGCACAAGCTTTTCATACAACGACAGACTGAAGCAAAACAAACACTGCCTAAGATGAAAGAAGATTCTCCATCCTTGATGATGAAGATAAACGTCTTTTATTTCTAACTCCAAGCTAAACCGTCCAGCGGTGACAGCAGAATAATGGATCCTGGAAGAAACAAGCAGTCATGCATTTACACTAAAATCAATAAAGCAGCAAAAAACAGATTCCTCTACCTCCAAACACTACCACAGACATTCAATCACACTGCACCACTCCCTCCAAAATAAACAGTAGCATTAATACTACCAGTGGCTGGCATGGTCCATTAAAACAGGAGAAAATTGAAAAACCTCAGCTGACCAACATTCTGTGTATTTGATGTTGACTATCTGCTATTCAGCACCTGTCGGGTTTGATTAGATTTCCTGTCCATAAAGACGGTCATGACAGCAGGAGACAGACAAACCAGAAATGTAATGATACCCTGAATATTGATGACTACTGCTGAACTTTTATATTCATACATGGAGAGCTGTGTGCTGAGGAACACATATTTAAACTTAAACATGATAACCAATGTTAAAATAATGAAATATTTAGAGCTGAAATGATCCGCTGATGTGAATACATCCCCTCTGGAATATTGTAATGGGCATTTTTCACTTTTGAAAATATTTACTGTTACATTAAGCACCTTTAAAAGGAAGAAGTTACTTAAAAAAAGGTTGTCAGAATCCAGATTATGCTCTGATATATTATCAGAGGAAACCTTGTCTGTTACTAATACCTGTAAATCAATGTATTAAACTGTACATCTATTTCAGTCAATATGTCTCAGAACAAAAGACTGTAAAATGAAAGGCATATTACAGTTGACAGAGATCAAAACCAAAATACTAAACATTCCCTAGTTTAAGTTTCGCAGTTGTGAGGATTTGCATCATTTATTTAGTGAAGTAAACTGAAAGTATAGACAGTATATAATGTATGTACTTTTCAACTGGAAATCCCTGCTTACATGTCTGCAAATGCACACACATACATGAATGTCTCCCACCATACACTGGTGACATACATTTAATTCAAGGTGTCTAATACACTACTCTGTGAGTGGTGTTTGTCATATTAAGTCTGAACTGAAGGAAAATTACTTTGTTTACCATTAGGCTGTGGCACTGTGGTACAAGTCAAGAAGATGATGATGAAGGGCCTTGTTTACACAAAGCATCAGCGTGATTAAATTTCTCATTACTCGGCTGCATGGTAAACAATAACACCAGGGCAATTAACATATAATAGAAAGAGTTTGGTAATAATCAGCTACTAAATATAATAAATGTTTAGTATAGGTACTGAATTATACCAAGACAGAGCTTATATACTCCATGTGTCTCTTCAAATGATCATGCATACATGTCTGAGTATTTTTCAGTATAAATGAAAAATGGTGAATTAAAGGTTGGGGGAAAATGTGAAAATTGCATGTCAGCACTAAAATCCCCAGATGAAATCAACTAAAAATACTACCCCGAAAAAAAAAAAAAAAAGCAAGGAGGAGTCATAAAATCTCTGACCCCATCACATGGTACATTTGGCGGTCTGCTCTAGCACATGCAGCACGTTTCACAGATTACTGCTGCAGCGTTCTGACTCTGAGTCACACACAACTCCAATATAATGCAAAGTCACTGTGCTCTGATTAATCTGAGTATAATCCCTGACAAGCCATTCTGTCTCAGCTCTGCAGTCAGTGGGAGGACGCCGTACGTGTGTCCATGGATGAGATCAAATAACATGTTTTGTTTTTCTTTTACTGGGGGAGAGTGTATGCTGTCCACCCAAAAGACTGCTGGACCCCCACTTTAGCAGACATGTAAATACAATAAAGCACATCCTGTTCCCTCCTAACCCTCATTACTGTCCCTTCATGAGCAAAATTAGGCATTAGATTGAGGGCATGATGCTACAGCTGCCTGAAAGCACTGCCTTCCTCTCCTCTTTTGTTCCCAACATCCTCCTCTTCTCTCCACTTAACTCCATTACTTCCCTCCTCTCCTCTCTTCCTCTGCTACACTTTATCCCCTCTCCTCATCATCTTTTCTCCTGCTTTCTTCCTTGCTGTTCCACACTTTTCTAGCACAAATGGCCGCCCTCCTTAATTTTCAGCAATGCAACGAATGCATGTTATGCTGTGTCATTCTATTTTGCTCGACTGTTTTTTTTTTTATTTAAGCCATGTTTGTGGTGTGGATCTAGGGACTGCAATGATTTGTGACCTTGACAGTCACATTCCCATTGGCTAGAGAGATATTTTTATTGAAAAGCTGATGATGAATCCTGTTTATATTGTAGACAGTTCATGCCTAAATGTTCAGAAACAAAACTTAACAGTATGCAGTCATGATGCTAACCGTTCTGTTTACACCATCATCACACAGAAAAACTGCATAATACTGCCACACACATTTCTAGACACTTTCATGCTCACATCTCTATGAAATGGTTTCAAAAAGTCTTTTATTCTGACACCACCCTCTGGACAGTTCTTTAGTTCATTATGGCTACCAAAAACAAATTGTGGACTTCATCTTTTGCCACAACAGTCCAATTTTGTTTTCTTGTACAATGATCATTACAGAGAACGTGGCTCTGGACTCTTGTTTTTCTTTTTGTCATGTTTAGTATTATGTATTAAAACTATATCACTTCACTACTGCTCTTCTGCTTGAAATCTTGACTTAAAGCGCGCTTGTCTTGTGTTACTTGGTTCATGACCTCGGTTTGGTCAGTGACCTTTAACCCCGAGTTAATGCACTACGCATGACAGACAATACCTTGGGACAAGGTCTCTGGAGCTGTAAACACATCCATATCTGTAAATTATGTTGTATTACCCTTCATTATATCCACATCACATCGTCAGCTATAACAAAAGCCAATAACTAGCCCGGTGAATGGGTTTTGAGGAGAGTGTACTGAAGGCTTCTGGGTTATGGATTTTGCGACCTGAATGTCCCTGAAATAAAGGTGAGTGTGAGAGTATGATGGTTTAATTTAGTCTTATCAATGTTTCCAGTTATTTCCATGTATAAAGCTAAATTGCTTTGCTCTCTGCAGGAATGGAAACACATTAACTGTGGAATCATAACACAAGGAAAAACCTTACATGTTATTTTGTTGAGTAATATTACTGAACCTCATGCAGGTCATATTAATGGTCAATATCTCTGAAAGCATATTTTAGAGGGAAAATGAAAACAAAAGGACCAACCCATTAATTATGTTTGATAAGGCACACATTTTCCTAATGGTTAATAACAGGTTCAGAGAATTTCCCTTTTCAAGCTCCAAGCCATCGCCCGTCTCTCCTGCAGTGGTTGTTGCCCAGAATATGTAATATACCAGTCCTGAATAAAACATCAACCATGGCCTGAATACTGATGCTGAGAGAGGGAGGATGAGAAAGGAGGGAGTGGTGAAGAGGAAGAGAAACCACGGATAGCAATGAACCGCAGCTCACTTTCTATAGACGAACCAAAAAAAAAACCTCAAGTGACTGTCACTGTAACAATAAGAATGAATGAATGTGCAGAACACCACACACCACTGTTTTCATCACTCAGCACATCCTTCTTCTTTGACAGAGGCGAAAGTGGCTAAACATTGTTCATTCACGTTTTTTCTGGATGAGGACATTTAATGAGTTTACCTCACCAGTGCTCTTATTCAAAATGTGCCAACAGCATCTGACCACAGGACGAGCTAAGAATAGGACTGGTGCAGGCCGTGTCCGTCTGTCATTAACCTCCAGAACAAAGCTGACGTCAGAACACTCAGAACTCCACAGTCTGGTTTTCAACCCTGTGGCTACTGCATGTGCACTCCTGTCAAAAGTGATACCACTGACTGTTTATTAAGTTTCTGCTAAAATTCCCCCCATTCTATTCAATAGTTTTGCTATATCAAGGGGATTTATTGACATATACAGTATGTCAGACTAGTCACTGCATTGTTTCTTGCCATGCCTGTCCATTGCATTGTGTAGCAGCAGCTCTGGAGATGGTGAGTCATGTTTATCACATGCTCAAGATATCAAGTCAATATATGCTGTTGTGATGTTCTCTTGAGGATTAATGTACTGTCAGGGAAATGAATGAGAATATTTGCTGGAGGTGACATTTTACACTCAAACAATTCAAAAAACTGTCACTCCTGCCTTAATAAATAGCAAAACATGTCTGAGAACCAGTGAAAGATTTCCACTTCAGGAAGGGACCAGCTTTCAGCAGCCGGGATCAAATATCTGAGAAAGTTTTGCTGTTTGCGGAAAGTGAGGAGTAATAGATGCACTGCAAGGGAAGGAAATAAATTCAGATAAAAGGATGGGTGGTACTTTAGTGCAGGTACTGTACTGCTGGACTTGTTCCAGTGCAGCATCACATTTGCTGCATTGCTGATTTGAGCCAAACTGGATGCACTAAGTTGCCTGGGACAAGAGCATTCAATTCTTAGGAGACTACTTCAGCAATGTGTTTTTGTCCTCTGACTCATGAGCAGACATGAAGCATGAAGTCTGCAGATGATACTCAGCACAGTATCCCTAGGAACTCTATTGGATGATTCTGTACATCCCGATTTACATCTAATGCCAAGTTTCAGTGCCAATGCCAAGAAGTGTGCCACATATATAGAGAGGCCTAAAGTCAGGCTGTAGAGGTCAGACTGGTGGATGGGTGTGTAACACAACTAACTTCTGTGCAGGAGAGTGGAATTTTTGTCCCATCACAGATGAAAAAACATTTGTTGCTAGGTGATTGAAAAAAAAGGGGCGGTCTGAAAAGTTGGTAAATCTAGTGGCAAATTTGGCAACACTGCTTGTACATGATACAGAAACTATTTACGCCAGTTCATTCTGAAGTGAATGGGGAAACATCGTAGTAAGCCTTGGATTGTTGTTTGGGCAAAACCAGTAATTCGAAAATTTTTGAGAAAATTTTTATGTTTTTCTGACAACACTTTTAGATGATTGACTGCGAAAATAATGGGCAGATTAACCGATAAAGAAAACAGTTGTTAACTGCAGCCATACCCAGAATTAAGTAAAAAAAAAAAAAAAGACTGGCTACCAATATCAACGGACAAAACTCAGGTTGGCAGAAATTTCTCCTAAAGCTTGAAAAAAGGAAATCCCTACAGACTGGCTGTTCTCCAACTCTCTCTGTTCAACCTGGCTCAGTCCCTCCCCCTGCTCTTACCTTCAGTATCTCTTGGCTGAATTCTCCCTCTATCGCTCTGCCACTCCCTACCTGCTCAAGGGTGCTTTCTATCTCCCTCTCTTCCTACCTTCTTCTCTTCTCTTATCTCCCTTTCTTTGCTCCACTCTTTTTTGTCCCTCCCGCCCCATCTGTTATCTCCCAGCTGGATCTGTTTTACGTTGCACTGCAGTAGGCCTTGTGAGGATCCAGGCTGGATGAGTCACCCACTCACAATCTGCTGCCCTAAAGCCCTACAGGCGTCAGCCACATCCAAGGACCACACTGCTGTCCATGGGCACGGATGTACATCGATGTAAACTCATGTGCACTCTTGCACACTGCGTACCCTTTTCCAACGAAAGAAAGGCTCCAAATGCCTGTATGTTCACACACATACATAAAGAATAAAAATTAAATGGACCAAGAAAAAAGGTCCCTGATACTTAACTATGTGCCTTCAAGCTACAAAATGAAATGAGGTGGTTTCCAGATGACCAATAGAAATGCTACACACAATACAATTCATTCAGCACACACACACACTTGGAAACCTCTTGTCAAGCCAAGGCTGACAACGGAATAAAGGATTACTGCTCTACTATCCACTGTAAGAAATACCCTGCTCAAATCTGGATCACTGCTTCCTGATTCTTCAACACCTAATTGTACCCAGACAGATGTGGATTCCAACAATTACACATGT
Organism: Toxotes lorentzi; assembly: GCA_037833715.1. NCBI lineage: Eukaryota > Metazoa > Chordata > Actinopteri > Toxotidae > Toxotes > Toxotes lorentzi. The sequence continues at coordinate 8,481,945 of JBBMJY010000020.1, forward strand.
ATCTTGACGGTTTTGTCTCCACACAGACCACAATTGACATGATACTTCATGTTGCTCGTACATCTGTTCCTCAAATGTGTCTTGGCTGTGTTTTCCAGCTTTTCTCAGTGACATTTTAAAACAGCTGAAGAGGCGATGTAGTTCATCATCTGATATGTCTCACTAATCTGGAGATATAGAAGGTTTCACAGGTTGTTTCCAATTTGGGCTGTCAGAAAATTTGCATGTGTATTTTTTTAATCACAGCCAGAGAGGAAAAAAACTGGATGCACAAACCTGGTGTTACTGATTCAGTGGAAATGCCATCCTAAATTCATCACTGTGATTAGATTTTATAATAAATAACTTATAAGTATTATATGTCCATATGGCTTTGATCTGCAGCCAAGAGCATAGCTGACAGCCTGGTAGGTACAAGTATATTTAGAACACATTAGTCATTCTAAGATCTCAAAAAAGTCTTGTGGAAAGTGGACTCATTTGGATCTGCTTAAAAGCAATGGGATGCGTGCGTTACATTCACATGGACAAAAAAAATCTCCCATATTTAGACTTTTTACCATCAGTAAAAAGATGAAATTTAAGGCAACTGACTCTTACAAACTCTAACCTCACACTGAAACCAAAAAACTAAATTAAGTGGCTTTACATTTCTACAGGATGTGCACAGAATAAGCTGGACCTGTGAGGAAACTTGTCAGCCTCGCTCTGACATTGACAAGAAGCAAAACAACCACTTTATCTTGAAAAGCTGCAAGACCAAACCCCCCAAAGACTCTTTTTTTTGTTTCCTCTCTCTCACTTACCCTGGCACACTTTCTCAAGCTTTCTTGCCATCTTCTTCATCTCCTCTCTCTCTACTGCAGTTTCTATTTAATGAACACATTTTTGTCTTCCTGCTGGCAGCACAGGCTCTGAGATAAAACATGCACTCTTGCAGCCTCAAGATAAATATAAAAACTGGTGTTTAAACTTGGGTTTGATTAAACTATAACGATAAGCAGGGACTGCTGCACAGTGCAGTTTACTTTCTTTCCGAACCATTAGTCAAGTGGACATTACAGCCACAGATAAAAAGTCTCACAATATTAGCATGTTCAGGTGCATGCGCATACACACACACACACACGATCAGCTGCAGAGCGCGACACATACACACATGACTCTCTCCATGGGAGAAGAGGCATCATGAAAGTAGCATCTGCTCAAAGCATGACTCATTTGACTCAGAGGTAAAGCTGACTTGTGACGTAATAAGCGAGAAATGGTCACCCTTCAAAAGACGGAAAAAAAGACAGTTTCTCAGCTTCAAAGAAGAAGAGGGAAGAAATATAAGGTGTGGAAATATAAGGCTATATTTACTTTCTCTAAAATACAAATCATGTCTATGACTTACAATCTATTTCAGCCTATATAGAGATATATCACTTTATTACATAGTCCATGGTGACACTGAGTTATGGATTTCTTGGTTAATAAACAAATCACTTTAAAAAAAAGTAATTTCCAGTGGACCTGCTGGGTTTTACCCTTCATGCCCTGTGCTTCCCTTCCTTTTTTTTTTTTTTTTTTTTAAATGGCCCCAGTTATTTATGCACCACTCTGAGTCCCAGTGTCCTTGTGTGTGTGTGTGTGTGTGTGTGAGAGAGAGAGAGAGGGAGAGAGAGATGTCTTCTGTCAGGGAAAGGTGTGATTGTGCTTGTGTGAAATAAATTACCCAGTGAATTATGTGAAAAGGTGAAACTGAGGCTGTGTGAGCATGAGAGTGAGAGGGAATCTCATAAAATCCCAGTAACTCCATGGCATTTTGCCTTTTATGGTCTTCATTATGACCATAAGGTCTATAATGAAGAAATGTTGCAAGGTTCCATGCACAAGAATGAGGATCTTCTGTCCCTCACAAAGCAGCTGTTGTACACTTAACTTCAGACAAAGCTGCACTGCTAATTTGCAATTAGTGAGGCATAGGGCTATAAGGTCAATGCAGCATTTTAGGATTAACAATGTCTTCCAGTCTAAATATAAACTGGTTTGATGCTATTGTGGCTCCATTTCTTTATTTGTTTTTTTAATTTGATATCTGACTATACTAAGATAGCTATTTCCTTTAATATCTGAGTAGTACAAATGAACTGTTCCTCAGTTGTTTTTTCCATAAAATGTACAATGTTATTTTAACAATTTTGCATTTTATATATGGATATTGCTATACAAAGTTATATTTCTATGATACAGGAGTTTGTCTAGGGCTGCAACTAATGATTATTTCCTAATGATTATTTCATTATTGATTGATCTGCAGACCATTTTCTTCATTAACGTATAAAATATCAGAAAATTAAATTGATTTTTGAAAATAATTGCATATTAATTGTATGTCACTCTGCTTATTGATTGATTGACTAATTATTGCAGCTATAATTTTATCCATGTTGTCCCCTCCGAAGTGCACTGAGTCATGACAATGAGAAAAGATCCAATGATCTTGTGTAAAATAAACACCATCCATTCTGCCAAATCCCTGGTCTCAACCCTCAATCCCCTGACCTCCTCTGCTTGTGTCGAGGTGGGGGGTCTTGCCAAAGTATGGTTGGACAATGTGCGTGCCTATACGTGTGTATACAAGTAGCCAGATTGCTGGGTTGCTGCCTATGTGAGTCTGTGCCTGGATTACAGGACTGTGGCACCAGAACAGAGGGGCTGAGAGGAGCCTTCTGGCACTGGGAGTCTGGGGAAGAAGACATACTGTGTGTGTGTGTGTTGGGGGGCTAGAGTGGGGGTTGTAATGTTGAGGAACAGACAGCAGAGCACAGACAGAGATGGCTAACTGAGCCTAGAGCTGACTGAATTGCATTGGGAATAAAACTGAGTAATGAAGACTTTGCTGTGTAAAAATCTAAAGAGTCAGATGTATTCACTGCATATTTACACACTCGACCACACCTCTTTATGCATACACGCTGAGAGCCACATAACCGTATGCATATTTACAGGTATAAATGCTGATATGCCCCCCCACCTCGCACATACAGACGCATTTGAGGCTGTAGAGGACCATCTGCGGGGAGAGAGAGGGCTCTGCTAATGGGTGACAATAGACTCATCACACAGAATTAACACAATCTGTGCAGCCATCTAATGCCCCGTGTGGACTGCTGTCTACTTCCAATCTGATCAAACGAGCTCCTGATTAAACCCGAGGAGTGTGTTCACAGCTGAACAGGACCATTTCCAATTATTTTTCTTCCTTTTAATCCTTGAATATGATGTAACTCTTAGGTATGTTTTAGGGTTTGATTTTCAAGCTGCAAGTGCTGCTATTCGAGAATATGCTATGGAAATTTAATCACAGCATTCTTGTGTCGGGCCTTCATCATCTACACCAGCCTCTCAAATGTCAGTGTAAGATTAACAGTAATATAAATAACTAACAGCAGCATGAATTAACAAGCCTCTATTGTGTCACCATACTGGATCCCACCTGGTAAATGTGCAAATGACCTCCTGTCCATTTTATTCTCAGTTATTCAGGTCTAATGTGAAATTAAAAGAGTCTAATATCTACAAGAAGTGACCTTCAACAGACACGCCATTATTAATGTCACAATTAGGTCATTACTCCCCCTCATCTCAGTGACAACTGCTCATAAAGATGAGGAGTGGTGCAAACTGGAAGCAGTTACCAAGGCCAACTGGGTGAACTGGAGAACAAGTAGGGAGATAGGAGCATGTGTGTGTGAGTCATCCAGGCTCTGGGTGTCCTGCTGCGTGGGGCCTAAGGCTGATTGTCAGTGTCCCTGTGACTCACCCCTGGAAACGGACAACCTCCCCTCAGAACCCCTGAGCTCTCAGCTAACACCAGAAATAAAAGTCACTCAAAGCCCTGGAGTTAGTGGCGAGCTGCAGGGACAGATCTGTCCATGCCTTTGAACATCACCAGTGCCAAGCTCCCCATTTAAGAGCACTGGTGATCTATGGCCACCGCTGTGATTGGCTCCAGAGTTAATGATAATTAAACTTCCAGTCTGAGCTATGGGGAATAAAATACCCAAGATGCTGAAATGGGTGGGATGGCTTTGAAGTCAGAGCCTATGTAACCTTGAATGGCACATTTTCATCTGCACTGGGCTCACATCTGACAACAACAGATGATGCAGCATTAGACGAGGAAGACATAATTTAATTCATCAGTGGTGTCCCACAATAGGCGATAAGTGCGTTTAGAGGGCGCCGAGGTCATGGCATGCCGCTGCTGGTAGGAACGGATTTCCGCCAGCTCGCACTTAACGATTGCATAACGTCGTGCACGTTGGAATTCCCGCTGCGGTTGGTTGAAAGAAACACTCATTTAAACCGTGCTTCGTTTAGGGCTACAACTTGCGCATTGCAAGCGTTGGCGGCTGCCACAAGCTGCAGCTCTGATGGTCCTCTGCGCGGAATGTCATCTGAAGGGTACTGAGAGGAACTGACGTTCCCGACATCACTATCATCACATTGTTGTGCCATCTGCCTCCCAGACGACCACACAGAAACACGGCTTTGAAATACCTTGTGCCTTCCCGTCATGCATCAAATAACCACAGAATAATGAAACGGAGGCTGCGGAGTAAAACACGCGTAATAAATTATTCTACTGGTGCAATGCTGCATCACGTCAGTTTTTACGATGCAGTACATTCCAGCACCAGGGCAGCAAAGTGTATGTGGATTAGAGGTAATACTACTACATATGTGTGCAGCAGGAGGAGCTCATTCAAAGGCATTCAAAAGACATCAGGCTGAATCTCAAACATCCATACGCCACTCCACTGCTTTCACACAAACTGACTCTTCAGGATTAAGATCTGGTGTGACCTGGTGCACAGGACGTCGCCTCCTCTTACCTGAGTGGCTTTATGGAATTGCTTCTTCAGCCCCGCTACAGACATGGTGGCTACACGGTGGTTCTAGCTGGGATTATAAGATGCAGGTGTGTGAGGAGGAAATCTCGCTCCTAATGGTATCTGGTGATGTTCTTGCAGCCGTGGTTATCACCCCTGTCTACGCTGGTCTTCACCAGAGGGATCTCCTGTGAGAAAGACGCTGACTAAAGCTCCGATCAGGCTATTGGATGTCAAACCCACATGTCTAAAACGGCGCTGACGTCGGAGCCAGCTCCTTTTAAAGCGGCCGCCTCCTCACTACGGCTGGACTCGACACTAAAAAGAAGGCTCTAATCTAAGATCGAGGACAACAACAACGAACTGGGGGACGGCGACATGGAATTAGTAGAGAGGAATGGGGAGGAATTCGTTTTCCATTAAACTGAGCTTTAATCTGACATCAAGATGAGGTGATACCGAGAAAAAAGCAAAACATCACCTAACCTTAACATCAAGGTCAGTAGATGAAGTTCGTGGGTTTCAGGCTAAAATGTCAGCAGTCGTTTGAAGTGATGGTTGCGCACAGTTCCCAAATTAGATCTATAAACGTCAACTGGATAGAAGAGACGATAAGAGAAGAGAGAGACAGAACGAAAGAAAGAAAGAAAACACTAAGGTGCCAAATCAGTTGTGTCTCTCAGAATGAGACTAACTTGTAAAGACAAGCTGGACAGCTTCAGCAGTGCACCCACATCTCCAGCACCCTGGACAGCGCCCATCAACGACGAGACACGAATCCCACTATAATCTAACTAACTAACTAACTAACTAACTGACTGACTGACTGACTGACTAACCAGTTTAACCAAATCGTCCACCACAGGTCAAATCCTAAACTTCACCTGCTAGTGTCATCAATCAGACAAAAAAGTCCCAAGTTAATTCTCTAGTGCGCAATGATTGTGCGTAACGGCACAAAAAGCCCTGGCATTATAACTGTATGGAACACTGGGGACGTGGTTTATGTCCAAGCAAATTAAATTGGAGTTTGTCACAGTCGCTTATGAACAACAGTGGGACTATAGGCTTTAATGTGGGCATTAGCTCTGCATTAGCCCCCCCCCCACCACAACACACACACACACACACACACACACACACACACACACACACACACACACACACAACAACACATAACAGTGCACACAAGATAACTCATATTTACTGTGCAGCGCATTTGCAGATTTCTGCAGTTATCGTCTTTGGCTGTGAGGATAAGCCTAAACAAAACAGCAGGACTAACGCGAACTCAAGCTTAGAAGTCACCTGCACACATTTGTCAGCTCAGAGACAGCCCCTCGACGCCAGATGGCTGGTCGTTTGTGGTAGGACTTCTTGGGCAGGCAGTCAAGAGACGCATCCCATATGGCCACTATTATAGCTGTGGTAAGACTCGGAGTGAGTAAATATCACCATATCTGCGGCTGCGAAGTGTCGAAATAAAACTAGTCGAGGGTGCTTCCGTGTAGGAAATAAACTCTAAACACTCAATGGCACATCTTTAGGATGCAAACATTATATTTACTTACACTTATAAATAAATATTAAATATTTTATTTTTTAAATGTCTTCTTATATTATAAAAGCCGTTCTTACAGCTGACTTCTTTTTGTCCTGAGAAGTAATTACTAGATGATAAAAAACAACCACAAAGCGTGTAAATAATGATACTCTACGGTTACTCTGTGCAGTGCTGTGTACACAGACTGGGTGTGGGGAACACACTGTTAGTGTGCGTTAACGCTCATCATATAAAAGCATGAATGTTTCTGCAGCTGCGTGTTTGATGCAGATTGCGTGGAACCAATCCACACAAGTGCACGCGAAACATTTGCTATGTTAGTGGCGCCATCCTCTGGCGAATTTCTGAACATACATTCAGACAGAAGGAATGGAAAAAGAAAACCAGGATGAAATCAGGATGAAATCAGGATGACCAAGACAGCAAAGAGAATGTGATGTTTTGCTACCACCTAGTGGTAAGAAATGATCCGGCAATGGTGGTAAACAGGTTAAACTGCCATGCAACACACTGTGAGCTGTATCACTCACACAGATTACATCAAGTCCACAGTGAAAACTATAAACAAACAAGGCCACATCGGGCACACTGTAGCAACCTTGCATGTCAGACATTTATTTCATCTGAGTAGCTCTTACTGGTGAACAGAGAAAGTATGAGTGATACATCAAATTGGCCGACAGTGACCCGAGTGCAGTTTTTTGCTCAGTTTTCCTTCTCACTGGCCTCGGCGGGCTGCTCTGATAAAGTGCTCGGTCCCACGGCTCAGTGAGCTGTACGTGTGTGTGTGTGTCCTGAGGTGAGTGTCCATTTGTCTTAATCCAGGAGACAATAAATCTCACCTGTACTGTACAGACACATGGAGGCTGAGCTCAAGTGAAACATGAGATTGTTGCCATTAACTTTATTACACTGACCACTGGTCTCATTTTTGTCATCAGTACTGAGTGAAAGTTGGAATAGTAGAAATTTCTGTTTCACATATGAGTAGCATATTTGTGTGTAGACAGAGGGGGTGCTTTCATACATAATATTTATATCCAGATACAAAGCCCTTTTTGTGTTTTTTAAGTGCTGGTTTTATTCTTAAGCTTTTTAAAATATGTTTAGTCAAACATTCAAAATCTGATTGCTTCTAAGATAGAGAGATAACCTTCACCTGCAGATCCTCATTAATCAATACCATGAAAATATCTATTAATCTGATTTTCCATCTTTTCCACATATGAAACAGATAAATATGGAAGCAACTCATGCCCAACCTGAGGGGGGAACCCACCATTTTCCAGCAGAGCACCATGGCCTCAGCCTTGTACGTGCTGACCCTAAATTAGACCTGGAGGTCACAGTCTAATGAGGTCAACAGAACAATATAATTTCCCAAAAGCAGAGATGCAATCTCGACGTCACCAAACTGGAAACTCTTCACTTTTCAGCTGAACATAAAGATTGTGTCGATTTACAACACAAGCAATTTGTGACAGGAACAACATTTGTAGAGGTCAACAAATGCCTTTTGATGTACCCATTTTTTTTTTTTTTTAAATGTCTCTGTCTATCAATAACCACTCATCATGACCTCCACATGACACTGATGAGGCACGTAAACCAAAACAAAGCTTTCAGCATCTCAGAGTGAATCTCATCCATACCTACCAATGCAGACATTTTGATTACCTAGTGACCTCTGCCAGAGAAACTGGCAAAGCACCACCTGACCCTTTCAACACTTTCTTGTCCACAGAGCACCTGTTGGCTGGTTCCTTACATCGTGCTAATATTTCTGGGTGATGTCAGTGGTTCTCTTCAACAGCTTGGCCAGCCCCTCCTCCGCTTCCTGAGCCATCTTACAGGTCAGTCTCTCTGAGGCCAAACAAAAGTGCTATATTTAAACCAAAATCTACGAGCATGAGGTTTCTATAGTGACAACAAAAAACTGTTCACAGGTCGACACATGGCCTTTGAAGCTTTGCAGGGGGTCTGGACTCACTATTAGGGGACAGAGCCAAGCTGTAAGCTCATACATTACAGGATGTTATAGTAGGACTGCTGCTGCTCTGCCGCATTGAAAGGAGGCAGCTCAGGTGGTTCGGGCAACTGATCAAGATGCCTCTCTGTGGAGTTCGGGAGGATAGGGGCAGACAAAAAACACTGAGCTTGGGAACACCTTGGAATCCTTAATTATCTTAATTGATTTTTTATTTTTTTACCGCACTTACACCTTGGTAATTTTGCCAAGAACAATAGCCGCTTTTAATGCTCAGGAGCACCTGCTCTACTCTCACAGTTAGTTACATTCGCTGTCCGCATCTGTAAAACACATGTGAATCACATTTCCCTGCTTGTTTCGATTCACCTTTGAGGCAAAGGAAAAACCCACAAGCAACTGACTTTACTTTTTTGTATTAATCTTTAAAACATTAGCAAATGGTCTTGTTTTTATTTCATCACAAATAAAGCCCTGAACAACTGGCTGCAACTGTACATGTGAGTCAAACGTGTATGTGCGTGTATGTACGTGCAGATGGAAAATACATGGTGTGCTATACGGCAGACCAGGGGTCATTTGTCACACATATGCCATTCATGTCACCGGAGACAAACAACTAACAAGCCAGACCATGGTCATGTGTTTGTGTGTGTGTTTCGTAAGGCCTACCATTCCCCATGCCATCCCACTCCACTCAAACATGCTAATGTACCTGTGCTCTGCTCTAATTGGTCCCAGTGATGCTCGCCCTGCTCCACCTGTGTTCATGGGAAGCCTCCAGTCAGTCCTGCAGTCAGGCCCCCGCCACTGTGTGCGAGCGTGCAGTGCTAATATTATGCAAACAAACACTTCTTTGTTGTTTGGCACTTCTTGCACCGACCCGCCACTGTGGAAGAGAGGGAAAAGCAAGTAAAGGGAAAAGGAGAAAGGAATGAGTGGGGAGAGGGGGGCTTGAATTCATTAGTGTGATTACCTGAGGTGTACTACTTTACAGGGGGTAATCTGCCAGCCCACTTCATACCCTCCAAACTTCAGCCATTCCGCTAATGAGTGCTTGGAAAAGTTAGACAAGGTGGAGAGGTGCTTTGCGGAGCAATACACCCCAGACTAAGGTGTTATTATGTATATACTGAAGCGAAAAACAAAGGATAGCTGCCTATTTTATAAGGACCAGTGAAGACTGATACTGTTTTAGCCGTTTATTTTGATTCTGAATGCACATAAAAAAGTGGTACAATGGGTAGTGTGCCCATTGATGAACTATGAACCTCAGAACAAAAACAAATCCCCTGCTAGAAGCATGGTATATTTGAAATCGCGAAATCTCTCTGACAACAATATAGCGCATCGAAGTGTGACCACTTGACTGACTTGTGATATTAAGAGCCACATTTTCTACACCATTTGAGACAACATCCCAGATTAGTCATCAGGACACCAGAGGGCTCAGATAGTTACATTCAAAGAGTCGTTTCTCTCTGAGGTGATGTCGAGGACTGCAGCTTCCCTCCTACGCTTTGAGAAGAGGTGGATTAGAGACCAGATCAACCCCTCTCTCATTCTCCCTTTCTCTCTTTTTTTCTCCCCAGGAGCTCAGGCCATGGCTTTAGAGAGACAGCTGCCATGAGCAAGGCTTAGGACAGTCCATAGGGATGGAGAAAGTGAAAGTGTGAATGTCAAAGAACAATAAAAGTGCAGGAAGAGCATGGTCACGATGGACAAGACAAAGAATGGAGAAATCCAAAAAGCAAGGCCAGAGGAGATCTATATATATATATATACACATAGATCCTGTAACTTTCCCCTTCCTCTTGCCCTGTGCCTCTGCTTTATAACACAGCATCAAAACATGGCTTTAGTCCCCTGAGTGGCTGGCCTTTTTATCTGCTCCCTAGCTTCCCACGGCGGGCCGCATCCACCCATAATCTGCTGCCGTTTCATGTCTGGAGCACTGTAGAGGAGGATAAGGGACTTGTTCAAGTGAAGATCAATGAGGTTGTATACATAGCATATGTGAGATTCCTTTTTTCTTTTTAAGGTGGCATCTGATCTAATGAAAACGAACATTATACATGGATGGATAGAGAAGCCATCCATGTCTGAGATCTTAAGGTTTTAACAGTAATTATCATCAGGCTCCTGACCAAAATTCACAGTACAGTCACGGTAGATACAGAGGTGTGGTGAGATTTCTGTCATTCACACTGTAAACAGAATCTACTTTTGGTACTGAACTGGCTCTCTGTGGATCAAACATGGGGGATAGACACAATGAAAACTGTAAACATGTTGCATTATACATTTGTCAAAAACACATTTGGCTGTATGTCACAAGTACCTTGTTATTTAAGACAGTGCCAAGTGTCTGTGCCTGAAAAATCAAAGCAGACTGGTGTATTGGCAGCAAAAGCCAGGATGTGAAACTGTGTCAGTGAAGTAAGGGAAGTCACCAGAGGCTGTTTTCTATTCACTCCACAGCTGGCTGACAAGATCTGCAAGGACTAATTGTGCATCAGTTGGAGGCTGCAGAAGTTTTTGGTTTGTGCTTTGACTGTTCTTTGTACTGTGGGCTACCCGTCTTCCCACCCAAGTGGCACACACTCACACCAGACCAAGGGAACTTAAAAGTACAACAGAAAAGCCTTGAGACACACAACACAAACACAGATCATCGATCGACCCCAAAGTCAACCCGTGACCCTGACCTCCTCCACCGCTCCAGGAACAATCTCCTGCAGGAATCTGTGGAAAGAAAAAAAACTGAGGAAAGTCGGATTTAAAAAGAAGATGGGGTGAAAGAAAGAGATAAAGATAGAGGAAACAAAATGACACTGAGTTGATTGTTTTGGAATGAATAAAAGGAGAAGGGAGGAAAACTTTGCATTTGGAACTACTGATCAAAGTAATTCCCACAGGAAACCTCTCTTAATGAGAGCTGTACAAGAAAAGAAGGGTGGAAGACAAGGAGCGAGTGAAAGAGAAGAAAAGAAGGGTATGGCATGCCATTCCTACACAGAAAAAAAGGAGATGAATCATATACAGCACCTAGTGGAAGACATGGGTGTGTGTGTGTGCGTGCTGGGGTGGGGTGGCTGTTTGAAGGGTGCTTTCAAGATCGTTTTAACGTCTTCACTGAGGGAGCGTCAGAGGCAAGGCCAGGTTAATTAAACCCAAGGGAGTACCAGCTGAGGGGGCCCGCATTTGAATATGTCACAGAAATAGCATGAGTGTGTCAGCCAAGGCCGGATGGTGGGGTTCGGCGAGCAAACATGTTGACTATGCATTACACACTAAAAGGAAGAGAGAGAAATACAGAGAGTCAGACAGCAAGGGGTGGGGGCTCCGAGATAATTTGTGTGGCACCGATGCTTTGCTCTTCTATACCCACTGCGCCACCGGATTTCTCTGAGTTATTAATGTTTGTCATTAGCTGCATTATGCTGGAGGACAGTGACTGGGGAAAAAAACTGCAGAAATTTATATGGGACAAATATTGACAATAGCTGGCTCCTGGGTATTGGAGAAGAAGAAAAGATGCAAACTATGTTAATGAATGGTAATTAACCACCAGGGTTTGTCTCTCCTGGATCCCAGCTAAATTGGTCCCCGAGTTGCAGCTAGAGACAGTCCTGGCCTAATCCTTTATTATAAAAAGATAAAGGAAAACGACATCATTAGCATATATTCCAGAAGGGAGGGGGGATTAAAAAGTGGAATTATTTCTTTTTAATTCCTGAACGGAGGATTCTTCACACCATTGTTAATTATACATAATAAAAAGAAAGGAGGAAAGTGGTAAAGAGGAAAACAAAAGCTAGGAGAGGTAAAGAAAGGAGTTAGAAAAAGGGATGATTTGAAGGGAGAAGTGTGAGGTCTCTTGTGTAGGAAGCCAACTCAAGGACAGAGGAGACCAGGATCATGGTTTAATATTCAAAATGAATAACAAGAGAGGGAGGAAAAGGGAAAGAGATAAAAGGGGTTGGAGGTAGATATGTCAAGGATGGAGCCACTCCTCTAATACACCCCTGTGCTGTGCTGTTCTGGGCGTGTGCTCATGTGGACCCTTGTTAATGATGTCAACAGCAGGGGTCACTTGTTAGAAACAGGAACCATGCCAACAGTCAGCTGTCAATCATGAGAGAGGTGTGAGAACCCTGCTGTCCACCAGAACATCCTCAGTCGCCATCACATACCGACTGACAGTCCTTTGAACTGCTGGAACGGGCAAAATGCAAGAGAGCATTTCGGAAAGAAACCATGAAAGACCATGACATGACCATGAAATTCCCAACAACAAACACAGTCTTCCAGGAACAAAATATGGACCAAATTAAGAGAAATAAGTTTTTATTTAGAAATTAAGTTTTTAAAAGAAAATGATTGATATTTAGCATAATTTCTTATTAAATAATCAACAGACCAAACACAGAGTAGAAGCTATAAGAATTTTAACAATCTTAAACTACTGCAACTTAAATTTACTGCAGAAATAAATACTGAGCTCCGATCACTGGAGGAGTCTCTGGGAGCAGAGCAATCTGATCTGATCTGATAAATGGATCTTAACCTCTTACAGTGAATATTCTGCTCTGTGCTGCACTCTTGACTTTCTCAAAGTGTCTACTTGGCATTGCTAGGTCAAGTCCCTGCACCCATAGGTCCTTGAGGTGCCAAATACATTATGGGGAGAGGTAAAAGGGAGTAAAAAAAAAAAAAAAAGTCTAACTTAAACATTAGCGTAAGCATTTGCCTTATCACCCCAGGTCTGTGTTGAGAGTGGGGGAGAGTGGCTGCACTGTAAATTAGCTTGGCGCTAAAGGGCCCGGTCTGATAGACGCAGTGCATTGAGCGCTAACACAGATGTCGAGGGCTCATTTACAAAAGCCGGGCTGCTGTGTTGCGCCAGTGGCCCAGAGTGAGTCGACAGCGCTTTTCTCACAAATATTGGTTCTGCTGCCCCGGCTCAGCCCATCTCCCACTGAGTAGGAACTGGTGAGGGAGAGAAGGAGGGAGGGAGAAAAAGAAGAGGATGACAGTTTTCCCAGCCTCAGCCCAGGGAGTCAGGCTTTTTCGCTGACTGGTGTTGCGAGCGTGGCCAGCTCTTCTGTCAGCACTTTCCTCTCCTTCATCTTCACGCGCACAGCCTCCATTAGCTGGCCGGCAGAGGGGATCTGCAGGGGAGGGGAAGGATAGAAAAAGGGTGTGGGGGCGGTGGTAGAAAGGGGTTAGAGAAAATGAGGAAAACACACAAATACACCACTATTAAAAAAAATAAAAAAATTTGACACCTGGCAGCTTTACAGAGAGCCTATTTGCTGTTTTGTGAAACAAGAGAACCTCAAATGGGGCCTGAGGACTTATGAAACTTTTGAGGGATCTTTTTGAGGGACCATTCATGTTGAGTGTTTTGACAAAGCAATTCACAAAACAGGCTGAACAGCAGTAGTTTCAACACTTTGTTTCACACTTTCCCTTTTTCAGAGCTTCCATTCTCAGTGAGTGATAATGTATGATTCTTGCATATTAAAAAAATGGCTCATATTTTCTCCAAGTCTGTCTTAAAGTAGCACTGTTGTTTGTTCCTTAGGTTCAGCTGAAGTTATGAGGCATAAGAAGTTTAAGTTACACTAGGTATCTATTTCTCCACTACACCTCATCAAGGAAACACCTTCCACAGATAAACACATAAACAGAACTCAGACTGCCTCATATAATCTTAAGGAAGGAATAAGGAATATATATATATATGAGGAATAATTCCAGCAACCAAAAACTGTACATATGGGTTGTGAGAAGTGTTTAAAGGCAAACCGGAAAAACGTGAACCTGTCCTTCTTGCGCAGGAAAATGGCAACCAATGCTTCGTTTTGGCGGGGCTGAGCTTCTACACTTTCCCCAGAAGCTTAAGTTGATCACATTTCAGCAGACATGCCCTGAGGCAGAATTAAAACAGTCTAGGCATCACTGGGGACATTTATAGCATTGTTGTGTTTTACTGAACTGTATCTGTGGTGGGATGGTAAGAGAACTGAATGTTCACTTAATCATACAGGATGACAAAGGTTGAGTATGAAGGAATTTTCTACATGTGTTTTCTTAATTGTTGTCGTGCAAATGTTGGTGAAAGGTGAAAATAAAGAGGTGGGCAGTTCTTTCCCCAGACTTCAGGCTAATTTTGTTTTTCCTCTGAATCGACACAAGGATTTTATGGTCATTAGGCCGCCTGATCAAAGGCAGGCATTCATACTGTATCACCCATAAATATTCACTTCAAGTTATGTGCCTCTTACTGGCGCCTTTTTTGAGCGAGGGAAACAAATTAATTCCCTGAGCAATTTGCCAAGTCACATGAGAAGTGGACGGGCCAAGTTGAAAACAGCGACTTCACGACTTCAATATCAAAAAAAAATTTCACTTTTTAATCTCTTAAAAGAGAATGTGAAAACATAAACTATTGAACCATATGCAGAGAAACAAGCTGAGTCTGAAGTGTTGTAACAAACTTTACTGTATAAAATCTCCAGGAGGGAATACAAGGTATCGTGTTGCTTTGAAGTGATTAACACAAACTCACAACACATACTGGAATTAGGTCTGTAGCTGACATGTTTTAAGGACACAGAAAAGCATTGTGATGTGATCTGAAACCGTCATCTTATCAATTTCCAATACATCTGCAGAGTGAGGGCCTCAGAAACTGCACACACAGTCCCCCTGCCCCTTGACACTTCTCTCTTCTTCATTAAAGGTAACAGGAGCTAGGAACACAAGGCGCTGAATGCTGGGAAGTGTGTGCGTGTGCGCACACTTGAGCATGTGTTGTATAGTGGGGAGTCAGTTCCAGCAGCACTGGATGCATCAAACACACAGCACTATTCCTAAGAGAACCACTACACTGAAGTAACTGCTGAGATATCTCCCTCTGCCTCTGTCCTCCTGGGAAAACTCACTCATTCTGTCTCACATACACACTCACAGAGGCATATAGGCACACACACAGACAGACACACACACACACAAACAATTTCCTGATCAGCTAATTGCACTTAGAGCCACTAACTATGCAAACAACCTCCACTAAAATAGAGACACAGCCACAACACAAAGCTCTACGGGACAGTAAAGTGGGAGACTGGATCATTAAAAGTACAGATATGGGAATATATGTGTAAACAACACTAACAGGTAAACATGATCTAGATAAACCTGAGTGTGATTTAAGCCTAAAACATGTTAAAACTATGAAAGAAACCCAATCTACTTTTGGTTTCTACAGTTTTTACATTTTTGGGGCATTTTTAAGTCTTTTTCGCAGACAGTGAAGAGACTGACAGGAAATGAGAGAAAGAGAGATGCAACCAAAGTGCCCAGCCAGACTCAAATAGCATTTGCTGCAGTTGAAGGTCTGCGTCTTAACCCTTAAATGTGGGGTGCCCCTCTAATTTCCTTCAAGACAAACCAAAAGCACAAGAACTGCGTAGCGTATGAGCTGAGGCACGACAGCATCAGTATCTTTATAATGCTTCATTAAAGTTGATATATGAACTTTTGAGTCTCTTGTGTGATAAATGATTCTATTACATTAAAATAAAATACATTTTGTTCTGACTGGTCTCCCTACGGTTTGTGACTCACATCGAAAGGTTATTGCACAAGAAAACACATGCATTCACAGTCTGGCTCGCAAATAGGACAAGCAGGACTATCATTTCCTTTCATCTAACTGCCACATCTAAGTACTGAGGACCGATACCCTGCAGGGTGGTTGGAGGTAAGCTGTGATGCAGCTGCTCTACTGGATCCCCTGGGCTGCTTAAGGCAGTGTTGGGAACTGCCAGTAATGTTATGCTACAGTTGATTTAGCTGGGCCCCTGTCCCCTTTGGCAGACCTCGCCAGGACCAGCGCTAAGTAACACAACCACTATTTTGCAAGAGGTCCTGTCCCCTTTGGCAACACTGAAATAGCAACTGTAGCATTAAGCCATGCTAACTCACATCCATTACTATTCAACAGGCCCTGCAGAGCAGACCTTTTTTCTAGGTATGATTTCATGAACGCGTTTCAGAAGTGAACTGACGTGTAAAGCCACTGACACTGACAAGGGTGTGTGTATATATATGTGTGTGTGTGTGTGTGTGAGAGAGAAGACAAGGACAGGGGCTGCAAGCAAAAGGTGTTTTTATGAGCCAATTAAATGACATTGCTATTCTATAGCCTGGGGCACACCTCAAGGCAAGGAGCAGCTCAAAGTTGCAGCACTCCAGTGACCATTGTCTGGTAGTGGCATTACATACACCAACTTTTTTTTTCTTAAAAGATCGATCATTCCAGCTCTTTTGTCTTCTCCCTTGGAACGGGTTAGCGCAATTATTTCCAAGGGCCCAGTTTGTGAGTAGTTGTAGAGATTGTGTCAAGCTGCTGGATATCTAAATGAGTAACAATGAGGAAAGAGGGGGATTCAGAGAGCCTGAAAGAGATTTAAGGGTGTACATCATCCAAATTTTTTGCACGCGCTCAGAGCAAATAACAGCTGAGTGTTTTTTCTCAGTTATTCACTAGTTCACCACCTTATCACCTCACAATATAATTGTAAAAGCAATTTCTATTGTAATAGCAGACGCTACTGCTGAATTCAACAGCAATGTTTTACTAGGACTTTTGGGTCCTTCAAAAGCCCTACATGTACTTGTAATAACCTTGTAATGTATGAACAGTTTGTAGACTTGAACAGTAAGAAACAAAGATGTACACAACCACTTAATTTAAAAATTACTTTTAAATCGAAAGGTGTCATATTTGACTGGAATGACACACAGTGAGGATGTAGTTTTTCAGAGTGGTGAAGGATTCCTGCTATAAATCTTTGTCCCTAGCTAGTGAGCTGTCTCCAATCTAGGCCACTATTCAAGGTAAGGGAGAGGTAGTTACAGTAGTTTATCACAGAAGGGGAAAAAACAGCTCTTTGATCTTTGATCTTCTCACTTTTGTTTGAAAATCAAATTTATCATGCGGGGGAATAACAACAACAACATGATAAATAGATTTAAAAAAAAAGCCCAAGCACAAAGGCACCATACTAAAAAGTCTTGCATTTGATTATCTCCGATAATGAATATGTCACATTTGCAAAAAGGGGCTCAGGTAAGAAAACCACTAAAGCACCGACAAGCCTATTCTCTCTCTCTCCTTCGTAATTACCTACCCCTGCAGCGGAACAGATCCCTCTCTTTTCTCCCCTTTAGGCCACTAGAGACTGATATGAAAGGGAATTGGACACTTGGGGCCACAAATACTGTAATTAAAAATCTCTCCTTTTCTTGATAAGTTGTTTGGAAACATCATTTCAGTGCGCAACATGCATTTGTTAGGGATCTGACCTAAATACACCCTAGATTAAACACAGGGAAGCACCGGGTCTTTGTTTCAGGTTCCTACTCATTAGGTGTGAAAATGAGGTGATTCAGGCACGATTGAGGTATAAATATAGAAAGGTGATATCCATACAAAAGAGATGCAACCTTTAGGTAGAATTCAGCAATCAAGAACACACCCGTGATTAACAGTATGGATCACTGGATGAGCTAATGTACTGGGAAGCAGTGACAATAAACAAGAGTGGCTGTGCCTACAGCAAATTGTCACATATAAAGTAATACAGTGGTTAAAAAATGCCTTCCAATAAGGGAATCTATAAGGGATACTTACGGACTTACGCAATACTGTAGTTTGCTAGGTTAAGTAATGACCCCAACCCTTTAACCGCAAAGGAACTGTGCCAGCAAACTATGTTTCTATTCATGTGAAATGAAAGTTGAACATACCAAAGAAGTCACACTGTACTATGGTATAACAGCAACTTTAACATCAGTCTCCTCCAGGAAACACCCCCCCCCCCCCCCAGTCCTCGCCACTGTTCCAGTGACATATTTACAGTACAAAGGCTCAGCTCGAGTCCCCTCCACGCACATACAAACACTTACAGAGACAAAAAAAGAGTGGCTGATTTAATTAGCTCAATCATTAAATGAGGCTTAATTAGAGTCACTTTCCTTCAGAGAGAAGTGTGGGACTCAGAGCTGTTCCTTGTCATTACAGAGGCATAATGAGCCACACAACACAACGCACAACCCCTCAACCTCAAAGCATCGACAACAATGGAAAACTTTCTCAATACATTAGCACTGTGATGCAGGGAGCATGGAGCCTTTGATATGTTTAATACTGCGGGTTAATGATGTAATGCTCTATGAAGTGCCAATATGGTGAGAAGCTTTGAGAAGAAGTGACATAAGTAAAGTCTGTTATTTAACATCATATAAATTATACCCTTTTCTGTTGTAACAATGAGCTACATCAACCTCTTCCCAAAGTTCAATAAGGGTGTGAAATTACAAGAATCATTTCAGCCCTGTAATCCATCCATAAACATCTTTGTTGTTTTATAACATGTCCAGTCCAGATTGGTCCAGCCTGCCTCTACTACTGTCTTTATGTAATGTTCACCTGCTTGTTATAGTTTGGAGGCTGATAAGAAGTGATGCTTGTACGTCTCCCCCGGGTGTGATTGTGAGGTAAATATTAGCAGGCCCTCAGCGCCACCCCATACCAGTAAACCAAACCACTGTCCTCTCATAAAGAAATCAACAAAGTCAATGACTTTTTAAATGTTATTATGCTGTCATGAGGCTTGAGATGGGTATGTGTGTGTACAAAATGAGTCTGAAAAATGATCTGGAGGGAATGTGTGTGTTTGCGTGCATGTGCACACGCTTGCATGCACATGCTCCTCCTGTTCATTATTGGCCAGCAGCAGAAGCCAGTCATTTCCCTGTCTTCATAAAGACTTGGCCCATTAAATTCTACCTCCAGTCAATAATTAGGACTCCACAAATAAACCAAAGGCAATTAAATCAATGCTTCCCCGGGTCGGTGCCTGGACCCCACGGCCCATATGGACACTCCATCTTCACTGCTGGCCTTATTCATGGTGGGTTGCTGTGGAGCCATACAGTGCACCCCCTGGCCTGCTCATGATTATTAGTGAGCACCGTCCCTCGATCCTGGCTATGGAGCGCTGCTTATGGTGGCTCTCTACTGAGAGGCGTAGGGTTTGATTTCATTAACTCACCAGTGGAGGTGAGAGACGAGGAAATAAATGCAATGTTTCATTTGGTTTTGAGTGGACATGTGGGGCAGCAGGGAGGGGGCTCCAGAAATCTATGCCACTTCGTTGGCATGAAGGGAGCAGTAACTCAACACACACAGTCGCATTTCTCCACAATGCACTGTTTGCCATTGCGTTGCGGATGTCTCTCTCTCTTGTTATGTTGACATGTGGCAGTGCATGACAGTGATGGCGAACAATGGCCCACACACAGAGACACAGATACACACATACCACTCTTCTGGTGTTTCATATGCACACACACACATGCTGAGACACAACACAGAGTGAGTGATGGGTTTGCTATTGACAGGGCCACTGAGATAATAAAGTGCTGTCCCACTGGCAGCTCCATTAGGCACTGACAGTGACAAGATGAGGCTGTCGTGAGTGTGCACATACACACAAATATGTACACATACCCACACACACACATACAGATGGACACATCCTCTTCCTCTTTCAGTGACAGCCAGCCAGTTAAGGACATGGATCTCTCTCTCATCTTTCCTTTCACTGGGTCTATTTCTGTCTCTGTGTCTTTTCACCCAAAGAAGTGTGTGTGAGTACAGCTCGAGGGTAGGATCATATCACTATTAGGGGAGTGTGTTATTAGTGTCACAGACAGGGTGACAGGCCAGGCCATTCCACTTCACAGATGTTCTGCTCGGTGAGCTTTTCATAAGCTTTGACAGAAAGTAGAGAAACCAAGAGGCACAGCATGAGAGTTCATGAAGTGTATTCCCACACTGAGAAATAGCTGGCTTCTCAGCATCAACAGACATGTGTGGTACAGGCACATTATCATAGCTGCCTTAAAAATGTCAAATTAGCAGACCTACCTAAACTAACCAGCATTTAGGTGCTAAAAGCGTCTTCGTCGAGCCTTTCTCTGGTATCTTGGCGTGTGACAAATAACACCTGCTCTTCCGAAAAAAGCCAGAAATACTACAGAGACAGGAGGAGACAGAGCCTGGTGTCCCCTTGATCCAACAGTATGGTTTAAAAACCCAGACAGCGAGAGGAAACCACAAGATAAGAGAGGAGAAGAAAAAATTATAAATAAATAAATAAATAAATAAACAAACAAAAAAACAGTACAAGATGGACTTGAAAGGGGATAGAAAAAGTCTGTTTCAGTGAGGGGGGATGACTGCGGAGGTCCCAGCGGTCCCCACAGGGACCTGGGGGCGAGTCTCAGCCTTGTCATACTCCGCTCTTCTCCTCCTCCACTCCCCACACCAGCTCCAGCCCTCCCCCCCTCCACCACCCCTGTTCTGCCCACGGAAAACGTCGATAGCAGGCTGCTGGTGCCGAGGTCTCTGGTGGACACTAGCTCATTCTCCCGGCATCGACAGGCCCACCAAATCAATATTTAGTTCCCCACTAACAAGCTGCCTCGGGGTCTGAGCCAGAGAGAGAGAGAGAGAGGCAGAGAGAGAGAGTGGAATGCGGGACAGAGGAGGATGGCAGAGAGAGACAGAGAACAGGGACTGAGAGCTGTCCAGCTAGAAGGGAAAAACATGGATTCAGTAGAGTGTTGTGTGTGTGTGTGTGTGTTAGTGTGGGAGGGGGAGAGGAAGGTGGAAAGGTCAGAAGAAGATCTGGGGAACAAGAGAACAGTGTCTGGTGTGTGTCGTGGTGCGGAGGCGACGCATGAGTGCCTGCGGCAGCCGCTGACAAGAACACAGACAAGACACACATACACACACTCGACACTCTCAATCATACACATATCACAGCAAGCAGACGTTGACAGCACTCGAGTAAAGCTCCAGCAGAGCACTCACAGATGAGTGGCTGTGCACACAAAGACTCACACACACACACACACACACACACACACACACACACACACACACACACACACACACACACACACACACACA
>JBBMJY010000020.1:8510830-8539644 GCA_037833715.1 Toxotes lorentzi
ACACACACACACACACACACACACACACACACACACACACACACACACACACACACACACACACACACACAAACAATTCCAACGCATACATGGAAGGTGTTGCCCATGTGTGCACATGTGTATGTTTGTTAAGAGCTCTTAGCCTGGTTAGTACCACAATCACTACAGCCAGAGGGCCAATTTAGACAGGACGAGGATTAGGGCATGGAGATGGGGATCAAATGAGCAGCTAAAAGACATCCTCGCTAATAACTACCTACCTCTGAACCTCTTCACACACATGAGGACACAGAGGGCCATTCCAACATAAAGAGCAGAATGGGAAGAAAAAATGCTTTAATTTTGTTAGATTATGCAGGCACTGATTAAAAATAAAAAAATAGTTAATTTACCCAGCAAACTTGAGTCACATGGCTAATTATGGAAGCACCTTTCACAGGTCTATGAAAAGTATACGGTAATCACACATAAAAATGTTTGTTACATCATTGTTGTAAGATACTGCATGTCCAAGACCCACTATTAAAAACACTATTTATTGAATACTTATTCAGAGAAAAGATATTCCACAATCTGTGCACAATCTTGTACTTTTCAGCAGGGATGACAAGCCAAAACATTCTGTCTAAGAAAACTACCTCCAGTGTGTGTGTATGTGTGTTGTGGAGTAGTCACTACATGCAGGGCCACTGTTTAGCAGTTCAACAGCAGTGCTTACAGCCTGGGGCGTGTGCAGGGGCCAAAAGGGTTTTCTGGCACACAATAAAAAAAAAAATCTCCACGCACAAATACACACACATACACAGCACATACAAGCACAAAGAACAAAAAAACAAGCTCATAAAGACACACACAGACACATCTATACACACACATGCGCAGCCCTCCGGTCCTGATCAATACATGACAAGAGTAAATCTCCTCCGGACGTCAGGCAGTCCAATCAAAGGGCTTGGTGTTCTTATAGGGGATCACAGGAGCCAGGGGGAGACAAACAATGATGTGAATCCTCAACAACAACACAATGGCCCCACCAGCCTAGGGTTATGGGAATGGAAGAGAGGAGTAATACGTGCATGAACTGTATTTCTATGCATGTGTGTGTGTTTTCACATGTAATACAGCTTCTGTTTTTTGGTTACGTGAAGATTTGCATGCATGTGTGTGTCTTGATCGCTATATGAATGCTTGTGTATGTGTATGCAGAAAATTAGCAAAAATGACAGCTAAAGGTTTAGTTGTGTGAAAGAATCAGAGGCTGGAAAAGGAAATGGATGATAAAACACATCATCTACCTTCAATTCTTCTCAGATGCAAAGTGAGTCATAAAGGGAAAAGAACTGTTTCAGTAAGTTCTAATATTTCTGGCTTGTGAAGACAAAACAAGGGAAAATAGCCACTAAACTACGTCCATAATCTGCCACTTGATTTATATGTATGTGCAAATATACTGCTACCACTATCTATCTCTGCCAAGCCCATTCCTGCTTTGACAGACAGGCGTCAGCTGAACAGAGTTGATGGACAGTCTTTATCAGTCTCTGCCAGATACACAGAGACTGACACAGACACACAAACACACCTCAAGGTGATGGATTAGGCCTAAACAAAGACAATAGAGCCAGTTCCCACTGGGCACACAGTAGTCTCACAGTGATGGCCCGTGTCTCCTTATACACTGTAAAAATGTGTACATACATAGTGGCACATATACACAGTGATCCAAATTCTGACATTTCTAGGAGAACTGGTCGTGGTGGCTGCAGGCTAAGTGTGGCTGTGCTGTCGTCATTCCCCCTAGCCACATGTCCAAGCTACTCCTGGGGGATTCTGAGGCTTCCCTGGGCCAGGTGGGATGTGTAATACCTCCAGTGTGTTCTGAATCTAGGTTTCCTCCCAGTTGGACATGCCTAGAGTACATCCACAGGGAGGCAGATGTCTTAATCAGATGCCTGAACCATCTAAACTGGTTCCTTTCAATGTGCAGGAGCAATGGTTCAACTCTGAGCTCCTTCTGAATATCCTTGTGGTTATTAAATGAGCAGTTTTCATCTTTAGGTCATTAGGCTCATAGTTAGTCACTTCCTTTGTGATATTTAGGGTGACCCTGCATGTGTGGGTTGGATTACCACCGACCTCCATGTGACAATGAAGAGGTGCATTAAGAACTAAGAAAGCCCAACAATATCCAGAGGCTTCAGCATCTTATTAACCCCTTGCAAATTCTCACTGCAGCGTTCTGACAAACCCTAAGCGAGGCCAGCTGTGCCTCCCCTTCCTGTTTGAAAGTTTGACAGAACTTTCTAAGGCCATTCAGAGGTCTTCTGCATGGCATCTCCAAATTCATCTAACTCCTGGGTTTTTATTTCTGCATCAGCAGACCCTCTGGCCTCTCAATACCCATCTGCTATCAATGCACTCTTGGGCAGACACCCAACTTAAACCTTATGCAACAACTATGAGCGGTTGCCTCCACAACCCAGGTTTTGGGCATGGATATCAGTTTTATGTCCCCAAACTAAACTGGGACACAGACATAATTCCTTGAGAGCTGTGAGCTGAAGTAGGCCTCACCCAGACTTGCCCAGTTCACCTTCAATTATGTTACTAGGACCGTCCAGCAGTTTCCTCTGCCACCTTTACTAACCACCAGATAATGGCAAGTTGACAGGTCCTGAATAAAAACGTGAGCTTTGCTATACAGTGGATAGATCAGACCCCTGAACCATACCTTACAGGTGGTGGCACCCACACAATATCATAGGTGAAGAACCTGCAGACACACTACAATGTAGTGGTTTAAGTTGAGTTAAATGATTGGACTATTCAAACTCTGAACAGGCTCTAGGCCTTTTATCGCTTGCACCTTTTGTACAGTACCTTGATGAAAGAATGAAGCTGCTCCAGCTGGGAGCTGGCCTTGCTTAGCTGCCTCTGAAGCCTATCCAAGGCATGGGAGCTCTGCTGGGTCAACCCCTCCATTTGCTCAGTGGCGGTCTGTTCCAATGCAGCCAAAGCCTGCTCACTGGCTCCTACACGAGCCTGTAGGGCATGCATGCGCTGCTCCTGTAAAGAAAAATAGCAGCTGGTCAGCTGAAAGCAAAATATACTGTTTTATTTCAGGAAAAACTAGAATGTCTGAAGAGGCCTGTAAGACATTTGTGGCAGTTGTATTAATTGCAAAATTTGAAATGGGGACACTGAGAATGAATGTGCTGATAGGGACACAGACAGCACCTATTCTCACAAGGATTGTCTAATATTTTGCTATTATCACAAAAAAATGTATTATTAACATACAGGTGCCCTTGAAAACTACTTACCTCACATTGGACTTTAGCATTTTAAAAATGTAATTTAATTATTTTACAACTTTGAATTTGTTTTGTTAACTTTGACATTTGAGTCTTTTTCTGTAAACGGGTATCAAAATGTTTATTTCATCCTCTGTGATTCAAAGTTGTACAATAAACATTAAGTTCAGCTGGGGTGTAAAGATTCATGAATGGAAGTTACATTTTCTCTAATCCTGAAACATTTCCTTCCCTCCTACTAAGGACATACTGTTGATGATCTGATATGATGGCAAAAAAAATGGTCATAAGTGAGATGACAATGGCAGCACACAGGTAGAAAGGAGTTCACTATACAGGTTAGTGCACAAAACAACTTGCAACTTATTCAAAACACTATTGCGATGCAACATTTCAAATGGAGGCAGTTTGACTGTTTCCAACCTTTTTTTCCAGGTCCTCTTTCAGTTTTGTACAGGAGGCCTCATACTGGTTTTTCTCTGTGGTTGCCACATTCAGCCTTCTCTTTAGAGATTCAATGAGGGCCTTCCTGTTGGTGGCCTCTTCTGATAAAGTCTTCACCTGGATAGAGGCAGAGCAAAGGTGAAAAGGGAAGTTAAAAAAAAAAGTTGAACAAAGGGGTATGGGTGATGCAGTTCTCTTTTATAGACACTCTGTAAGAGACACAGAAGTTATATAGTCGCCTCAAGTTTCATTCAAATCAACTACGTTAACATCTATTCTATAAGTGATGGTAACAGGAAATGAAATGGATTTCCTTTCCTTTTTGTCATCCATGAGACAATCTCTGACGCTGAGTCCCAAATACCTATTTTTGTCTGACATTCTATCAAAGAGCATCAGACTAATTGATGCCTTGCTGATGGTGTCAGCTGTGACGTGTACCTTCTTCTCCAGCTCCTCCAATTGTCCTCTGTAACTTTTCTCCATCTCCTGCAGAAACTTCAGTCTTGTCCTCAGGTCCTCCACCAGCTGCCTTTTCATATTCACATCTCGCTCTGTGTGGCTTGCCCTGAAAACATACAAAAAAAAGTGCACACACACAAATATGGTATAAAGCATAAATGAGTATGAACTCTACACATGTATCCATATTCATGTGCAGACACACACTCACATACAGCATCTGCATAGCAGAACAAGTCGGAACCACACAGACAGACATTCACACACTCACACTCGCACACACACAAAGCTGGCAGGCACCGTGTCCCCATGCAGTGCATCAGGCATGACAGCTCATTATGACAACTAAATACACTGGCATGCTGTTTGGGTAAGTGGAGGGGGGTGAAATAAGGATGCATGTATAATTCTAACAAGCACATATTAGAGCAAGTGCTCTGGCAGGGAATGCCGCGCTAAGTGTGACTGGGGAGTCCTTTTTGACAAACGACATTTTGAATCAGCAGTGACACTACTTGAAAGGCTGTAATTAAGTAGTTAAATGTTTATTATTTTCAGCTCAGCATTGCACCAGTCACATATAAAAACACATCAGCAGGGGAACTTGGTTTGGGAGAGACTGATTATGAAGGGAAAATGCTCTAAAATGTGTTGTTTGTCTGTGTGCTGCACTGTGCTGATAATACTCCCCTAAAGAGAAGCAAGGCTGTATTGCAAACTGTTCATATCTTAACTGTTGCAAACGTGCACCATGTGCCACTTCCTATATCAATAACCTGCTGCACTGACATGTTTAATATTCCAGCATTCTGCAGACCCATATTAGAGTGAGGTCTTGTTTTAAATGGGCTCAGTATGTTAGCATGTTTTATTCTGTTTTCATAAAAGGCAAATATGAGGCATTTTCATGGTTGTCTATACCTTGGGGAATTGGAACAAATAGAATAAAGATCATAAGGACGCAGTTAATTAAAATGGTTTTTGCCGATTTTTTTTTTTATTATTTCAAAGATGTAGTGGATTTCTTATCTCCCACACACATCATGGCTTGTGTGTTTTAAATAAACAGATGACGCAACACTAGAGCAAATGCTTTCATGTAAGTAAATGTCCCTGTCTCCCTAGGTGGATGAATGCCTGAGGGCAGACTGGCTAAATAAATGTGAGCTTGTCCTATTGGAGTGACATTAAATTAAATGAGAGAGGAGTCTAGCCTGGGGACTTTGGGGGGAAGTAGCGCTGGCTGGTTACCCCATGGATTTGGCCATTAATGAGAAAACCCATATTGAACCTTTCAGATGACTGTCTGGTGTTGACTTAAAGACGGAGAGCAGCAATAAGAGCCCCAGCAGCTCCCTCTGCCCCAGTGCTAATGGCAATTAGATCAACAACATTTATTTTAGATGTTCTCTTCTTCTGCACCCCAAAAAGAATAGAGGATAAAAAAGAATGAAGGATATATAGTGCGTCTGCTGTAGTGTGTGATCTCTATTTATGAGTGTTAGTGGAAAGAGAAAGAGAGCCTCAAACTCTATCACTCACACGTTTGTTCCCTTTGTTCTGAGCTTGTTGGCAATATTGTTCATCAAACATGCGTGTATTGTAATGATAACAGTCAGTGGTCTGAAGTGTGTGTGTGAGAGAGAGAGAGCACATATTCCTGTGTATGTTGTTAAGAATGAAGTGCGAGTGGACGTTTCATGTGGCTGATAGACAACAGGGCTAAAGATGAAAGAAGCAGCTTCATAAATAAGGCAGGGCCATAGTGCCGGATATTGACTGAGGACATGCCGGTGTACTTTGAAATTCATTTCTTTTTTTCCCTCTTCTCTTCTTTATGGCGAAGAAGCCTTGCTCCCTGTGTGTGCGCTGAGATGTATATTTCAGAGACGTCTAGACATGTCTTTCATTCTGAGAAGGGGTCCCTCCATGGAGGAAAATGGAGTGGTAGGCTAGAAGAGATGGCGAGTTACGTGTGTGTGTGTGTGTGCTTGAGTGAGTGTGTGACAAGAGCCTAAGGAGAGGCTGAGGCTGTC
Source organism: Toxotes lorentzi (assembly GCA_037833715.1). Classification (NCBI taxonomy): domain Eukaryota; kingdom Metazoa; phylum Chordata; class Actinopteri; family Toxotidae; genus Toxotes; species Toxotes lorentzi. The sequence goes on from JBBMJY010000020.1 coordinate 8,517,087, forward strand.
GTGGAAACTCAGCTGAGGGATGTTCACTCTGTCTGGCTGTGATCCGATGTGCTTTGGTCACACACAAACACATACCCACTGTGATTGTACACATGCCCTGGATGCATTATTGAGAGTGGCAGGCAGAGGACACAGCATACTAGACAAAGAGAACGAGAGGGAGTAAACCAAGTCGTTCTTTGTACCTTTCTCTCAGTTCAAAGATGAGATACTAATGGAGAATGATGATATACGCCTTTCACAACACCGTTCAAATCCCGACAGTTTCCCTGAGTGAATTGTTTATAGCTATACATTCTGACTGTGTAATGCAGTGAGTGCTACAGTAGGTGAACCATGTAACTCATTAGGGCTTGTGGCCCACAGGCCAGAGCGATGCTGTGTGGGTTTTAGTGTCATGGGCCAAAATGGTCCCTCCTGCGGCACACAAACAATCAATACACTGCTTTGATCAGCACTCCACATCAGCTGCCCACATAAGCAAAACCACACTACATGACACACAAGACACCCACATGCACACATGTGCATACACACTAATTCCTTGAGTCGTTTCTATGCGCTCGCTCATGAGAACATGCATAATTTGACAAATGATTCACGCAGTGGAGAAGCATGCATAAGCGGAGTGCAGCAGACAGAGTGCTGCCACATGGTGGAATCAAACACTACAGATGAGAGCGGCACAGAATGTGCAAACATGCAGACAAGAGAGACAGTGAGACGGAGAGACAAAGACAGAGAGAGGTATGCAGAAATAAGAAAGGTAACGTAAGAGCTGTACTGCAGAGCATCAGTAAGAAAGAAGCACAAAGAGAAAGAAGTAACAGAAATGAAGAGAATGGTGTGAAACTAACTTGTCCTGTAGCTGGCGGAGCTTGTCCTCCTTCTCCTGGAGTTGGCCTCGCAGGGCTTTGTTAGCTGCCACCTGCCTTGTGACCTCCGCACTTGCACTCTGGGGGGAGGATACATGAAGCGTGTGTGTGTGTTTGTTAATGTGTTTGAGAGCGTGTGATAGGGGGTGGGGAAGGTTTTCACGACACGGATGATGACAGGTCAGGCACAGCATGCCTCCTCATTATAGTTACAGTGGGAGGCTGGAAGGTGCTAAAAGAGGTTAAGAGGAAAACTGTATTTTTCATAGTGGATGAAAACTGGAGTAATTAGGAAAAATACCAATTTGTAGACCTATATTACTGAATATATTTTAAAGGGGATATGACTTTTATGCCCAGGAGCAAATATTTTGTTAATATTAATAAAATTTCTATAAGTCAGAATATTTGGACATTTGCCAGTCACTAATGATGCTTTCATTGCATTTAAACTGGCGATTTTTGTAAACTACGCCACTTTTGTGCTTTACTCTTTTCCTTATGAGTAACAGAGACATATGGCCCATGATGACAAGTTGGCTTCTGATCATAAGACTGATGGATATTTGAATGTGCATGTTCACTTTGGTTTAAAGGGGCCCGTGTCTCTTGAGGGAACTGTACCAGTACAAGCTTTTGACAATGCGCTCACTCAGTGTATGCACCCCCACAGCACATCCCTCGCCTCTCCCTTTTGGTGTCACCTGACATGACTTCCGCGGCTGTGTGTAACGACAGGAGCAATCTGCTTGGTGACACTGATGAGCTGGCTGTGGAGAGGGTGATAATACCGTGGTACCACTCACACTTTATTCCCTATGATGTAGGGCACGTCTCTACTGTTATTCCTCATTTCTCATCTTTCTGACAGGTACTCCGTAATAAGATCAAATGATAAGAAATGCTAATTCATGTCGAAATCACATGCAATTTCAGGTGATGTCAAGTGTAAATTGAAAGGCTCAAAAATCTGTGTTTTTTTTCACCCACCATGATTTGAAAGTAAAACCTTGACAGAGTTTCTTTCAGAGTTTCTAAACTCCTCAAGGACTGCGGGGTGTTCAAACCAGTGAGATATTAAAGTGACTCAGAAATATTGATATTTGAAAAAATACCAGGGGTATGTTTTTTCTAACTAAAAAAAACATAAATGCATGTGTAATCCAATACTGGACTGCACACTGGTACAGTATTGGATTACACAGATAGGTACTTCTGCAGATTGGTACTGCCTAGTGAGTGACAAAATGGCAACAAAAACAAAATTCAAACCAAACTTGCTAGTACATACAAAAATGAATATTGTATTTCTTTACAAACATTTTTGAGCCCAATAGCATTAATACTCTCAAAGACTTCCTTGCTATTCATACTATTATCCTCTCAAGCTTCATAGTGCACAAAACTGGAAATTAACACAAACTTTAATACCATCCTCCTATTAAGAGATTTATCTCATAAGGTGTGTACAATAAGACAAAGCATTAGGAAATGTGTTAATTCTGAAGCCGTATTTGTAACTTACACCCACTAACCTTAAGTTTGGCTTGAAGTTGTTTGACCTCAGTCTCCAGGGCCTGGGGGGCTTGGCTTGGCGGGGTGGGCATGGTTCTGCCTTGGCAGGAACACTCTGCGTTTACAGGTAGTGATGGTGGTGGTGGTGCAGTTTGCTGGGGGAGTGTGATCTGCCTCCACTGTTCGAGCTCCATTTCCAGAACCTTTTTCTGCTGCTGCAAACCAGCCAGGTCAGAGGTCAGCTTCTGTAGATTGACCGACAGACAGAATTGGTGGTCTAGGGCTACTGCTGATGATAGCACAACTAAAAACAAAAGTTTTGTTTACTGTTATTAAACCAAGGAAACCTATATTTGTGTTATAGGATGGTGAGAGTTAAAAAATGATAGGAGATTTGATATACTGATACATGAATAGACATTAACTTGAGGAAGTTTGAGTCAAACTAAAACCCAGCTTTCTCTGCCTTACAATACAAAAATGTATTACTGTACTGAGAAAAAAATCCTATAACTAACACAAGTCTTAATTTTAAATTCAGTTTACATCAATATGATAAATACAGAGACACAGTAAACACAATATGTTTGAAATAGTGTATGTGTTAACCACGGGAGAGCTACAGGCCCTGCTTTAATATCTTGTCCATGATAAAACTCCTTTTTTATGCTAATTAGAAAGCAGATGATGCTGTTGTTCGGTCAATAGGGCCTAATTCTCACAGTGATTGGCATGCATAATAAAGCCATCCTGCAGAATCAGAGATCACTTTGGGACAGAGGGAGTTCAGCATTCGGTGAGTGGTTGGGTTTAGAGCGATGAACGATAATGGCACAAGCTGATCATGTACAATGTAAAGTGTATCAGTGATTCTAAACATAAGCATCTGAGGTGAACACTTTTAACAACATGCGTGCGGTGGAGCTCAAAAAAGCCCTTTGCCTGCTTATTAAGAAAATATAGGGCAGAAACACGCCTCTGTAAGTTTGGTTCAATACCGCCACAATTAGCTGATGTGGTATATCGTATCAAAGATCAAGAATGCTTAATGGCACAAATAAGAGATATGATACATGAAGAAGCTGCACACACGGGGTAAATACTGGAACACATGCAGAGCCACACACACACACACCCCCCCCAAGTGAAACCGCAGATTCCCAGGGGTTTGCTCTCTGCTCTGCATACATGGAGGTTATTGATATCTGGTTGCTGGCTGACACCTTTTAATAGAATCCTTCTTGTTTTAGGTTTCCTCTGCCCTGTTGAGGACGCACATGCCACATCCCCAGAGAGGGGGAGAGAGAGGAGTAGGAGTGATAAGGAGAGAGAGAGAGAGGGGGAGGTGTAGAGAGTGAAAACTGGGCAGTGGTGCACAAATAAAGAGTGGCATTGATGACACTTCCTGAAAGACAGGCTTTGATTTCATAGGCCATTTTCAGCCCCGGTGAGAAATGACATGGACTCATATACTAGTGGTCCATTAGGCTGGAAGAGAGGACACCTCTCTCTCCCATCACAGTAGTGGTCTCACTGATGTTGTTCCAAGTGATCATTAGTAGGATAAATAAGGAAACCTGGGACTCTAAAACAGCTGCACACCCCGCATATATAAATGCAAAGTGAATTTGTCAACATAAATAAACCACAGGAACACTAGTGTTATGTCTTACTGATTACATGTTAGAGGAGGGCAGGACACGCCACACTTAAAGAGATAAAGCTGGTAAATTCGGATAGATAATCCAAACAACCAAATGATCCTGTATTCGGATGATACGCGTGGCTAGCACAAATCGTCAACAGCTAGGCTTGATAGTACTAGGCGGCCATGCTTCACCTGTCACCTGAGATTTTTAAGTTTATGACATATTAAAGGATAAATTCGGTTTATTATAAATTAAACTTATTTTCCTAGTTCTTGGACTTTCTTTTCAGTGATAACAAAATTTAGATCTAGGAATAGTTGCCAGATTCTTAAATCTCAAAGGTAAGATACAAAGTTTTCCTATGCAGGGATTATTACTGAAAACACAGGGACAGTCACTTCTGGTTTTGCCTACAAACAAAGTGGTTTAGATAATCAGGCTAAACTGTTCATTTTGTTTACAGCTCGTATGATCATCTGAATGCTGGAATTTTTCGTCATGTTGGACGTTGAAGTGATATTGCAGTGTTCCCAAATCTCAACATTACTTTGATGAGTGCAATGTAATCACAACTGAGAAAGGAAGGAATAAGGAAATAAGGTTTAATGATGGAGAGAGGCAAGGAAGGAAGAACGAGGGAAGGACAGAGTGGCCGAAGGATCAGGAGACAGAGCAACACAAACAAGTTTCTGTGAAACTGCCATGCTACTTCTCACATGATGGCCCCTGTGGAGGCTGTCCTAAGCCAATTACAAGCAGAGAGTTTTAGTAGGAGAGTTGGCAAGGACTGGCTGGAACAAGCCCAAAGTCCATCACCTCTTGCCCTTTCCAGAGAGGGCAACAAGACCGGGCTTTGGCCAGTCAGTCGGCTGCAACTTTCTGGAGGAGTGGCATTAATACTGCACGAGGAAACAAACAGGAAGACAACAATTCCCTTGCTGTCCACTACTCATTCACACAACAGTGAGTGTTGTGTGTGTATGTGCGTATATGTGTGCCTTTACTGCTGTGTCTGAGTCTAAGGTCTTGTTGGGCCTCTGCAATCAGATGCCTGGGTGGGAGCACAAGGGCCACTTCCTAGGTAGCAACACTATGAGGACTGCACCTGTGTATACAAGTGCAGTATACTGTATCTGTACTATTCTGCACAGTAAATATACAGACATACAGACACATGCAACTAATCAGGTGTCCAGTGTGCCTTTGCTGGCTTCTCCTATGTCTGAATTCACCAAAAGAAGTCTCCTGCCAGTCGGATAACAACTGCCTGTCCAGGTGTTGTTGTGTTTGTGTGTGTGTGTACATATACTGGTGTGTACAAGGAGGCCCTGACAGGAAAGACGCTGTTTAGGGGGCAAAGTGCTTGGTGTTTTATTTATAGTCTATACAGCCAAGTCTAAGAGTTTCCTACCTGGAGGCAGGTACTAAATAACTCAATGGGTGTGTGGCACTGGACTCAGTCACCTTGTATTCCTCTGTGCACACGAGTGCATGTATTTGAAGAAATGTAACTGCTAGTGACACAGATTGTTGTGGAGAACTGGCTTACTAAAACATTCAGAAGGACGAGACACTAGCAGAGTCAGAGAGAGAAAAAGAGATTCTCCTCCTCCTCTCTTCTGCTCCCTCGTGCTGACCTCCACAGGCAAGGGTAGGCCTGTCAGCCACACTTATTAAGCATGATAAGGGCAAAGGACCTGCTACTGCTGCACTCTCAGCTCCGAGTAAATACAAAAGAACCACGAAAAGAAAGACAAAGACAGACAAATAAGAAACTTCCCAGCACTTACAACTGGCTTTCCCCTTTACTCATCTCCCTGTTTTTTCCCAAGTTACCTGTGTGAGCTGCTTGCTGCTGCAGAGTTTCTCAGTGAGGGAGTTGAGCTGTGCCGTGATCTTCTCATTGGCCCTTCGCAGCTCTTTGGCTGAAAGCACAGCATCTTTCCTGGCACTTTGCAGTATGTCAATGTGACGCTGTAGGGACTCTATGCGCTGCTGCAGAGAGGAGGAGGAGCAGTGCTGGGACTTCATCAGCATCCTCTTCCTCCTCCACCTCCTTTTCTCTCCTCTCGTCCCTCGTTCCCAGGGCTCATGCTGTTTATCGTCTAACAGGAGGAAGTACATGAAGGCGCCTCAGAGTTGACAAGTGCACAGAAAACTAAAAATCCCTATTTAGAAGCTACTGCTGGGATTTAACAGGCATATGTAAAAGTGTCATTGTGTATGCACAAGTGAAAACTGTGATATATTTAACAACGTAATTAATATTTTATTTTTTTAATTATTAATATTTTCCATTTATAACCAGTTGAGGAGTGTCAAGTTCTTGGTGACCCCCCCCCCACCACCACCACAAAAAAAAAGCTTGTTAACATCTGAAATACTCGTTTCCAATCAACAGCATGTGCATACATTGAGTGTTTTTCCTGCTTCAATTAATATTCGATTAGATTTTTGTAGTTTTGCATTGATGTGAAAATTGGAAAAATGATGCTACCTTTGGGCTGTTTTCTGTGAGATTCTGCTTCTGGAGCTTCTGTGTTTGAGATCAGTGAACACCTGTTGGACTGAAAGAAGAGAAAAGTCAGAGACAGTGATGAAAAGCAGATATTTAATGTAACACAACCGGCTGACGTTGTGCTTCCTGAGATGTGGCTCGTAATGACACTATGATCACAGGGTGTGCACAGTTTAACGCGACAAGAAAAATCACCCTGTGCTTTAATAATTCACCTGAGCGTGTTCAACTGACTTGAACTTGAATGCTTCTCAGTACGGATATTAGTCCTGACAGATGCTTGCAAATGCTGCCTTTGTTCAATCACTGTCTGAAAGCTCTGATTCACTCCTACAGTATGATGTGTGTGTGTGTGTGTGTGTAGTCATTTGCACTCATAAGTGCATATGCGTGACACCTCCCAACTGCACCACTGTTTGTAGTGACATCAAAGACCCCCCCCACCACCCCCACCACACACCCCCTGCCTCTCTGCCTGTTTTCTTTGTACAAGGGTCAGGTAGGATTTGATCAGTGCCAGGTTTGATCACACAGTGCCTTGCAGAGAGGATAAGGGAGATGAACCCTTTGGTTTGTGACATAGCTTGTTGTGAGGGGCCAGGGCTGTCATAGTGATGAGCCCCGAGGACCTGATGGACACATTTAGCAGACCTGGAGTGGGGTAGCTAAAGGGGATCTGAGAGTAGAGGTCCTGACAGCTCCCTGGCTTCATGTACAACAACAACCCTCTCCTCATCTCCACCTTCTACCTGCTCCCTTCCTTCTGAAAAAAGGAAGCGAGGAGAAGAGAAAAAGACAGAATATCTTTAAAGGTCCTCCTCTTTCCTCTCTTAATCTTTCTTCTTGACGGACATATCTCTCTGGGGTTTGGAGCTGCCATGTCCTGCTGTGAAGTGGTCTGATGTGGACAAGAATAAGGGTCCAGGCCTATTGATTTCATGGTGTGGAGAGGAGATAAAAAAGAAAGAGCACCCACAACCACACGAGGAAGCCTTTGTGACTGCAGGAATAAAGGGAGTGGCCAGTTAAAAGACGCATACTTTGGCATGAACCAAACCATGTAACAAAGCATTACAGAATCACTCATAACCATCCACATGTAGACAATTCACATTAAAGCTGAAACTAACGAATATTTTCATTATCAATTAATCTGCAAATTATAATTATTTTGATTAAATTGTTGGGTCAATAAAATGAAATATCAGAAAATAGTGAAAACCCAAAGATGTTCATTACACTATTATATATATATGATAAGAAAAGAGCATAAAATAGGCACGGTGGTATGCTGGTATTAATCTTACATGTTTCTATGGCTAAGGTAACGTAGGTATACATAACTGAGTACATAGGAATCTTCTGACTTAAATTACAATAAAATATGATATTTTGTTCTGTATATTACCTCAACAGATCATTGTTCTTCATACATATGGAACACCTTATTCCAAATATGATAAATATCACACTGCAACCCATTTGTTAAAAATACATTTAGAAATTTAGGGTCAAGAAGTTCAATTTTCACACTGTGCTGATCAAGCTTATGCTTATATAACTGAGAGATTAAAGGATGAGGGCAAACCAACCTTCCTGTCAGCATGTTGTCTGTAAGGTGCTGTGACCGAGGGCACACTGTTGAGACTGTCCGAGTACTCCTTACCACTGTCACTGTGGATAAAGGTGAGGAGGGTTATTACAGGCCAGCAGTTGAACCCACAGCACTGGTTCTGAAAGTACCACCCTCGAACAAAAATCCAATTTACCTTTTATGGTTGATTTAGTTGACATCAAGCAAAAATATGTGCATTTTGCCCCCCCCTCCCTCCAACAGAAAATCGATGTCCCATCCAATTTCTGAGCTGGAAGTGTAAATGTGGGTGTAAATTAAGTGAAAAGCTGCAGTGGTCTGGTGCTGATGGTGAATGCATCAACATGTATGAGAGCGGCTGTGGCCTTCATTAGCCCTCTGTGTGTGACAGACGTGTGTGAGAGGCCCGGCTGAGCAGAGCCAAGCAAAGTTGCATCTGATGGACACACGGTAAAGGCTTCCTGAGACACACACACATACACAACACATGCTCCCACACACACAGGTTTATTGACAGTGACCTTTGATGTGAAGGTGGAAGCCAGTGACATTTACGCTGGCGGGTTTATTAAGGTGGGGCCTGGGAGAAGCAGCAGAGGTAAAGACCACAGAGAGAGGATCTAACTGGAACTTGACAAGACTGGGGGCTAGTTAGGGTTAAACCTGGTCTGGAAGGGGCACAGGGACTTGCTGATCACTAATCACCACCAATAAGACCAAGGTTACATACATTTAATGAAAAATGCTACCTGGTGCCTGCTGGTGAGACAGCTAAACAAACTCCGACTTAAATTCAGCCGTGTGAATACAAATCTAAGTTCATTTTATTGTTAATTTTAATATATATAATATCCAGATTAAAACAAACACTACACTCAACATGATAGTGTGTCCACAGTAAACATGAGGCCAATCAGTCTCCAGGAAGTACTGTAACTATATCCATTCAAAGTTGACAAACCTGAGTAAATGAGCAGAGAAACACGCTTACGCTTGGCCACAGGTGGAAAGTTAAGGACGCTTCGACATGTAAACAGGTGGAGCTAAGGAACAAACCAACAACTCTGCAATAAATGGCCAACACAATGTAGCTCCTGAGCCACAGCCCCCAGTCAAAACACCACATCAAGGATTATCTGTTGGAACAATGGCCTTGACTCCCTCCAATACAGTTTCAGGGCACTGAGGCTGCTCTGGTGCCTTATGGTAGACTTTACGTATAAAGTGAATTGTTACATATTGTCCTTGCCATTAATTTGCCATCCATGTGTAATGTAGTGTCTTCCAGCAGTTGTCAAGAGCATATGAAATATATAAAGACATATTACTAATTCCTTTTAACATACCCCCTGTTTTCATTCTGTCCTGCTCACCAGCAAAACTGATGATCTGCTCAAAATGGTCAGCTGCTTCCAGCAGCTCAAAACTTGTGAGAGAGTGAGCCAGAGGCAGTGAGAAAAAGAAGGGGGGAAAAAACAAAGACTTGGCAGTAGCCTTAACGAGTCTGATATCTTTATTTGGCACTATATGGGCCAAAGCTCCTTAGGCAGAAATACTGTATTTCCAGGAGTGTCTACCAGACATACTGCAGAAGAAGGCCCCTGCGAGATATGAGACGCAGAAGGCTTTACAGTAACAAATCAGTTGACAGGTGCCTTAAATAAGACAACATCTCAGTTTAGACCTCTTCTTCACAAATCCACTTAGATCCTCCTCTCAGGTAAAGCATATATTAGACTGCTGCTTATTAGCTACATGTAGAGGCATTAGGAAAGCTGGGCATAGCTGCACCCAGTCCCTGTTAAACGGCCTCATGTGGATAGAGCTGGGGTGGATTACAGTCAGATGAATTAGTTGGTGAAGATATGGCGAGTTAGTAGGACAGAGCAAAAGGGAGCAGATAGAGAGAGGCATACAGGGAGAGAAAGTGAAGGGAAATAAATACCAGCGATAGCTCTGAGTGTTTGAAATCAAATCATTCCGACCATCACTCAATAAATGTTGGCTCAGTGGCTTTTTTGCATAAAACATACATGAAATAATTACTGTCGATGGTTCTTAATTTAGAGGGTGTTAAACAGCTTGTAGACATCTGGTACTGAGCCGAGTAGGGTCATTCAAAATTTATCTAACTAAATTAAGGCGAGGAGAGGAGAGGAGAGAGGAGGGTGGGTAACCTGGAGAGGAAGTGTGTGTGTATGTATGTGTGTGTTGGGAGGAGGTTACTGGCTGGAGGAAATAAGTGTAGCGCACACACATTTGTGAATTGACATGCCACAAGACAACCGACATGACGAGACACAGGGTGGGGTTAGTTTCTGTGCATGTGTGTGGTTGTGTGTGTATGGGTGGAGGGGCTTGGTACTTGCAGGGGGATCCTTAGCGCTGTCAAGGGGGGGTTAGTGAATATGCACAGGACCAGTAAATTAAATCAAACTGCCAAACTGTCAGTTTCGGGATAGCATGACTAGTGCATGAAAATGGCTGGAAGGTATCAAGGCTTCGGCGGCCTCCTTATCCCTGGGCTTTTCTGGCATCGGTTCAACTTTGTGTGGAGAGGTGGCTAATTTTGCATGCAAATTTCAGTCAATAAGCTCCAAGCAAGGCATCCCAGGATATTTCAAAGGATCTGACAGTGGTTTCCCCCTCCTCTCTCCTTCTCTCTATCATTCTTGCTCACATTTTTCTTTTGGCTCCTGAATACCAACTAGACAGACGATGAAATTCAATCACCCATTTGCTTACGCTTTGCATATGCACGTTGTCCCCTTGATGCAGCGTGGCCCCCCACAATACAGCCAACCCACCCTCACCACTCCTACCACCTAAAAATAATGAGGCGGGAGGCAGTGAGAATAAGTGCTTCTGTGTGTGCGTGTGTATCATTACCTATCTACGCTCATGTCCTCCCACTCGTCCTTAGTGGGACTGGGGCTGCGGCCTTGCCAGCTGATGGCTTGATTGGGGCTGACTGTTCGGTGGCTACACTGGCGTAGAGGACCTCTGAGCCTTGTTGTTTTGAATTTGACCTTGCTGCTAATGTTGCTAGCAATCCCACCTGCCTGCCGCACTGGTCCTGCTGCACGGTTCCTATAGAAGTCCCTGGCTGCCCTGAGAATCCCCAGCTCCTGTCTCAGTTTCAGCAGCTGATGGTGAAGCTTGGTAGCCTCTTTCTGAGAAGCAGCCAGCCGGGCATCTAGAGCCATGATCTCGTTGCAATGCCGCTCCCCTTGGGCCAGGGCCTGGGCCTGGGCCGCCTCTTCACGAACAGCTTCCTGGGTGCGCAGGTGATCCAGGGAGGCTTGGAGTCTGCGGCAGTTGAGGGCCAGGTCTTCGTTGGCCTCAAGTAGCTGCTCTTTCTCTTCCCTCAGTCTCTCTATCTCCTTCTCCAGGGATATCATCCTCCACTCCAGCTGCTCAATCTGAAAGAATCAGTTATACGGGGCCTCAGTGGTACAGCATATTCAGTTTTTTTCCTTTGCAAATCTGTTGTTTTTACCATAAATACTCAAACTTCTGAACATGCTGCACAGTGGCTTCCCCCTTCACTGGCATTTTCTTATGAGTTTATGTGCCAGTACATACAGTTTATGCTGTGAGTATGGTTGAACCAGTGAGGGGGGCAATACTCCCTTCCGAAGCCTGGCAAGAGTATAGACATCTGACTGCCACCCCTTAACCCTGATCACCTCTATATAAACTCATGCAAGCAGGGGTTTTAAAAGCATGTGTGCACAAACATGAGCAACCTACTAACAGCTACAATACAAAACACTGTATTCTGAGATAAATTAATACAATTTCCTCTACCACTACAGTTATTATTTGTGGTTATTGATAGGAATTGTTTTTAACAGAGAAAAACAAACTAGTTCCTGGCTGACATTTGACTTGGAAATGAGCACATGACCAATTCTTCCAAGAGTGAGAATGCTTTCAAATCACTCTTGATAGAGCAAAACCAAATTCTCTGAGAGCCATTGTGCTACAGTTATGGCTCTGTCGGGTTTCTTTTATCGGCAATGACAAAGAACACTTAGTGATGGCATAGTGCTGTACCTTTTTAAATGACTGCTCCATTCGCTCTGAAGAAACAGAAGGCTTTTTTGGAGTGCTGCTTTTGACCTGGTGCTCTTCTACCACTTTGTGAAGCAATTCTGTAAAGGGGAACAAAGCTCGTTATTGTGACATGACGTGTCAAACTCAGGCTGCTCAATCAATAGAATGATAATAAAGAGGGTACATTAAATCAATTAGCATTACTAAGGTCTAATTTCCTTCCCAAGGTCCAGTTTCTTTTTTCTTCTTTTGTCAATCAAATCAGAAGGAACACAGAATCACTAAAGCCATTTTCACAGGGACTATTTTCACTGCTAAAACTCACGTTTCTAAAATCAAATGGCCTTTTTCCTCCCGATTAACAGAAAGGTATTTTATTTAGTAGTCCACAAGGAAATAGGAAAACAGTGTTCAAAAGAACACACACTGGTACATGCAATGTGCAACCTCTCTCTAGAGACCTTAAACAAACCAAGAGAAGTGTTTGAATCCCCTGTGAACACACAGCCCCAGGCTGCACTGCTTTGTAGTCCACTGTGTTTCCCCAATGGACAGCTAATCTCCACAGACTAACATGCTGCTTTATTCTGAGAACTTCAATAGTGGCCTTGGCAAACATATGATTTGGCCTTATGATAACAACAGTATGCATGCAGGAGTCAAAGTGTTTGGGGATTTGATGCACACATATTTATGTGCGCATTCACAGTCCAATCGGCATCAGTGTCACTGTTTGACATACAATATATACCTGCAGAAATAGGGATATCTTCCCTGCTCACCTAGATGCAAAGGGCAACACAAAATAATATAAAACTTTCTGACTTTCATTCTCTACTGTTAAACATTCATGACAGGACGACCAAAATAATTTGTACAATGAGGCTGGAAACATTAAATATTCAGGACCTTGACTTTTCAGGTCAGTTGATCTTTTGGAGAGTGAGTTGGAAAAAGAGGCCACAGAAGGAGAGAGTAAAAAGAAAGAGGGGTTATGTTGTGAGGAGCTGCTGCTCCCTTGCTTTGCATTTGACGCTTTGCCCAGGGAAGTTTGTTACTTTGAATTAGCCTGCTCTTTTGTCTTTCCAGCATGTCACATTCAATCAAACAGAGCACCAAAATAGGACAGGAGGGCTGCCGTGTTCACTGGGTACATAACCAGGTTGGGAGACAATTATCCAGCTCCAGTGCCAGTGGCTTGGGAGTTGGCACCTCAGTACTACCTTGATAAGAAGACGTGGTGGCTCCCTAGTCACCCACTGTTGGAGGAGGTCCTGGCACTGCGGCATACATTAACGTCCCTCCCACGGCTCCTCATGGGCTGTAGCACAAAGGCCCTGTTCCTTTCATCTGCTGCCTTTCGTTAGCTTGATCCCAGTGTGAGCGATTCAACCCTCTATCCCTTTGATCGGGTCACAGAGGTTCTTCAGGAGTAAATGTTGTGGCCATTCAAAAATTTTTTCTTAATAATGTTGAGTTTACTTCCTACTGACACCAAACATATTGGTTTTAGTCCAGATGTAAATGTTCTAAATATTGACAGAATTACTGCCTGAAGGGCAAAGTAACTGATAGAACTGGTATTTACTGATTGCAGTAAGATTACCTTTGCCAAAATCATCAAAATAAACAATTCATTTATTTACTTGACAACTACATAAACCAAAAACAGAATTAAAATAGGCAATAACACTGTGATAGTAAACAAAGTTTGTATCACAATCTTCCTTTTTTCCTTTCAAAACACTTTTTAAGTGAGTTGCGCATTTCAAAAACAGCGATTTAAACAAAATAATGCACATAGCAGAAAAGGCTTTATGTCCTTTAACATAAAATATGTCATGCATTCTAATGCTTAATGTGATCCCATTCATTGTGATACTGGTTATCACAAAAATGTTGGCAATTATGAAAATATAAACATGTAACGATATGATAAGCATTTATGTCAGACGTATATATATCAGCAATCATTTTTTAGTTTGTTAAGTTAGGTTAAGTTAGGTGTGAGACAGAGAGGGCATTTTTTACACAGAGAGAATACAAACAGTTGACATTTATACCAATACAACAAAAACAGCAAAAACAGCAGTACTCAGAATATTGTGAAGAGCCAATGACTGCATTTACCAAGGCTTTTGTTTTATTGTTGTCTATGAGTTAAAAATCAGGTGTTAATTCCTGTGAACCTAATACTGCTCTACTCTTTAAACAAACGATTTTTTTACCTGAGTGAAAATGGAAAATGATTTGCAAAGCTGATACTCCGGCTCTTGTGTAACTTTTATATTTTGTGGTCATTTGTCTGACAAGATGTTAAACTAAGTATGTCCTTTCAAAGGAGCTTATTTCCTCGCATTCCTGACTAGACTGTCAACAGGAGAGGATCCACTATTGTAATTAGTGCCGTCCTTTAAATCACAGGCTCGCGTCTCCAACAGACACCATCACTGGTTGTGAAGAAAATTAAAGTGATCGAGGACAGATTTGTTATTGAACGAGTTAATTAAGGCCACTAGATGCAGTGGTCAGTGTCTGACAAAAGAATGCAGATTGGATTAAAAGCAATGTGCTTTTTAACAATGGGAATGATATATGCAGACAAGATGAACACTACTTGATCTCCTAATCAATTTGCAAGGAGTTGATCAAGTCTTAATTGAGTTGTCCTACTAATTCCACTGGGAGTTGTCTTATTAATTCTGCTCACTAATACACATGGCCAAGAGGTAAAAGGATATCTTAAAGGTTCTGTCATGTTAAGCATACATATGTTTTTGCCATTACAAGTGATATTTCCAGTGCTTTTTGTTTACTTTGTTCTTTAAGCCTTTGGCAACATCCTTGGGTAGGACTGAAGAGAGCAAAACAGTAGAATTAACATGAGAATAATTGTGTAAAGTTCAATTTAGGCTAAATATAAGAAAAAGCGGCCAAAAAAGCAACAGATTGATGACAAGAGGGAAAGAGTGACTCTTTAAAATCCCAAAGTGATTTTGAAGAATCATGTTCATTTGGTCATTTTTATATTCCCCAGTAACTTCCCCAGTATAAATAAAAAGTGCTCACCTTGGTGTTCATTAGCAAGACACAGGTGGAGCTCCTTCACCGTGGCCCGGTCCATAGCAGCCTGGACTTGCAGCATGTCCAGCTGCTCTTCCAAACCGGCTCTGCGGTCACAAACACACATTATGAACTTCGCTTCACACAGCTCTTACGTCAAATCTATTCTTCTTCAAATATATCTCAGTACCAACACAAGCACTGTATAATGAGTATCTTTTTAAATCTCCACAAATATCTAGATTCCACCATGGAATCCATTATTGTAGAAACTTTTTTATTTATTTATTTATTTATTTTTTACCACATTTTAACTTGATTCTTGTGCACTGGCTTCCCTTCCCAATAGAAAAGACGACATGGTGAAGAAATCAACTAATTAAAATGGTTTTTAATTCATCTGGAAATCAAAGTGACAAGCAACATGAAACGCCAAGGTAGGAAAGTACAGTGTGCAGCTGTGTGTGTGTGTGTATCATAACAGACAAACAGACTGGAAAGAGTGCCCAATTACCTCTGTGCAATTAGCTTGATTTCTGCTAAAGGCTAATTATGTGGAGCCATGCTCGAGACTTTGCACTTTCAAGTTATTATTAGGACCCCAACTGAAGTCTACTGAGGATACACACAAGCCCACTGAGACAACCACACCTGAAACACACACCTAATTTCCCTCCCCTCTGCTCCACAGAGTCAGAGAGAAACACTAGAAACAAGCTGCTGCTACCGTAGTGGCATTCTTCCCTCAGTTAACCTCATTACAATAGTAGGTCTTCATTCTGACTGACTTCTTAAGGCATGTGGTGAGTACAGCATGTGTGATACACTCTGAAGCATATGAGGAGTAAAAGGGCATTTGTGGTTATGGTGAATTATGATGAGCGAAATGGCAATTAACTATACACCTTTTTCAACCAATCTAATTTTGCTAGATCAACCAAGAGATTTTTCCATACATAAGCCAAGAAAATGACTTGGGAAAAGTTATCGCCATAGCAAAGGGAAAGGAAGTAATTAGCTTTTTAGCCCACACAGTCCAGTATAGGCATGGTTTAATGGCTGACCGCAGCTTAAATAAGTACACAAATGACTCTCCCTGAGGGGGGCCGAGGAAGCAGATGGATATGTGTCGCTCCTCTATAGATTTTCCTCCATAAATGAACCCAAGTCGATGAGGCACCGGCACTGCCTTATGTGTCAAGGATGTTAATGGGACAAACGAGCTGAAATATGCAGTATGTGGTAGCAGCCTGTTCCATCTCATGTTTCTCTTTTATGCCTTTTCGGATGCTGATAGTATTGACGCTAAACCAAACTTCATATGCAAAACATTCAATTTTGTTGAAGGATAAGCATGCTTTCTTGGATGAAGAAGGGATTGGATTGCAGATGGACTTCATTGGCCAGGGGCCTCCAGTTTCACATCATAACATTCTAGAGATGGAAGACTATTGCATTCCTATTCAGTAGCACTCAGTTGTTGCAGTGTGTGCTTCTATCTGCCACAGACAGAGAATTAATAGAGCTACATGTAGGGATGGTGAGGTATCTTGAAAATCTGTCAAAAGTAATACAGTCAATACAGTTAACAAATGTACCAGGTATGCTGGCCAGTTTGTATTTGCTATCTCTGTTACATCACTTTGTTACTTTGCTTTTATTTTGTAAAGTCACATTATGTCAGTCACAATGTTTCAGAGCCAGGAGTTTTGTTTTGTGTCAAAACAAGAGATGACATTTAGAATTACGTGGTCAATGACTTAAAATTCTCATTTAAATTAACGATTAAATAAAGACACACCTTTCTACAGTCTGCACTGCCTTTCCTCTTTTCCTTAGGTGACACATCAAAATAAATTTAAAAACTATGATTTCAGTCTTGGCTGCACAAATCTGTTTCTTTGGATGGTGTATGCTCATATCTTTCCTTACAATCTCACTCCTCACACGTTGCTTCCTTGTGTGAGAACATCACTTGATAAACAGATGCTTAGTATTTTCAACCCATCGGGGTCCAGATGATGGTAGAAGAGCAGCTTTGAGAATCCGAAAGGATGTTTAGGCAACACTGTAAGGCTGTGGTAGCACCAAGCTAAATCCCAACCTCAAGGAGCTACAGTTTAGATCTGCATCACATTATAGCTGCCTCCACCTGCAACAAATTCCAGACCCTTCCCCTGTGTCAGAATACCTCCTGCAACCTTCAAATTTATGTGAAATGAAACCGTGTTTTCTTGTCATAACCTAGCTATCATGATGGAGAAATGGTTCTTTACAGCTGAACCTCCAATAGAGTATTTAAAATCTTTCTTCTTTTAATCTGGATTACAAATCAAACGAAGTGAGATGGACAATTTTCAATTCCCTCTCAACTTGCTACTTCACCTAAGGTAGAATAGTCAGCAGGCATAAAAGCAAAAGAAGATTCTTGGCAAAAACCAAAGTAAAGGCAATGGACAGGTGTTATGTTTGGTAATGATGTGGTCTGCAATGCAAGTCTGTCTCACGCTGCGTTTTTGGCCCCATTTTTAAAAACATTTGCAGCGCTAGAACTTCAGCCCTGAGCTATCCACTCCATGTCATTTGATCTCATCCCTATCTGTGCTGCACTTTACACAGCTTAGAGCACAAACTGCCAGCCTCCATCCACAAGGGTGTACAACACAACATCATCTACAGCCATTGTGCTTTCACATGCCAACCTCTTTTGGTTTCTTGCTCAGCACATAAAAATACACAGGAAGAGCAGGGAATACGGTGAGAAAGCGAAAACACCTCTGGCATTTTAAATGCTGGGGAAAGAATCATGTTTTTGGGGGTGGGGGGGGATCCCCTTATGGTTACTGTAAACTCAGGCTACAGGGCTGTTCATTCATGTAGGGATTTTGGATGGATAAGCCACTGCTGTCAGCAGAAATGGTGACTGGTGGAGTTTACATGGCTCGGTGCCGTATTTTAGGTGTGGGCGATACAGCGGCAGAAGCAACAGTGAGTCTTTAGGAGTTAGGTTCTCCAGCCACAGGGCACTAATATGAGAGGTATAGGGGAATTCATGTAATAGCCACTGGTGGAAACAACCTGGGATGTCCACAATATTCCCTATTAAATGGGATTGTTTATGCCTCTAGGTTAGATTAGATTAGATTAGATTCAACTTTATTGTCATTACACATGTACAAGGACAGGGTAACGAAATAAAACAATATCCTAATGTTGTATTTACTAAACATAAAGAAGGGAACTACACTTGCACAAGTTAATACCACTTCTGCAGTCAATGACTGTTGGAATACAGGAGGGAATTTGCAAAGTACATTCTCTACAGCATGCCTGAATTGTATTTGTGATGTCTGGTTCTTTGAAATAACTAATAACACTCTTTGTGCTCTAATTTAAGTGTTATGAGACCAACTAAGACTTGATGGCGCACTGAAGCTTGCATCACAATTACTAAGTATAAAGCAATATTTTTTTTTGCCTAATAATTAATTTACCAAATAATTAATGAAGGAAAACCCTTACTTGTCTGATTTAAAAACATGCATAAAACATTCTGTTTGTGTGTGTGTGTGTGTGTGTGTGTGTGTGCGCGCGCGTTTGAGCAAATGTGTCCCTCCTTCAACTAAGCCCTGGTCCGGGGGGCAAAAGACTCTCATTACTTCTAATACCTTTTAGCAAATCAAGATGAAACGAAAAGAAATAGAGGAATATGAGGAACATCAGGGTAAACTTTATTAAACTTAATTAAAGTCAACGTCGCTTATTGGGGAGGTTCACGTCCATAATGGTCACTCTCTACAGAGTAGGTTTCACTGCAGCTGCAGAGCAAATGATCTCAAAGGCTTTTTCCCCAGTAATCGCCGGCTAATTTATGCTTTGATGTCATCTGAGTGTAGCATCTTAAGTCTGAGGATGCACTGCATGTGTTTATTCTGTTTATGGGGCCTAAATATTCCCTGCCTCTTTTTACCAACAGACCTTTAACAACAATTAACAAGCATGGACAAGGAGTGCCGCAGACAGATGCATAATGAGGCAGATAAAATAATCCCACTGCGAATTTTCTAGCCCACCCTGCCCACTTTTGCTTGCCAGGAAATCTCAATCAAAAATCATCCTTTGTGTCAACCAGTTTGATTTGTCTGTCCCCTTTGCCTTAAAAACACTCTGACATGAATCTGAGAGATGTTCTAAACTGGTTAAATCTTGAGAGTGTAGACAGGTCTCTACACAAACTGACTCAGTCTGTCAGTGCATTATTAGAGGTGTTTTTTTGTAATTAAAATGTTTGGTAAATGAGAAATGAAAGTAGAACTACAGCAGTCCTTTACTATTGAAAAGTCTATGAAAAGATGGATTGGCTAGCATCAGTACACAAAAAACTATGTAAAATGTGGTTAGTTCATTTCTAATCCCGAAGAATTTTGAGTTTGCCATGCATAAATTCCTGTTGATACTTCGTTCAGAAGAGGGTTTTAAAATGACAGAGCTCAGAGAGAAGTCCAAAAAGTTAATATTAATCTGGCAAACGATGAACCTGATAGCACAGAACGGGCCAACTGTGGTCTAATGTATCTTCACAGTAGGTGGATGGATTCCATCTTTCCAATGAGTCAATTTGTGAAATTTCTGACCTGTTAAAAGTGACTGGGGTCAATGTCAAGTGATGCTGATATGAAGTAGAAATGTCAGCTCAGTAGGGAAGTGGTAGGTCATGCAAGCTCACAGAATGGCACCAACAAGTACTTAAGCACATAAAAATCATTTGTCCTGCTGACTAGTAGTTTATGCTGTAAGTGTACACTATAATTTTCAAGTAAAAGTTGTCAAAGAATAAACAATTTGTTGCTTATTGCCTCCTCTGGTCATTAAATTGAGCCACGGGGAGCCAGTAAAGAGCAGAGAAACAGACCTCTTTCACCTTCTTCCTCCACATCTTATTCAAGTGCAGACACTACAGGGGGCCTGGGTTTGATAACCTTCTCTTAACACTGTGGGGACCCACTGAGCAGGAGTTATCCCTGCAATATTCATTCTGGGAAATGGTCATTTGGGTCTCAAGACACTGTTTTACAAGTGCTGTTTTTGGAGGATGTGAGAGGGAGCATCTGTGCACGATCTCATGACAACGAAGAGAAAATGAGAGACAAATGGAGTTTAAACAGAGTCTCTTCTCTAAAGCCCGTCACTAGTTATTTAAAGCTTTATAAGGGGCCTTTATTTGGCCCTAAATTCTTCAGCTGCCAGGAGTTAATTAGCCATTAGTGGATCATAGCTAACACTTATCTAGCATAACCTTCACAAGCACAATCATGATAATACGGTCAACGGAAAACAAGCTGTAACTGCTTGCCCCAAGAGTTTCCTGGCAGTTATGCTTACAGGAATTGTTCTTGTTGTTGCATCATGTACCCACTTTTACCCTTGCTATTGCCTCTCAACAGAAATTTGCATTGCACGGAAGTAAAGCTGTTTGTTTAAGCTGGCTTCATTGATAGTCCCAACAACCCTGTCTGTTCACTCCTGCTCATTCTCGCAACAGGTATGGAAGAAAATAAGGAGTGGAACAGAGATGGGCAGTATGCTTTCACTTAGTTTAACACACTGAGCTGTGGGTGTGTGCAGATGCGTGCCCAGGAACGGAGAGTTTTTCTAAAGCACAAGTTTAAAGATCCCAGCCAAGTTTACTTTGCACCAGCCACCCGGGTAAGGAGGGGACCTGGGGGCACAAATGGAGGAGATGAGGTGGAGCTGGTCAGGGGCACATGAAGAGGATCAACACTAAGCCCGGAGGACAGGCCAGTTACACAGCTAGGGAAAGAGGCCAGCCGCTCTACATCCCTCGTGGTTTCCCTCGCAGGTCAGTTCCAAGGACCCTGCATGTTCACCGTAGTCTGCTAGTCCCCTCCCGCCCGCCCACCCACACCACCCCACCCCACACCACCCCACACCACCCCACACCACCCCACACCACCCCACACCATACTGTGCCCCGCTCTGCTCAGCTCTAGTTGAGGCCAGGCAGGAAGGCAGGCGGATGGACATCCCTTAACAGGCAGCATCGACGGCACTGGGGCTGCTAGCCTGTAATTAGCTCGGACAGCTCAGGCTTGGAGAGAGGCAGCCGGGCTATATCATAATGAGCTCAGCTGGGATTAGGAGGACAGGGCAGGGGGATGAGCAGAGGGGAAAGCAGTAGAGGGGGTGGGGGCAAGTACCAGAATTCTGGCCTCAGCCTACTGCAGCATCACAGAGGGCCGGAGGGAGGCAACTGGGAAGACAAGCAGGAAGAGGGGAGGAGGACGGCACAGAGGCATAGGATAGAGGAGGGAAGAGGTGAGGAGAGGTGAAGGCTAGGGGAGATAGGGGAGAGACTGTGGCTTTAGGCCAAGCTTTGTGTAGCATCATAGAGGGCCTGTCTTAGTGGTACGGTTACAGGGGTTTCTCCAGATCAAACAAGACAATGGCTGTACTACACCCAGACACAGACTAAAAGATGTAGACAGGAGGACAGAAAGACAGCAAGAGGGTGAAAAAAAGTAACAAAGAAAATAAATGAAAAGCACCCGCAGAAAAGTCATACTGTAATTAGAACAGTCACTAAACCACAGGTCAATATTTTGAGCTAGTAACATGACCACAGCTCACAGACTGTATGTAAAGTATCTTACTGACACTTGCTTAAGAACATTATCAACAAGACTACAATTTGGCATAAATGTTCCATTAAAAATGCAATTATTTCACAAAGACACAGCCAGGGATTCTGATAATGTGATTTTACTTCCTGCACTTTTATGTGTGAATTTTTGGGCAGCCAATTTTACAAATGAGCACAGAGTCTAATGATCTTGCTTTGGCCCCTGCTGGCTGGTAATGATGTGGAGGGCTAGGTGGATGCTGTGAAGTTGGGAAGGGCACACTCAAATTGTAACACCCACAAACAAGAAGGGACAGTGGGAGTGTGTGAGTACACGTGCGAGAGAGAGAGAGAAAGACAGTTTTAAACAAATATGTGTATGCACGTTTAAATGTCCAGTGTGGGTATTATCTAGCCTTGCACTTGGCAACTCTGACAGCAGGTGACTTACTTTTCAATGGAGAGTTTCCTGTTGAGGTTTTTCAAGTAGGCCAACTCATTCCACACTGCGTCACTGTTCTCTTGTCTTAGCTGCCATGGCTCTGCACGCTGCATTCTTCCGCCTGGCCTGGACACACACACACACACACACACACACACACACACACACACACACACACACACACACACACACACACACACACA
>JBBMJY010000020.1:8549636-8577482 GCA_037833715.1 Toxotes lorentzi
TCTCTCGCGCACACACACACACACACACACACACACACACACACACACACACACACACACACACACACACACACACAAATCTATTAAAAGGAGCATAAAAATTCTCCTCATTTCATCAGCTTTTGACCTTGCAGTCTGGTATTATTGTTTAAATGGAGTGAAATGAAGCATATCAGGTTTATGGCTTCCTCGGAGCATCATCATATTTGGATATCAAACAGCAGCAACAACAACTGCTCAAAAAGCTCACGTTTTTTAATAACAGCAAGGTTTAACTTGATTTAAGAATGATGTTTACAACAATTTTTACAGCTCTTTTGACTCAGCGAGGAGAGGGACATTCAAGTATTGGCTAAAGAGATGAACATGAAACTGAGCCACGTGGATGGGGGCTGACTGAGTGAAGAATGTTAGTTCACTCCTAGCAGCTTTACAGTATAGACATGACGCCTTTGTAGTAGGCGTCATGTAGTGTGTAATAGTGTGTAATCAAACAGCACTGTGAAAATTAAATCTAAAATTATAACTTAAACTTTCATTTGATTCAGTTATAAACAATTATAAATTTGAAGCTACTCTACTGTCAATCCTGCCCAATTTTTCATTTGAAATTGTGTCATACAAATTCTATTACTGAATAAAAAATATATATATTGATTTGAACAAACATTCAACAAATGTATTTTTTTAGTCTAATGGTTCCATGTGAGCAGGATATATTATTAAAATTTACATTTTGAATAAACCTCTGTGGAGCTCAAATCTTTTTTCATAAATGTTGGCGAAGCTGCTGCATTATGATCACACAGCATTATTAAAATTGAATTTGTAAATGTACTTTGTGTATGCAACAGGTGTGTATGTGTGTGTATGTGTGGTCAGCACATACACATCATCTGCAAAATAGCACGCCATGCCGAGCCCAAGTAATGAGAAGGAGGAGGGATAAATGTATCAATACAGAGTTTTGCCATCACAACTCACTTTATACTCACAGAAGGCATGTAAAGGTGCTGAAATGGTTCAAACTTTACTGCAGGTTATCTTAGTTTCACAGACCATTTTGACAGATTCTTCTTGAAAAGGATAATGCGTGCACAATGTGTTAAACACACTGATTTACACTTTTATAAATCCGACTATGATTCATGTTTTTATTCAGCCTAATAAGGTTTCAAAAATGTATTGGGTGAAAAATGCATTACAGTACCTGATTTAAAGTATCGGCACTAAGATCAAAATTGGCACATTTCTTAATAATTAACAGTAGGTGTATAACAACAGACAGATTGTGTATGTGTGTGTGTGTCCAGAGGGCAAAGACCCCAGAAAAGGGAAGCACATCAAATGATATCAATACTATTTATTTATTTTGTACAATATAACTACATTGCATGTATAAACTGCCAGAAAAGAGGCACTTCCACTGAAGCTATAATGAGGACAGCGGTATAAATCAAACAATGTGTCTCCAGGCCAGCTTTACAGTGAGTGAGGCCATCTAGAAACATGTCCTGCCAAACTTATGAGTGGAATACTGAGAAGATCAAAAGCTTCTTTCTTGTTCATAATGTACTGCTGAAGCGGTAAATTAGCCAGTGCCTGAGCCCAAGGCATGCGTGAAACCAGCAGCACACGCCGGCCTGGTCACAGTAGGAGGGGCATCTGTGTGTGTGTGTGTGTTGTGGAGTTCAGGACAAAGGTTTGCAGAGGCAGGGTCTGATAAATCACATGATTCTCAACAGACCATGTCCTTTATATTCCCCCTCTATGGCTTTGATCTGATCTGAGCAAAGTGGTAATAGATAAGTGTGGGCATGTTAGCCCCCACGCGCTGCCTTTGACATAATTGGCGGTAGTGTGTGCTAATCTACCTGCTGTCTTCTGACGGAACTGGTGGATCTGCGTTGAAGGGTCTTGTCCTCTGGTCTGGGATCTGAGCCTGGGGTGGGGGCCTGGTCAGAGTTAGGGCTAGACCTCTGTGCTGCAATACCAGCCTGCTCTGACACCACCTGTAAGAAGAGAAAAACAAAAAGATGTCAGAGTGTGTGTGTCTGTCAGTGACAACACAAGAAAGGTAGAAGGAAAAAGAAATAAATGTGTTAAAAAAGAACATGGATAGTTTAGACAAAATACAATTTCAAATACAAAGTGCGGTTATAATCTAGACGCCAAGATGTCAAGATAAGTTGTCTAACCTCATCTCACCTCTCACCCCATCTCTCAAGTTTTTAATCTGCAGGAAAACAGGAGACTGTGAAAGTGAAGAGCAAGTAAGCCTCTTTATATACGTTCTATATTATAATTACAAATTATAATATACACAGGGAGAAATCTATAAGAGAGGCTGAGAGACCAGTTTGACAAGTGTCATCTCAAGGGACCATAATGCAATGCTGTCAGCTCTGGTGCAACACAACAAAAATGGAATTTACAGTATTAATATATCTGCTCAGTGTACTGACCTTTGCATATTAGATGTCTAGCTTACATTGGGTACATTAGAGCTGAGGTCAACAAACAATTGTGTCATGTGTAAGTGGGACAGTGATGTACCACCTCCAGCACTGTAGTGTGTATGCTATCGTGGCCCATCTGTTTATCAGTGTCTATTAGCCAGGGTCTTGCAGCATCTGCACACCTCAGCACACAGCGGGGGACCACCAAAACAAACTCAAAAGGGACAAGGATAAAGGAGAGGGCCCACCCACAGAGGAGCAGGTTGTGATGCACACATACTCCCACACATGTCCATTCCTATTACGAAACTGTGCAAGTATTTATTTTATAATGTTCATGTCATTTAAATATGAAATTCAATCTTTACACTTCACCACTGCTGTCATAAACAGTTCATATGGCCCTTCAGCATGATGTGTAAAGAATTGGTAGCTCTGAGGTACAAGATGAATTCACATGCACTCCATATTCAACGGACATGTATATACATTTTATGTAAAACTAGTTGATGCCTAGGTCCTTTATCCTGATGTTAACACTCACATACATACCTCTTGACTTCATCACCTTACTCTATATCCACACCTTTCTTTTCTTAAATCCTTAACATAAAGGTGTGAAGCACAGCCTCGCCTTCTGCTTTCAACTGTGCCTCTACTCAACACATCAAATTGAAGGCTTTTGACAAACAGAGGCCTTCACAACTGTGGCGTACTGGGAGGCCAGGTAGTGAAGAAAACCGCACAGAATGTCATCACCTTTTTTCCAACAAGTCCTGATTGCATTATCAGAAACCTGGCATCTGGGCGTGACCTTGTTAACTGCCAGGGTAATCAACTTTAACCAAAGGGGAGGAGAGGGGATGATAAATTATTAGTGAGGAAGATTTTGTTCATGTTTTATTAAATTGGCCTGTCAAACGGGGTTGGTCAAATTATCTGGGGCCTCGTTTATTGGAGGCCGGCCATATTGGCGCATCTGTTACAATTATTTATAATTTCCAGGCAGTCAGGAGGACGGACTGGATTTTTCGGCATCAGCCACATAAAGCAATTTAGAAATTAACTGATGTGGGAGTGTCTGAGTTTTTTCCTTACACAATTTCTCTCACCCCCAACCTGATTTTCATCCAGCAAAAAACTGAAAAAAACAAACAGGGAAACTGCTGTTGTAAAGCAGCAAAAAAGTAAAAGGGAAAACATAAACATAATACAAGCGGCTTAGTGAACGCAACGGACGGGGAGAGCGCATCAGATTGAGAGAGAAGAAGAGAGCATGCAGGTGCAGTGAGAAAAAGAGCAAGGGATTGGGGGGGGGAGCTGAGGGAGGGAAGGAGAAAAAAGAGAAAAGCCGGTCTTGGTAATTACTGAACACGATTAGGTTCTTGGGGGAACTTGTCTGGCACTCGTGGCCCTCGCTGGTGAGGATGCGGCAGGCAGGACCATATGGAGCGAGGCTTGTGATTGTGCTCCCTGAAGCTCGTGACCCGTCTGTTGCCGAGCCCTTGAGCTGAATGTGAAATGAGACTTGCCAGGCCTAATGTTCTACACATGCACCATTTATGCCACAAAACAAATCTGATCACTGTTAATTATGGAGCAGCTATAATCAGGAGGGGCCCCTGAAACACTCACACAGACACACACAGACAAACAGACAGACAGACAGACAGGGAGACAGACACACACACACAGCTACAAGCAACACAAATACATACTTACACAATCACATTTATACACATCTGGGCAGGGACATGATAGTGATTGGATAGGTCTGAGAAGTGAGGACTACAAGGTGCATTCCCCCACCAGGCCAAGTGCATTTTGTATTCAAGATGGTGATTCTTCAAAGAATGTGTGTGTGCATATATTTATGAGCGTGTGTGTTACCATAGAAGGACAGCACACAGTGAGTAGGATGTAGGGTACGTGTATGTTTCTGTGTGTGCGTACACAGCCCTGCGTCCTCCCACACAGTCTGTTTGACCCGGGTGTATGTGCTTGTACGAGTGAGTGCATGTATCTGCAGCGGCACATGGCTGTGCTTCATTAATGAGGCGAGCTGTGCTACGCAGAGGTTCTCATCTAATGAGAGCAGTTGAGCTGGTAAAACACACCACTGGAGTCCATGTCATTAGTATGTTTCTGGCCCTGGACATGGCCCAGTTCCAAACACACACTGATACACAAACTAATGTTGACAACACTATTTACTAATAACACACTCGGCATACACAGGATGAGTGGATGGCAAAAATAGCACTGTAAGTCATAAAATATTTATTAGAATTTTTTTAATGGAAATTCTTTTGCAATTTTTAAGTATTATTATTTATTATTATTTATTTTAAGTATTTGAATTTATGACCTTGGCATAATGTTTTCGCATAAGAAAGATTTACTGATTTATCTGAAGGGAAGAGGAACACTTAAATACAAGCAGCAGGTTGCAATAAATTTTTAAAATGCTCTTAGCGAGGTCCTGACAATTGAGCTAAAGGAGTGGCACTCCAGATGGAAAACAAACGAAGGGAGCAGTCAGAGTCAAAACAAAAAAGGGCCCTGATGAACATTCGAGGTAAATATCCTATACAGGCTGCAATCCATGCTTCTTTTTTCTACTGTAATTTCCTCCATCCTTGTACTGTTCTGCCGTCCAATGAAAGGTCATAGACATTGAAAAGTTGAGAGACTCCTCTGGCTAACTCCATTCTGTTTATTCACCTCTTGGTTGAAAAATTAATTTCCATGTTTCTTTGTAACATTATGGTTCCATCCTTTTCACTTGATGGTTGTTATTAATGATGATGATGATCAAAAGAAACGCCTCACCTAAGCCAAACGTGACCCGGCAAAACGGTGGGTGTATTTATGCGCACATGTGTTTGTAACTAGCACTTTAATTATACATCTAAAAGTGTTTATATTGGTTAACATAAATAACAAGCCAGAAGCAGATGTTAAAAACCATCGCAACAAGCCAAGGGAAATGCAGCATGTGGGCTTCTATCAATTTATAAAAAAAAAAAGGGGGGGGGGGGAAGCTTGGTCCTCTAGGGAGATGTTGCTTCTATACTTAAGGTTATAATCATATGAGGGTCTTTTATGTGTTATCAACATTGTGTCTATCATATGCTAAAACTGCATAAAAAATGTCAATTTAACACTGTATTGAAAGTGAGATGCTGATGCAAGTGCACAATTCTTAAATTCTTTAAGGAGTGCCATAGTGAGTGGGGTAGATTTTACTTATGACATCAACAATGGCTGTTTTGTTTTTTTTTTCAAGTGTCTTCGTAAAGTATTACAATGTGACGTGACAGTGAGTCAGAATGAAAAATACAGAGACCTTGAACCTGAAGCTGCTAAATTAAATTTAGTCATCATTAAATTCATTATTTACATCTGTGCTTTTCTTACTGTGGCTCCGGCCTTTTGTCCATTAAAAAGTTTCATTAAAAATTTAAAAGACACAAGGGTTTCTTTCTCTAAAATTTGGATGAAACTTTTCTGGAGTGAATGAACATGGTTAATTTTCCCTTTCCAGTGCTGATGAGAGAATAACCAGTGCTTTGAATGACTGCCCACACAATTAACAACTTACCACTCATTTACTATGGTGAAGGTTCCAGAAAGCCTGAGGTCTGCTATGGATTCTAATGTTGGTCTTTAATCACAGCACAGCTCTGACAGCAGCCAAACACTAGACAACTATAAATACAATGATGCAGTTAGGGAAATAGTCATAAATGATTAAATGTTCACTCTAGCTAGTTTTGACCTTCTCTGTCTCTAGATCCTGATGGTGGCCACCCAACCTGGCAGCCCAAACCTCCTCAACATGGCAGCTTATCCAGACTGCATCAGTCTGGATAAGCTGCCAAACCTCCTCAACATGGCAGCTTATCCAGACTGCATCAGTCTGGATAAGCTGCCATGTTGAGGAGGTTTGGGCTGCCAGGTTGGGTGTGTGGGGGTCACCCAGGTGCCTGATGATCGGCTAGGCCCTACAGCTAGCGGGTGAGGGCATGAGGCCATTTAGTGTCTGACATGGGGATAGCCCACTGTTTTCAGTACAAGCACATAGACAAATACACAACACATCTGAAAACAGAGCGCAAGTAGAGTTGAAACAATTAGTCCACTTCTTGACTGACTTATTCCTGAAGTAATTTATCAAGCAAAAACAAGACTCTCTGTCTCCAGCTTCTCCAATATGCTAATTTGAATTCGAGGATGTCACCTTACACTCCAGCAAACCATAATGGCAATTTTACAGTATTGTATACACTAACTTATGATTCGTGAAAACAATCAACAGGTTAATCAATAATAAAAACCACCATCAGTCAAGACTCAGGCGCAAGAATAATCTTCTTTGTATGTGCCTCAGTATCCAAAAAAACAAAACATTATTCATATCAACTGACAGCAGGGAAGAACAATTTGGTTCCACCAGACATTGTTCATATATGTTTAAGCCTTTGTAAAGTATTGTTAAGCTTCCTGTAAAGAGTTAACTTGGCATGAGACAGGAGAGAACAGACAGTCAATCTTGGTACACAGCATGGAAGTATAACACACAATGGGTGTTATTCCTCTCACCCACCCTCCGCCTTTATGCCCCCCACTCCCCTCTAAAACCACCACGGGAGGGGTGTTCAAAGCCGTCGCTTTGGTCCATATTCAAATGAGCACTGCGTCTCCCCCCTGCACTCCCGTAGTGATCAGCACTTTGATCACCTCCAATGGTAACTTCCACAAAAACATTTAAAATTAAAATCAAATCTGCCTTAACAACCTGAGCATTAGAATTTAACAGGTGTTCGGGAGGAAGTTGTTACAGAATTTGCGATTATGCGCTCGGATACACACACCTTTAGTCAAACACCCACCCATGCAGACACACACGTACACACATAGGCACAACCTGTCAGTGAAATTATAGAGTGGGAAACAGAAAGCTCTCCTGACTGAGCGCTATACCTTGGGATAGCTGATCTGTTCACTTTGATGCTAAAGAAAGTAAAAAGTTAAATAAACAAATCAGCCAGACAGCAGCTACATGTGTTCAGTAAACAAAAGTTAACATTAATTCATAGCATAGGTTATATACATGATATCTTCATAATTACTTCTCAAGACTGAAAATGTGTGATGCTCTTTTATTCTGACCTGGCTGGGGAAGAGAGAAAAGGCAGAGTGCATATTTGGCATGGTAAAAACAAACGCGCACACTTACATACATGAATGTATATACGCATGCATGTCCACACTTCACACGCAGCACTAACTGCATCTTCTCTAAATGTAATATTAATTACTGGGGGAACACTGCAGTACTGTATTTAATTACTGACTAAATGATCCATTTATACTTCGCCGCTGGTTAAATTAACAGGGTTAAGTGAGACGGGGTGATTGTAACTCACTTAACATTTGAGCTGATATCTTTTACCTTCCACAGTCTGGGGACAGCCCTGTCAGAAATTATCAACCAATCAAATGAAACAATTACAGTCTGTGGAGGCACTGAAATTACTCAACTGCTGCAAAAATATTATCTTCAGCTACAGAGTTTTTTTTTATCTGCAGTAGGACGCAGTACAAAGTGTGAGAGTAAACAGACTGAGAGGCTCATTATAACGACAAATGCAGTGCCCTACAGTGTTGATGGAATGAGGCTGTGTGGCTCCAGAGCACACGATTTAGATATCTGTTACTATTTGCAGCCAAGTCTTTGACACTGTGTGGTCCAAGATACACCTATCACCATGTTATTAGGAGTTATTAAAGGACACTTAAATTGTGACTGTACCATTAAATTTATACTACACCCTCTATTGCCTTGGGGTGACAATTCAAAGGTTGTCAGCTAAAGTCAAACCCCTGCTGACTGACAGATGTAGCTGTAACTACATCATCTTCAAGAAAATGATTGGGCTCCAATTAAATCACCTCTCTCCACCTCTTATCTGCCTTATCTGCTATGTGACCGGAGTGAGTTAAAAGGACTTCCAGGTACTTGGGTAGGAGGAGAGAGGGAATATAGATAAAGTAAGTAAGTCAGAGAGTGCATGTGTGCCCTGGACTGAGAACGAGAGAAGATCAGATAGCTGACATGAGAGACACTGGTGCTAAGAGAGACGGATAGATCAAGGGTGAACTAGACTGATATCAAAAGAGTGTTTCTCAGTTAAAGACCACCACCACAGGCCATGCTGGGGCTTATCAGTTACTGCTGTACCTACTAATCCACCTACATACTGCTGTTTCTGTACCTTAGGACAATTAGACACTAGCTCTAGACAGGTGATTGACAGAAGTATCATAATATAATATGATTATTATGTAAGAAAAAGAGTAGATATGATATGCAGGGAACAATACACATGCATATTTTGTTGTCCATACCCACACAAGTGCATATCAAAGTTCAACAACTTCTGCAGCAGAACAGGCATCATAGAAAACCACTTTTTAGCCTGGACTTGCAATGCACTTGATAAACTCTGCTCACCTTCAAGTTGGTTTGTCTGTTGGGTGAGGGGTAGATGGTTGTCTGCTGAGCCTGTAGCTGCTGTTGTTGCCGCAGTTGTATTTGCTCCTGCTGCTGTTGTTGTTGCAGCTGGGCCTGGAGTTGCAGGATGTGTTGGTCTTTCTGAGCCAGCTGGCTGCTGAGCTCCTGGTGACTCTGACGGAGGTTGGCCTCACTAGACACAAGGGCCTGGTAGCACTGACTCAACTCCTTGTACAGCTGTCAACATGCACAAATAAGACAGAAAGGTTGGGAAAACAGATGGAGGGTAGGTGAGAAGGTAAGGGAATGGGTCAAGTCAACCAGGGATGGGATGTCAAACAGAGGAAGATGAGACAAAATCACTCATGGGATTAGGTGACATGGAGACTGATAAGTTTTCTTGTATGAGGATGTTTTCTTATTTCCACATTTTAGGAAAAACATATGCTAAGATCATCTAAGTAAGACTGAAAAGGAAAAATTGAAGAATAAAAGGACAAAAAAAGAATTTATTAAGCGAGACCAAAATGTTCCTTAATGTTTATCTTTTATGACTAATGCTTGCCCTAAGACTCTCCCTATGTCCCCTGCCCCCCACCACGTTGGACTATGTATGGCACAGTGGTACAGTCGTCAGACAGAGGGATGGTGGGTTGAGATCCCATTCACAGTAACAGGACACTGTGAGAAAAGTCCTTCTTTTCTGGCACTAGTAAAATAATTGTAGGTTACAGTTAGCTTGGAAATAAATCACCACAGCGGGTGAGGCCTTAGTGGAGTGCAACAATGTGGTCATAATAATGATGAGTTTGAGGTTTGGCGTGTGTGTGTGTGTGCATGTGTGAGTACCCTCTGATAGGACGTGGTGTCAGCAGTATGGGCCTCTTCTTGGTTCCTCAGGACTCTCTGTGTGTCTTGGTTGAGTCCTTCCAGTTGCTTGATCAGATGGCTCTGCTCTGCCGCATGCTCTGTGCTCTGTCTGTACAGCATCTGCACTTCTGTGAACTCACGACTACACACACACACACACACACACACACATACATCATGTTATACAAATAGTAATGCCATTCTTTTCTCCATCAATACACTGCAATTGTATGTTTGAGGTTTTTTTTAAGGTAAGAAATGTTAAGACTCTGTAATGATGTTAAAAGAATTCTTAACAAGAAGGTGTGAGGAAGGTAGATAACTTGATGTTTCAGATTAATTAATTTTCTTAGATTTTAAAATAAATAAAAGCACAAATATGTATATATGTAATTCGATTATAATAATATTCACATAGTTGTACTGAAAAAATGGTTTATATCACTTTATTGGAATGACTCTAGGACAGTGATACATTTGTTCTCTTTTATCAACAATGTCTTAATTCCCTAAAGATAACAACACATGTCAGCATTAAAGCTTATTTCTGAAATTAGTTTTCTGTCCCATGGAATTACCACAAACTGCACTCTAAGGTATGAGGACGTTTTAATCACCTAGCTAAAACCTTAAGAACGGTCTCCAGCCCTGGTGTGACTGACATGTCAGAGTGCCTCTGGCATTAAAACAGAAAAGTAGTTAAAAAAGGTTGAGATTACCTCTAAGGCTCCAACGGTTCTCACAGTTTTTTATCATATCGACTAAAGCTTAGCCAAAGCCTGCACTGTTTCCCTTTTCTCCCTCTTTTAAAGCACATCCACTATGCAGGGCTTATCAAGTGGCTTTAGGTGAGCCAGAGTGGAAGAAATCTGTGTCACCCCCAAGCCTCACAGCATAGAGTAATATACTAGCTGCTGCACATAGTAACCTGTGTGAAGTGATTTATACACAAATGTACACACAGGACAGATCCATACCTCCTATAACTTATGATATTACCCCAAACAATACTTATAGAGGTGAGGTTGTTAGGAGAAAACTGAAATGTTCTGCGCATAGCTACAGTTGGTGGGACTCACCGAAGTTGACTGAGTTGCCCTTCTTTTGCGGCCACCTCCCTCTCTTTGGCTGAAAGCTGGCTTGCCAGACTGCTACTGTAGCTCTGCAAGTTAGACAACTCCTGCCAGGCATTATGTAGCTCCTCCTTCAGCTCCTGGTAAAGTAGAGTGCCAATTTAAATTTTAACCACATTCAGAAAAATAAAGGAACAATTTGATATTTGAGAGGGTTTTCACAATGTATTCCACCTGAAAACACTGAAAAGCAGTTGTGGCACTGATGATGACATAAGAGGATCAAAACATCTCTATTTTAAGTACTTTTGCACTTCTGACCACTATATCTACTTTCATATAATATTGTTAAATATTTATTAGTAGCGTTTTTATGTCAGCTTTTTTTCTTCATAATGTGTTTGTGCTGAGTTTACATGAGGTAGTCCTCAATCCACTGCAGACCAGTGTGGCTGAGTTTACATACTCTGCACTGGAATTAGAGATGTTTCATGTGTAAATGTGACAAAGAGTATATGTGGGATATTGCACAACCCCTAGCAGTGACAAGATGTAGACATCGAGGTAGAACTGTAGCTGCTGCTATAGCAGGTGTAGACAAGGCGTTAGTGACAGCTTTTCCTTAATAAGAAGAAACCATTAGTGCAGCGCAGATTGCTCGGCATCAAACACACAAAGGTCCCCAAGCCTAGTTTAAATGTAATTAAAAACAGTGTTTCACAGGGCCAGAATTAACCATATGAAAAATTAATTAGCCATTAGTAATTACAAGAAATGAAATGAAAAATGTCATAACACTTAGAGTACATAAAACAGCAATTATGTTTGTTTGGGAGGACAAACTAACTAAAACACCTCACAGCAGACTAAGGTTACCCTGTAGTAAAACTCACAATGTTTGGTTTCAATGAGACTGTTTGTGTTGTTGATTGAATTTCATAGTAATTTATTTGAGCCACAGATTACATTGTCAAGCTAGTACTTTTTTAAGTTTCTGCATACATAAACATAATAAGGGGAATAAGTCCATATTTATTAGCTGTAGGGCTTTTACATTGTCAGCTATTTCTTTCACTTTGACCATCCTGTGTTTAAGGGGTATTTAAGGGGAAAAAAACAATATATATTTAGTAACTATATAATAGGTGTACCTCATGTATGCATGCACTGGATTACATGATAAATTCCTGGACAAATCTTTGCTGTGTCAAACAAACTGACATGATGTATCCACAGAACAACCCATATTCTCCATCTCCATCTTTCAAATCGATGTATGATACTAAAAATGAGGAACAGGTGGAGTGTCTTAGGCTGTGATGGATGTGCATAGACTAGTTGCCGGGTTCCATCCTGTCCAAGTGTAATTACTTTGCAGCCCTGACTTATACAAGACTTTCTGTCTGAGCCCATTTGACTAGACTAGCAATATGTTTCATAATGATTAGTCTATGAGGATGGGCAGAATGTGAGGTTCTTCTGCAGCTCTTGTGTCCTGAGATTCTAGTATTGGCAGACAAATGATTTCTGTAAGGAAACGGCAAAAAGCGGCAGGTTGAAATGTGAATGAAAACTCTTCAAGGACTCTGGTTGTGATCTGATTGGTTGACTGTTTTAACAGCAATACTGCTGTCACTGTCTAATCACTGTTTTTCTCATGTCCATAGCAATGGAAAGTACTGATAGTAAATGATGACTGGAACAGTGACAGTCATCACACAACCACCACAAATTCTTGCACCTACACATGCAAATTACATGACAGGTTTTGGTTCTTTGGTTGCGGTCATCAGGTGGATGGAAGCAAGATTAGTCTCCACCCATGTTAAATCATAATTTTTCCTTCCTTTGAATATAGTCTCTGCATATTTAAATTGTGTGCTTTACTATAGAGATCCTTTTACATTCAAATGCTGAGGAGGAAAGGAGGGATCACAGAGTTCAAGGTGTGCACAAGATAGAGGACGGGGCCCTTCCTGTACAACTTTGTGTGTGGGTGTGTGTTTCTGAATGGACATGTCCCCATGTTTATACCTTGACTCTGGCCTGGGCAGCATCCCTCTGGTCTTGTTGACTGTTGGCCTGCCTCTCTTTCTCCTCCAGGTCAGCTCGCAGGGCGGCGCAGCGGGAAGTTAATCCCTCTTTCTCCTCCTCTAGAGCCTGCACCACCTGCTGCTCCTCCTCCCCTTTCTTCCTACACTCCGTCTTCGTTTCCTGGATAAGAGAGGTGTGTGTCCAAAGAGAAGAAGGGAGGTCATGGGGGCCAAATAAACAACAGTGACGAAAGGAGAGAAACAGAAAAAGTAGAGATTCAAACTGAGAAAATGAAAAGAGAAAGATTGAGTGATGCAAAAAGAGAAGCGGCCCATGGGGTTGAGGCTGAAATGAATATGTAAACAGTGAACCAGCTTTGCTGCGGGAGCCCCCTGCATGGTCCGCTGATTGGCCAAGGTCACCTGTGCTGTATGACTGGGCCCACGCGGCCATATGTTGGTTGGTGTGGGCCGAGCTGTGCTGCAAGAGCTGGGCTCATGCAGGTACAGGGGCCAGTCTGTCGGCTTTAATGACAGGCTCCTAATGAGAATGGTGCTTGCTGCAAGACCCATTAGACTCAACCTAGGTCTCCTTTGATGCTGTCCCCCACGATTTCTCGCCATGAGACCTCACCAAGACTGTGTAAGGACCATTCCTTTATCAATTAATCATAACCGGGTCCCATCTAAGCATAATTAGGGAGAAGCCACACCATCACATGCACACTTTTCACTTTCCCCCACTGAAGCAGTCATTAAGTATTCATCTGCAAGTTAACAACCTGCTTTCCTTTCTCTCCGTCTTTCTCTCTCACACACACTTTCCGCCGGTTAAGTATTCTCTGTTGTCAGTAGCAAGAAAGAAAGCTAAAAACAAGAAAGGGTGAGACAGAGCGAGGTTGAAAAGCGAGAGGAGAAGACACGGAGACATGGAGACTGTGTTCAAGAGGGCTGAGCAATCCTCCTCCTCTTCTAAATGATTCAAACGCCTGTGGCTATAGCCACAGGGGACTCGTCGTGTTCAGTGCCACACAGAAAAGAGACTTTTTGACTGAGGCCCAGCCTGCCACTGAAAATTTGTTCCACCAACCTTTAGTTCCTGATTCTTATTGACCAGTTGTTCCCGCAGAGCTCTCAGCTCCTTCTTCATTAAGGCATTCTCCTCGTCCACTGTCGTCTTCCTCTGCACCCAGTTATTAATCTCCTGCTGCTGCCCTGTCACTTTCTGTGGCAGACAGTAAGGAAAAAAAAAAGACAGAGAGTGACACAGATAAAGAGAAAGAAAAAGAGAGACACAGGTTATATTATGCATTTAAGTATTGGAAATCTCAAATCAAAAATGTGGTTTAGATTGTATTCATAAAAAGAACCAGCTTTAAATTTAAACCTGATTGCTCAAAACTATATCAGTAAATATTAAATAGAAAAAGAGTTAAATTGTTTTGAGCCCTTGAGACTGTTGCTACAGAAACAGGGATGCAACAAATGATTATTTTCATAATCATTTATTGTGCAGGTTGTTTTCTTCACAAGTCATTAATTAACAAGTGATCATGAGTTAACCTTAAATGTCTTTCTTCTTTGCTACAATCCAAAACTCAAAGATATTAAGTTTTCAATCTTGTTAATACAAGGACAAGCAAATATTCACATTTGAGGACCATCAAATATCTGGCATTTTGGTTTGGAAAAAAATACTTTAATTAAATGATTATTAGAGCAGGTGCCAATTAATTTTCTGTTGTTGCTGCTCTAAATGGAAAGCAACCACATACACTAAACTATTAAGATCTAACTCATACTCTTTTTAATTTCATAGTAAATCACACAACTACATAAAGCTTCATGATGATCAATTTAATGATTCTCAATGTAAACCAAACCAGAGGACAGCAGAAAGGGTACAATAATTTTAATGATCATCCACTTTTGATGCTTCATATTTTTTGGCAACCTTTGTGGCCTTTGTAGGACGAGGCTGGCCTCTTAACACTGCATCAGCTGAGGTTTGGCACTGGCTGGAAATCCGCAGCCTTCTGTGGGTACACCCTTTTCTCAAATAACACTGTGCTCTGGGATGCAATTAATTGCCATGTTGAGGGAAATCACTCCGATATATCCAGATAGTGGATTTAGCGTTCCTCGCTACTCCTAGCTCACCGTGCTACGAACAGAGGGGCTTTAATAGAGATTTATACTGGAGAGCAGAAAATAAATTCAAACGCTGATAATGAGGTAGGCAAGAACAATTTGAACCCCAGTAGTGCTCAATTGATAGAAGAGAAAAAAATGGGGTTCCGACAAGTTAAAAGGTCTAGGACAGAAAGATTAGCATTTGAAAATTCCCAATGCAGTTGAAAAATGAAAGCTAATTATGTTACAAAAATGGAAAAGTGCAAGGGAAAGAATATAGAGAAAGAGGTGGAAGAAAAAAAAAAAGACCAGGAAGAAAAAAAAACATCATCAAAGTTGGAGAGCTGAGGAGTGTGAGGTCCTGTGTGGACTCAGCAGACCATCACATCTCCAAAAGAGGAAAAACCAATTAATCACTATTTGGGTATGTATGGCTCAAGACTATGGATAAGATGATGACTGTCAGAGGGTTGGATGACACAGCACAGAGCCAAGTGCTATTAATGAGCTTTTCAAACACCCTACAAGTTTCATTACTAACAGTTTAAAGAGGAGAAGAAGATTTTTTTTCAATCCCATAGAAAAGCAAAAGAATGCAAACATGAAACAGTTTTCTGTGAAAGCAAATTTGAAATGCATCAGATGAACTGATTAAACATAGTGCAAATAGGTTTACAATTACACACTAAATTTATACAGATTAAGAGTGATGAATGAATCTTTTAATTACAG
Source organism: Toxotes lorentzi (assembly GCA_037833715.1). Lineage (NCBI taxonomy): Eukaryota > Metazoa > Chordata > Actinopteri > Toxotidae > Toxotes > Toxotes lorentzi. The sequence continues at coordinate 8,565,457 of JBBMJY010000020.1, forward strand.
AGGCTCCTCAAGCTAATTTTATTCTACATAGCCACCCTGCTTGCATTGTTAGTACACTATAGCCTTCAGCTGGAGGCTGATGGACTTTCATGTTTATTACCATAAGAAAAGGTTGGTTTTCAAGTCTAAGACTCATTGGAACAATGTTCAAAGATGGCACTAACAGAATAAAAATGTGTGGGTACTTATATTAATCTACCAGCCACTGGTTTAAGGTATTGATGACAGCTCATTACATCCTGCACTTAAGGTATTTTGTTTTTAGCTAATCTTTCACATTTAGGGTACTTTGCAGATTTAAAATGTTCATATGAATATGGTTTTAGTTTTATTATGCTGTGTTGAAAGTTATCGTCTCTCCTGTTGCACTATTAGCTCAGTAAAATTCCAGGGAAAATCAAGATCTAATATCAATGTAAAAAAAGATGTAAAAATACCTCACGTTCAAGTTGAGGTATTTAAAGTATTTCATTGCCCCAAAGGCATATATAGTGTTACAAAAATGTCTTTGTATGCTACAGGAGGATTCTTTTTCCACAGACACAAAGTAATAAGCCCATCATTTTTCTTCACCTTATGATCTTGTCTTATAAATACTGTCTGTTCAACACTAAGTTTATGATACATTTCTCTCATATGAAGCAGCCAGTTCTTGCTGACTTCACTTCTTTGCCAGCATAGTCCTATCCAGAAGTTTTACAAATGAAGGCTGGGAGATCTGCTTTCAAGTTGGCTGTCGTGGGTACCAACATATCAGTCAGACCTAAAAACTGACTGAAGCAGAATATTCATAGCACACCCACAACATGAGGGCCACACCCATCAAGAGGATTATGCTACAGTACTATGGAGTCCCTGCACTTATGGGATGTCTTGCTCACATCTGTCTGAAACCTGTGAGAAAAAAAATGTATTACGTTGGTCCACTGCCCTAAAAGTAGCACTGAAATAAAATCTGATGTTATCACATATCTTATATTTCTATGGGCTACTGCTATGACTACTGTATTGACTGGACCAGTGTTAAGATGGCTGAGGGGGGCAACGTTAAAAAAAAAAAAAAAAAAAAAAAAGAGACACTGGAAAGTTGATGACTCCATTACAGCCAGTCTCATTAGGAACGAACACGATTCTGGAAGAGAGACACTAATGAAGGGGACTGACAGATGCTTCAGTGAAGGGATGATGATTTGGAGTAAACTACATTAGTGATGTCATTATCGTTAGCCATCATACCATCAAGAAATATTACTCCAGGGGTGATACAAAAGAGAGCAGGTAAGAGAGAGAAAGAACTCGAGGTGTTCAGTTAAAAAAACACATATTCTATTGGTTATTAATTTTTTAAAATACATTTAGTTTTTCAAGTTTCACTTGACACAAGCTAAGCTTAGGACAGCTAAAAGAAAGCTTTCTTAAGCTTAGCTTGTGTCAAGTGCAAAATAAGGAATCCTAACTAAATAAAACAGTTTCAGTGAAAGAAATAAAATTAAAAAATGATATACAAGAAATGCTTGTAATTAAAATGTCAGAATAGTAAGCTTATAGCTTGAGTGTGGTTGGAAGAAACAAAAGAGAGATGATGGTGCGGCTTATACTGCACCTGTTCCAGCTCCTGTATCTTGTAGTCTTTGGACTGGAGGATCTCCAGTACTTTCCTGTCCTTAATCTCAGCTTTGCGCTTCTCACTAGGAGTAAGAGAAAAGAAAATAAATAAATAAATAGCCATGTGGCCATAGTGAATCTACAGTCCAGTGACTTGAGGCTATGGGGTTAGAACAATTGGGGAGTATATAAAGTATAGGAAGTATATATATCCTCACAGATCAAAAGAGACCATGTCTATTAAAAAAGGCTCCACTTCTCCTTTTTAAAATGTAATTGTTTTATTGTTTAACTGTTAAAATGACAGATGATATAGAGCGATAGAAAGACAAATACAAGCAGAAATACCAAAATTTTGTATACTCAGTATTTTTAGTGAGTGTGTCTTAACAGTACTATATAATATGCCTTCCCTAATACTCTCTCACTTGTGTTGTCAATATGAATGAAAAAGTTTGTTCATTCATTTGCTATTAAAGTATAGTTACTGTACTACAGTGCTGCAGCACCAAGCTCTGAACTTTTGTCTCATGCCCACTAGCACCTCTTTTATCATAATGAACTTTTAGGAAGACAAAAACAAGGCATCAATTGGGGACCTGTTTGTTTCAACTACTTTAGGCCACCAGGGGCCCTCCATTCCCTCCACTCGCTCCTTCGACACCTCCCATCTTTGAGGTCTTTTCTCTCGTCTCTTTGCTTCTTCAGATCAGCCCTCTCCCCTGGTAGACACTGAAATAAGTATCTGGTGTCCCTGGAGGAGCTGGAACGCAGGCTGGTCTAGCTACATCTCCTCGTATATTGGGCTGTGTTCACCATGTCCTGAGGAGCCAACCAATCACTCTACAAGATCCGCGCAGGAAGGGGAGGGGAAGGTGAATGGCAATTCCCAGTGGCCACCAGCGCTTGACTGGAGTCGACACAATTACCATGTCAATATTCTCCTGTGCATCAGGTGATACAATACACATACACTCTCCGGATGCATGTTCCCCCACCAGTCTCAGCAGAGCAACATACTTTGATGGGTTTCCTAAGGGGCTTTAAAGGAACTGAAGAGGGTGTGGAGAAGGAATGAGAGGCACAGGTACTGAGGAACTCTCTGCACACTGCTGAACTGGTTTTTTTTTACCCCTATTAAGGGTCTAGCAACAACTGACAGACCTCAAAAAGTATGTGATATGCACCCATGATAGAGAGAGTATGATTCTAATGTATCCCCAAAAGAAAAAAGTCAGTAAAAACTTAAGTACTGAATGAAGCTTTACACAAATTTCAATGGCATTTGGAAGTAACAACCAAACTGGTGTCCAAACTGCAGTGATACCTGTATCAAAAACAGTCAAAGTCAAATATTTTATTCCAATATGGATAAATATATTCCATTTATCCAGCTGTGCAGGTGTGCAGCTTGAACTTTTCTGAAAGTTCCCATGCCACTGTTTTTCCTATAGCTTAGCCACCCTGCAAAAGAGGTTATATTCAATCTCACAATTTATCCGATAAAGACAAGCATTTGGCAGGAGTGTTTCAACTGTCCAGAATGGGAGCGGCAGAGGAAGAGTGTTTTCATTAAAAGAGTTGGTTGAACTGCTAGACCGGGGATAAGAAGGCTTAAATCAGCATCTGCACCAGATTCCGTCGTAACCCCAGTAGAATGGCCAAGGTGCCTTAAACACCCCTTGAACGACTTTCACACATATTTCTCCTCACTGGTGAGATAAAAGAATTTTCAGCTGTTGAGCTTCTCAGGTAGCACTTTGAAAGATGAATCTACTCACCGCTCAACCACCAAACTGACAGCCTGGGTCAGATCTGGATTTGCCACTTGCAAGCGTTTCCATAGGGACCACACAAACTCCTTGTCTGCCTGTGGAAATGAGGATTCAGAGAGTCAACAGCTGTTATTCTTAATTGAGATAAACGGCTTTTGATAAATATGTCTTAAAATGCAGCAAAGCCTATAAGAAAAGCCACAGCATATCTGAGCTTTTCTCACTAAAAAACAAAAAATTAAATAGGATGCTCAATGACGTTAGCATATGACAGAAGGGGTAGTCAATCAATAATTTACACATCTTGTACAAAATAGTTTTTGATCCGGCCTGCCCTCTCTAATCATGAGCCTCTCTTAACAGGAATCTCCATGGCTGAGATGTGACCTTCGACTCAAGGGGAACAAGCATTGACACTTGTCATTATGCACTATTTATGACTGGGGAGAGCTGGGATCCAAATCAAAACACAGCAGTCGAGCTTGCATTTTCTTTATTAATCAATTGCTCTCCGGATATGTTTTCCACTACAGCTCCAAAGTAACTAGCCCCAAAGAAACTCAAAGCTGATGACAGAGAGAGTCATCTTCAAGCAGAAAAACCCAGCCAGCCCCTGACACATTTCCAATTCAAATTGTCTCACTGGTTTTTCAAACATTTTTAAGCTACATTACATTTAATGAGGGACATCTAAAAACTACATTTTCTGACATTAAAAGACAGAATTATACCAAATCGACTTAATATAAAATTATCTGATAAATTATGTTCACATCATCATAAGATAAAAGTCATCCCTCCCACTGGAATCCACTGGTCTCCAATTAGTATATGAATTTTAACCCCCTTTTCAAAAGTGTCTAATCAATTATTTACTAAAATGGCAGAAGCAGACCTTGATAAGACCATGAGCTGAACATATAAAGTGGAAGGACTGTAGTTATCTGTCTCTGTATGCATCTGTATGTAAGTGTGTGTGTATACAGAGGGAGCAGGGTGAAGGGGGGGATAGAGATCTCACCAAATCAACCCTGCAATGCAGCTAACGATGAAATTAGGCTGCCTGGTTGGCTTGAAATAGGTGGTCTCCCTCTGCCTGGCCTTTGGCTGCCATTAGCCAATCCTCAGACAAGTGTTCTGTCAGGACTCTCATCAAGAGCTCTCCTCTGCCGTATGTGTACTTAAAGATGCATTGAATGTGTGTTTGATGATCGGTGAATTATTCAGTTTGAATCTAGACACTGAAACACCATGGGCTAAACATATCAAAAAGGACCACTGAAATTCAGCCACATATTAATAAAATTAGCATGCTCTAGTACGAACATTTGCTGGCCAACAGATGAGACTCTTTGTAGTTAATGGTTGTCCTGAAGTACATCTTGCCAGAGACTTAAGACATCAATGGTATTCTAATGCCACTATTTAAATGGTACACTGCACAACTAAAGGTCCCCATTAGATAGACAGAATCACTGATGTTCTGCTCTAGACAAGACCACCAAGGAGGTTTCCATGTCAGTTTAATGGAAGGCAGCAGGAACTGTCAGTGTGAAGTGAACAAAGTATCTCTGGTAAACTTGCAGTACCATAATGTAGTGCATTACAGCTAAAAGAAACATTTTAAAATGGGTGTAAAAGTGAAAAGGTGCTCTCATTTGTATGTCAAAATGGCCAATTTAGTGATACTCAGATAAATCCTACGGGGAATTTCACAGGATCTGGGAATATTTTCACAAACATTTACAGTGACATTTACAATTTGCAATATGAACATTTTCTGGCAACAAAATGCAGTACCACATCTACTTTGTGTGTTCTTAGGTGGGCTAAACCCACTAAATAGAAAAATTTGTTAAATTGCCCCAACACTGGAAACACCTGAGGAAACATTTAACAACCATCCTCAAAAAATGTTTTATAATTGAAATTCATAAAATGTAAAAAAGGACTGAGGGCTCAAAATATACAGGCCACTTTATAGCCCTGATGAGTGTTTTTATAATATTAAGAGCATTTTGACTATTAGATTTTCATACCCAGTGCTCGTGAATAAGATGAAAATGAGGTTTGTATTCAAAGAAAAAGGTGCATTCATGGATTTGCACCACAAGTGGCTTATACAGATTATGGAATGAAGGTGTGCAACTCCTTTTTCTGAGTCAAATTTAGAAAGTTAACTTCAAAAGTCAAACTAAACTTTATACGCAGGATAAATAGGATAACAGGCACACATACAGTTACAGTCAAACAGCAACAGAACAAATGTTCCTGCCCCATGTGTTAGGTGGTATCTATAGTCTAATAAAAACTCAAATATAACACATCATCTGCTGAACGCCACAGCTGTCTGCATACCTGTACAGCAAGGTACTGTGGATATGCAAAGTGAGAACTGCTGGGTTCAGTTCACTCATGTTATTAGGCACCACCTGGTGGTGAGTATGCAAGGACACCCTCCCTCAATCACTGACTTCCAAAGTGAAGATGAAAAGCTCTCAAATCTGCTCATATGTACTTTCTGTATCTGTGTGTTTGTATTTCTCTGAATAAATACAAAATGGGTGGGGGTGGGGGGTTGTCCATTTATTCAAATGTACTCTGGAAGCAGATACTTGCTACATACTATTTACTGTCTTTGCTGAACATTCAGAAAAGCATAGTCAGGACATTTGCATACTTTTGGAGCAAAAGAGTAATGACAACTGAACAATAGACTTTTTAAAATACACTTTTGCAATTTGGTAAAAAAAAAAAAAAAAAAAAAAAAAGCCCATATTTAAATGACAACACAGTCCCTGATAAAAGACACACTCTTCCCTTTCAACCACCAACTGCTGGTTATAAACCTCATACCTATAATCAAGAGTTGCCTTTTGGGTTAAAATTAGTAGAGCTGAAACAGACACAGATGACTGATGCATTATCTCCCCAGAAATTCTTATTTTATATTGAATGACGGTGAATAACCTTGAAAACATGTTATGTATGTATCTTAAGTGAGTCACAGATCTTTGTCTGTTCAAAAATGAAAATATGGGTAATAAAGATAAAAAATGGTTTGTCATCTAAAATTAAAAAAATAAAGCAGGCAGTCATTGTCTGATAAAGGTGAAATAGTGAACAGAGGGGAAAAAAAGCTTTGCACCACTATGCATAGTTTTTACACTAACAGGAACATGTTTCACTCTTTGCTCCACCAGGTGAAACATTTAAAGTATTTGAATTAGCAATACATATCAACAATGTGTAAAGTATTTTAAGTATTATATATAACAGGAGTTCATCTGCTAATGAGAATCAAATGACAAATAGTATTCCTTTATTGCTGAATTACTATACAGTCAGAAACGTAGATTGTACCTGACAGATAATGTGATAAACATGGAGGGGAACTTGAACATCTTAACACTTAAAGACCTTAAACCCTTAGCTAGTGAGCTGAACAACTGTCAACATGTCTAGACATTTGCTGACTGAACTTGCTGTCATCAGTTCACACAGTATATTTATCTATGTTAGAGGAACTGCATGTTATGATGCTATAACAAAGGTTATACCAAAGCAAGCCTCAGCCATTGTGTTTCTTATGATTGAATCAACAGAACATTAACTGGAAACTATTTTGACAATTAAATAATAATTTTAGGTTTTTTTTTTCAAGCCAAATTAACCAAACAGGACATTTTAAGACGTCAGCTTGGTCTGTGGGAAATTATAACAGACATTTTTCACTATTTACTGCCATTTTGTAGACAAAGACATAAACTGAAAAAATAGTCATATAACAGTCAACAGTCATGGAATAAATCCTATCTTTGTTAGGGTTATAATGTCAGTTTGCACTGAAACTGTTTCACAGAGATGCTGACTCGTTTTTATGGTAATTTTGGAGGCTGCAGTTTACAGCGCTGTTGAATTGTTAAGCACTATTACACTATTATGTTTCTATTATTTTGTCTACTCCGTTTATATCAAATAACCTACCAGCTGGGGATGTATGTACATTCATACTTACCTGGCATTGCATTAACTCATCTGATAAACTCTTCACTTGCTCCTCTAACACCAGGATACGAGTGTCGTCTTTGGAGGACATCTTGGAACTGAATATAAAGCAGAATAACAACTGATCTCAGTTTCTTGTCTCTCATAGCAGAAATGACGGTCGTAGCAGTGGATAAAAAGATTATACAAATGATATTTTATCAACATGCAATCCCGTTCGCGACCATGTCGATTTGGAAACATCTTTAACTTCATCTTTTTGAAAGTGATATAGACAGCGGCTTTGTAGTTTTAATTTGGCGTTAGCTACCGTACCACAATCGCAGGGATGATACAAGTAAGCTCACTGGAAGGCTCTTTGGTAAAAGTGAACAACGGTTTGTCTCTTACCTGTTTTAATAACTTGCTAACCAGGCAGCTGTCGGCAGTAGCAACAGTTTTAACGTTAACACAAGACAGCCCTACTGGAGCTAACTTTGCTAACGTTAGCTACTTAACAAACATTCACATTATCCTTCCCTTGTCTGCTGTTGGCAGCTTTCCGCGTTAAGTCCAGAACAACATCACGACATGCTTCACTGACAACATATTTAACCATCCACTATAACGTGTTCATTGAATCTTTTTCGTCTACAACGCCAAAACCAACTTTGCCAGTGAAACACACTGTTGTCAGTAACAACCGAGATGCTTTCCTGCTTTCAAACAAGCCCGCTGTTTTCCGTTTCACGTCGATTCACGACAGTTGTAGGTCATGTACGGCATTATGATCCGAATCGGTGGGTGGGATTGGGGCATAGGAGCATAGACCGCATATAGACCGTTCGGGCACCACAGGTAATATGTGGGGGTGTTTTCACTGGTACTCAGCAAAATTACAACTGTATGCAAAGGTTTGGGTGCCTCTGGGGAAGTTTGCTGCTGTGGGCCATGTAATGGGATTAATTAATTTAAGTGTGGTCGTTTGGTCCTTTGCTCGAAAAGAAAAATCAAGACCTAATCTTACAACTACAGTAACTGATTGAACCTTAATCTCTGTTTTAAAGACTGGGAAATATATATTCTAAATATTTCTTGAATATGTTGATCACAACAGGAACCATAGACTGATAATACAATTTGTGTGTATGTGCATGGATTGCTGTGATATGATACCTCTCCAGTGATTTATGTTTATTTGTTTTATGTCTATTTCAGAGGGACCAAAAGGTTTAACATAAATCCATGAAGCCATGCCTGGTACCCATACTGGTTGGCAATCCCTCTGAACTGCCCTGGATGTGACTTCTTGAATCAGCTCATGTCTCCCACTGGGCTCTCATCAGAAGCACATTTTAGCTGACTATAAGCTAAATCAAGACCGACTCTGAGCAACAACTATCAAGTCCGGGCCACTGTGGGTCAAGTCCATTGCTTCTAAATTATAAATAACTATATATGAAAGAATTCCTAATCATTCAATGCGTTTGATGCAGATGGAGAGTTCATTTGCATTTTGCTCCTAATCACTTTTGGCTTTGTTTATTTTGTATATCTCAGTCAGATCCCTTTTTTACTATCACTAACACACTGGTTTGTTGTTTATCATACATTTGTTTATATTTATATACGTTTGAGCAAGTTTACTACTGCAATTAGATGCTACACTGCATTTTGTTGTATTGTTGTTAGTTTGTGGTACTTACTATGTCCAGTGACAATAAAGCTGAATCTTTCTTTCTTCTTTTAGGCCAGTTATAGAATGCGCTGGGCAGGACTCAGGTAGACAGTGCTAGCCTCTCCAATGAAAGGCAACCATGCAAACTATTTAGGGCCTGAACTTCAACTTACTGTATGTGTTTCTGGAATAAAAATGAAATTGTATGTACCACTGTGCATTCACAATTAATATATATATTTTAGTAAAAATATTTTCTGTGACAAGATCAGCTTCAGGTACCACAACCTTGCCTCCATCGCTGCTTAGACTCCATTGTGGTTTTTGGTTTTTGGTCGCCTAAAAATAAGGTGCTATATTAAATCATCATATTCATCTGTTGTAGTAGCCAACTTGAATTTGTACATCAAGTCCTCACCGCAAGTAATTTGAGACTTGTGAATATAGAATAAGTTGGAAATTAAAAAAAGAGCCTAACAAGATAATCCACGCAAAGAATAATGTGACTATGTATTATTCTATTTCCTACTTTTAAAATAAAAACTTGAAGTTTTGTTGTTTTTTATGTAATCTGATTATAATCTCTGCAAGTGGGTGATGATATGTCAAAACATTTAATAATAACATTTGTATCACTACATTAAACTGAAGGTTTTAAGACTTTAAAGCAGTCTTAAGAGCTTTGCAAGTCCTGGGTAACAAACACAAACACTGGAACAAAGGGAAAAACTAATTTGTGATATAAGAGTAAGAATGTGACTAAATCATTGTACATATTTTATTATACAAAGTACCAAAATATAATAGTAGTGTCATTGAAAATCATAGCTGAAAAAAATTAAATCATAAAAGAAACATCACTGTGTCAAAACAGTAATAATAACTGCTGCAAATATTAAATGACAACATTTCAGTGGAGAGGAGAAATGTAAAACTACAGACACACACACACACACACACTACAGTGACACTACTCAAAGCACTCTTGCAGATGTATGATGGTCATTTTTACTACACAGAATGAAGGTTCCCCTGTGTCTGTAAGAGCTGTTTTATAAGGCTATAAATCCCTGTTGTTATATCAAAGCTCAACAGTCACATGAATGATGGTAAAGAGAAATGACATTGAGATATGATATTGATCTTTATATGGTAGTTTATGTTTAAAATTTTGTTTTTCTTTCATTAAATGAACTTATACCCTCCCTTTGTTGAAATTTCCCTTTTTTTTTAAATATATATTTGTAATAATCCATTGTAAGGTCAAAGACATTATGCACAATAAATTTTGAATCTTGACTCCATAGTGGGAACTTTGAGAACTGGATGCAATCAAGGGAAAATGAACAAAGACACGTGCTTGACATCTGTTTTGCTGGTGAGACAAGACAACTCCATATTGTGTAGCTAATGTACTTAAGTGTCCAGCCAGATTTGGAGCACAGGGTGAGAGAGGAAAATGAAGAAATATGAGGACTGGCACTGCTTTTCAGTCAGACAAATGTTGGTTCATCTGCTCACTGTCTCCCTCTCTCTCCCTCCCTCTCTCTCTCTCTCTCTCTCTCTCTCTCTCTCTCTCTCTCTCTCTCTCTCTCACACACACACACACACACACACACACACACACAAAGAGAAAAGATGCAATTGACTTAGCATGATTAGGCTGTTCCTTGACCCACGAACACTGCCTCTCATTAAGATCCTCATTTGCGGAACAATTTTAGAGGCAGTAGACTGGTACATAATGCACAACATCTGCCTGCCCCCTGTTTCTTGTTCAGACACACAAACTGACACATGGTATGTAAGAATAAGCTTCTCTTATCCTGAGAAAAAAAAAAAAAAGCATCATGCATCTGCAACAGGGTTTTAAGTCTGATCCCTGCAGTTGCACCTTTTTCTTGAGGGCAAAAGTCATCCATAGATTCAAATTATATTTGTTTGTCTTATAAAAAAAGGTTAAAATTGATTAACTAAAAACAAACAAACAAAAAAACAGATCACATGTCAAAATATAGTCAAAAGAAAGTCAAATTAATAGTTCTCTCTGAAGAAGCTGGTAACTCAAAAGGATCATCTTCTAACCATCCTCTCTTTCATCATCAAATACGTATAATTTAGCCCCAGACACTTCCAGTTGCTTACATGTTCTACACAGGCATGTTCCACCATGTTTTGACAGTGTCTGCTGCTGCTCTTTCCCATGTCTGAAGCGGCCTGTATCTCCCGCTTTTAAGTGTTTGTTGTCTGTGCCACTAATGACAGATTAATCCAGATCTAAGAGCATTTTAGGCACATAAAAGGCAAATTTCAGCCAAGCACTCTTTCATATCACCAATGATGTGCTACTTGCATTTACAAGAAAAAGTAATTTTTCACTCACTCATTTCAGCCGCTGACATTATTTGATTTATCCTCTTTCATCAGTTGGCTTTTATTGGATGTATGAAACACACAAGATATTGATGAGTCTTATTATTTCTAAGTTAAACTGATATGGATAAGATGACGCAGGTGATTTTTTTCTGTCTTTCCCTTTACTTGTTAAAATGACTTGAGCAATATTAAGTAGCTTACAGAGTTGGTGTATTAAAAAAAGTACCGATCCACTGTCACAATGAGAATAATATATGTAGAGACTATCCAACATAGGCCTCCTTTAATAAATATTATTTCCGATAATACATTGAATTTCAGTCATCTACTGTGGAACCAAGCGCTACGATAGAAGCATGAATGAAGAATGGCTCTTTAATTCAACACTCATTACAACAGTCATTAGCTTGCCTCTTGGCAATCACGGGAATTGTACTTTTGTGACTGAAAAGAGACTCATCCTGCAGTATTCATATTTATTCAAAGTTTAACTGGGATGTCTTAAATGAATATCTTGTGAATCACATCTTTTTTTTTTTCTATTACTTTATTGATCCCTCTTGGGGAAATTACTCTCTGCATTTTACCCACACCAAGCGAATGAA
>JBBMJY010000020.1:8583187-8595429 GCA_037833715.1 Toxotes lorentzi
ACCCTTTTCCTCCCCACTTCTCTTTCGCTCTTTCTTTGCACCGTTCTTCGCTTCGAGAAAAAAAGAGCATGGGGGGGGGGGGGGGGGGGGTTTTTTTTTTTTTTTTTTTTTTTTTTGCGTTTTTCCTCAAGGTAGGACAAGCAGTTACAACCCAGCTTCTGGCTGTCAGCGATCCCCACTGTCTCCTTAGCTTCAGTTTACGGTTTGGGAAAAGAAGAAGGGACAGAGTGTTGCGGTCGTGCGTTCCTCTCCGTAAGACCGACGCGTTTCCAAACGCCTTGACGCGCGTTTTTCTCAGTGAAGGAGTCCGGACACTGATTCTCTGGATAAAAAGAGAGTCACTGTTTTCCCGCGTTACACCTAAAACTGTCACAAAGGGCGATGATAAGTTTGTGAAAAGAACACCGACCGTGAATCAACTCAGACAGCGAACAGCACTGAAGAGGAGAAAGTTCCCCACTTGAGGGCGAAATCAGACTTTTTTGAGGACGCCAAGTTTGAAAAGTGCCAGGAGCCCCGGGGTCTGTGAGATACAACATGCAGCAATGGTAAATATGATTTTTCTGCTCGTGCTTACTTTAGTTACTCAGTTGAAACACACCAGGAGAATAAACTGAGGATTTGGTAACTTTTATTTCCCAGCTTGTGAATTGGTCTGTCAACTGAACTCATAAGAACAGACAAAAAGTTAACCAAGTCTTTATAAGGAGTTTATTTCCCCTACTTGTTTTTGATTCCACTTACTCATCCGTTAGACGTGTCTGTCTTTAGAAGAAAAATACTTTTTTCTTGTTTTGATTTTCTTGCCTTTCTCTTCTCTTCCATCTTTGTCTTATAAAATAAAGTGACCACAGTATCATGTATGGGCCTGTTAAGGCCCTAATCAGAAATAAAACCTGAAATATGTCACATCCGAAGTGAGTTAACAAAATATTGCTTCACCTAATATAATTTTATAGTTTTAGTCACGACTTGAACGTTACTCAATTCTCTGTTGTCCACAGTCGAATTAGGCAACAATCTTTTACGTGAGGGCTCAGAGGCAAATGCTTAACTCCAGGTGCAGGGTAAAGATTTTTAAAATTGTTTTGTCAGTTATTTACATGATATTTATAGCTTAGGCCACCTACTACTACCTGTGGATTTGGATCCTCATATTTACAAACTCATACAAACCGGTGAATGCTACAATTCAGTGCAGTTTGGTTCAATGTCTTTGGATTGTAAACACACATAGATGGGGCTTGTTAAAAATCTATAAAGTGTGTTTACTTAAATAAATGGGAGCAGACTTCATTTTATGGCTTTCAGCAACATTTCCGAAGTTCTTTTTCAGGCCCAAAATCCCTCTGCCGAAAATCCTGCTTCACCTTTCTGCAGAATTCCCTCTGTTGCGTTTTCCTACAATCTTCTACTGATTTCTGGAAATATTCACTGTTTTATTTCAGTTGATGCAATACTCTTTATCAGTCAGAGTAGAGCTTATACCAAAAACAGACGTGATGGCCTGTGCTAGATGTCAATGAATGAAGCTTTAGATAATTTTAATAGTTGCTTTTTCTAATGTTATTAATTGCAGCTGAGCAGCACTGTAATCTGTCAGCGTTTTTTTTTGTTTTTGTTTTGCTTTCCCAAAATACGCTTGCCTTATAGTGTCCTGCAGAGTTTTTGTCTGTTTACGTGTCCCTCTGTTACGGTTCACCTCTAAAGGGAAACTCAGGGAGCTCACGGCCAACGTGTGACAGTGAAACACAAGCAGAAGTACACAGAGGCATTTCATGTCAGTGTAAGACATTTCAGCGCGGACATATCTGAATGTTCTGAAAGAGACAGAGAGAAAGAGGGAGAGGGGTCGAAAAAGAGAAACGGTGTGAGAGAAATTGAGATGAATGGCCCAACTTAAAAGCACCACAAGTACCTTCACACTTTCATCACAGTGAGATGTGTGTGAGATTATGTCTAGCACAGTATTTTGGCCTGGTCTAAGTGTGTGTCAGGGATGTTTCATGAGCTTGAGCTGGTGCTGCTACTATAGTGAAGAATGCCAATTTACATTCCAGGAGTGTCATTTCATTACTTTTATCTCCATGCTGCTTTCTCCCTGCCAGGGCAGTCAGGGATCTGGATTTCCTTTACCACATAAGTCACACAAGTTAAAATGCTGGCATTCCTTTTTATCTGTGTTTCTGTCTCTCTCCTGTGTGTGTCGGATAATTACAGATGCTACACCTATTACATTCTCAGAATTACTGACAGAGAATAAGTGCTGGTGTGTTGCTGCAGGAAAATACAAAAAAAAACAAACAACAAAAACAACAAGCAAGATTGGACAACAAAACTCCACATAAATTAATGGAGAAAATGTCGAGGTAAATGTCCTCGTTATGCACTGAGTAGATGCCCAGGTTCAGCCTATAGCACTGCTACGTGAGGTTAAAGAAAAAGTTAAAGTTGTCAGCGAAGCTGCAGCTAGGTCGTGATTCCTCTGGGTCTGTAGGAATCAGAGAGGGGAGAGTGTGTGAAAGTGTGTGTGCATGGGGTGGGAGCCACTGGTTAGTCGGTTCAATAATCTGCTGGATAGGTAGGTCTGTGACGCCCCCCTTAGAGAGGCTGCTAATGAAGAGAAAGGCTGCTTAGTGGTGCTCTGCTCTGACCCCACCAACCCTCTCTGTCCCCCCTGCTGGTTTCCTCTGATTACTGCTCACATCGAAAACTCTTTCCTCCTCTTCGCCTTCTACTTCATCCTCTCTATTTACCCTGGTTTTCTTAGTCTCTCATCCACTTCCTCTTTATTTGAAAAGAATGGGTGCTAAGTGCATAAAGGATCCATTGATAACCCATTTGATGTGTTTGTATATGTTTTTGCTCCAGTGAATTCTTGGTTATTATTTGTGTACTTGCTTATTTTTATACTTTATGTGATTAATTTGGGGAAATAATCTCTTCTTGACCTTCACCTTCCTCCTCATTTTCTGTGCAATTTTAGTTATGGTGAGACTGCACTCTATAGTAAAGAGTTTAACCCCAGTGATTCATGGTTCAAAGGAAGTATGTGTGAGAGTGGAGCAGGAAGTAAAAACAAACACACAACATTTAGTTTAGATTAAGGGAAACGTGTACTTTCACTCATGCTAAGAGGTAAAGATGTTCAGCAAGCCTGACAGAGCAGTTTTCCCGCCTCGTCAATCTCCAGATGATACGCAATGTTTCTGTGACGCCTCCACAACATCAAAGCAACATTCTTTGATGAAGCGTTTCGTATTTATGCAGAGGTGGGTCATTGCTGTACTGAGATGGCCCCGCTATTCTCCATCTGTCTTCAGCCGCAATAACTTCTGGTGTGACTGATAGTGTGTCTTGGCAGTGACAGAAAAGGTAATATTTTGAAATGTGGGGGTGGGGGTCATATACCTAGTGGTGACTTGAGATGAAAATCTTTGAACAAGACACTGTAACTTAAGCTGTGGGATTCAGCGACTAAACAGAGACCCTGTGAAATGTTAAAACAAATTGGATCGCAGAACACTTAATTTAATAAAGAGCACAGTGTGAGACATACTTGATTTAAAACAATATACATATGAGAGACATAATTACATTTTTTTGTACATCAGCATACAAAGTGAGAAACTAAATCTTCACACTCTTTCACTCATGAAAATTTTCAAATTTCCTCTGAGTACATTTTGAAATTTAGTCTGTTTTCATGTGATTTTTAACTTAAAAAAAAAGAGAGCAATAAACAGCGGAAGGTAATGACTAGGGTTAACAACTGTTATGACATGAGCATTCAAGATGTGATTTGTCTTGCAGTATCACACAGATTGATATCTCTAAGAGTTTTAATCTGCTAAATGATAGTAATGTCTCGGTGGCGAGAAGATAGATCACACATGGAAATGGCAAGTTAATCAGATTAAAATCAGGCTCGGCACTACAAGCTGTGTTTATACTGTAAGCTGATACTGGTACTTACATGTGTTACATTTTTTTGTGTCCTTTTTTTTTCTACAGGCTTCATTTCACATGCTAATCCAAACACTATCATATTCCTCAAGGAAGGAATCAGGAAAACTTTGGTCTAAGAACACGAACACACCCAGTGTGTGCAGAAGCCACACACTCCCTCAGTCTTTATTTGTTTAAAATGAGAAGTGATAGAACACATTTTACACAACTCAGCCTTAAGAAATACACTCCTGCTGCATTTTTCTGTCTTCCTAGACACAGCCATGATTCTTACCTTTTCAGCTGTAATTTGGGGTGGCCTTAATTGATTCTGTCCAGAACTAATTACTGGCAACTGTGCAAAATAAACACTTCAGTGTCACTGGGTGGCAACGGTCCGATCGGTAGGGAAATTACATTTCACTTGTAATCCATACGTTCTTCAGCAGGGCTAGAATATAATTCATGTCGACGCTATAGAAATACCAGAGACGCTGGACCTGTGTAACGAACAGGAGTATAGTTGTAACCAAATGGCTCAGTTGGGAGGTATAGAGTTATGTGGTATAATTTATATTTTATAGCTCTGTCCTGCACTGACTGCAGTCCAGAATAAAGTTGTTCGATTTTGTTCCATGAACAGTGAGTGAGAAAATCTGGGATTTCACTTGTGATGGAAACTCCAGACACCACTTTGTTCCTTGCTTTCTTCTTGTATTTTTTATTTTCCTGCTGAGTCTCATTTCTTGCTTTCAGATAAAAAGACACCAAACTGCTGCTGTTTCTATGCACAGTGTATATGTGGATGTTTGTAAGACTGTGTGTGTGTGTGTGTGTGTGTGTGTGTGTGTGTGTGTTTTTTTTGGGTGTGTGCATTAGCGGCCCATGCTCCAGTGACTCAAAAGGCATGGAAAGATCTCCTCAGGCCATACAGAGTGATTTGATTAAAAGAGAATAATTTGCCCTAAAGGTGTCTTTTCTCTTCCTTCCAAAAAAGCTGGTGGAAGAAATTTGATATGACAAGATAAGTGGTGGCTCATGAAAAATTCCTGAGGACTGAGACGTAGCATGTTGACTTTGGAATTATTGCTCTAGAGTGTCTACTTCTTTGCTAGTAACTGCGCTGACAGTATTATTTTTACCTGAATCGCCTTTGAAATAATTCCTCTGGTTCTCAATCCAGAATTGTCTCATTTAAAACCTGTTTATGTACTGTCCAAAGAATGGACAAACTCCACATTTCATTCCAGGCATCTTCTTCTTCGGGTTTCTTTGATTGTAGACTTTAATGGTATCACCATACTATTCAATTAAAGAAATTCTAATGCCTGGCACTTCTGCATTTGCAATTCAGTGCTCTGAATCTGTATGTACTGGTTCGACCACTCACTTCCTAGTTTGCTCTCATCATGATTACTGCTACCAATAGAGGGTTTTGTTATTTGAATGTAAACATAAATTGTTTTGGGGCATCTGCTGAAAAGGCTGATGCTGGCTTAAATGGCCCCTGGATATCACTTAACAATAAAACGGATCTGTGAGTAATAAACTGCTTGCACAAACAACCTGTGAGGTCAGTTTTTATGGAAGGACAGTCTCCTTTGTCCAGCTTCCCACTTGAGCCTGACTCCGCTGTGTTGGATGATTCCAGGCTGGCAATGCTGACTGTTCATGGAAGCAGTGTGGCTACAGCCGATATGATTTTTATGCTCACAGAAGATTTTTGGAAACAGGGTGTGCGAAAGGCCCCTGCTGAAATAGACTTATTCAATGGCGATAAAATAGCATTTGAATTTACCATGAACCAGCTGGCTCAGATATTCCTCAGGTTCTTGAAGCCAAACTCACTTCAAGAACACTGTAGAGTGTGCTGAGGCACACTCTACAGTGTGCCTCAGCACAGCAGCAGTCAAGTTTACACCTTTCGTTCATTACCACTTGCAAGTCATTTCGGAGTCATTCACCTACACTGCGCAGTGTTTTTTGAATGTAGCATAGGCTCCCTGTTGTCCCCTGTTTCTTCCTATAGAAATGAGAGGTTAAGACAGGGCGTGGGATAAGACATGGGACCCTTTTGGACACAGGTACTTTATGTTTTGTGCTCCCTCATCCTTCCAAGCCCCCATTTCTACAATCATGATCCATGGCATGGTGACCTCAGAAACGCAGCGATGGGTGGGAGTTTTGTTATTGGCCTGCTTCTAGTTGTTTGTAAGGCCAGTAAGGCTCAGTTTGCATTGCCTTACCTTTTCCCTCCTACTGCAGCTGGTGCTTAAGTTCATAACTTTGTGTCCTGCTGGTGTCTGAGTGAAGAATAAAGCATCTGGCTTAGTCCCTTACAGAGAAACTCCTGTGTGAAAGAGAGAAACAAAGGTTACATGTTGTAATTTCATTCACTGTGGACAGGTAGAATCATGAAACATCACTGCCTCGAGTCTCACTGAATTGCAGACTTTGTGAATGCTGCCATGAGCATTTATACAGCCTGAAAGTTATGGTGAGACTGTCCTGAATGAAAATTTCATTATGCTACATCACAGGAGTGATTTGACAAGCTCTTACAGCCCATTAGCAGAATTACATACTTTGTTTTTGTTAATTTCTACATCTGCTGTTACTTAAATAGATATTAGTATGAGTCTTCAAACAATCTTGGGTTAAGTTGTCAAGTACAGATGTTACCAAAATACTGTAAGGATTAAGTAAGTGAGCATGGTGACACTTCTTTATTCTCATATTTGTATCTCATTTGAACAATGCATGGTTAGGTTTAATATTCTAAACATAATATGGCATTGTGTACTGACTTGCGTCCCACTTGACTTCCACAAAGACAAACCTTTTTTTCAATGTGTGGATTGGTAAATTGACCGAAGGGAGGTTTGAGCCACTCTACAAAATGTTCATGGAAGACCCCTGCTGCCACGATTTTGGAAATTTCTGGTATGTATTGTAAATTATATATTTTTTAAACTTGTTTCATTACAACTTATTGCAGAGTAGAAAGGGACCAGAAAAGTAAAATTTCCAGATATGCAATCATTCTGTAATAAATCTAAACATTTTGAAACTAAATATATTCAATTTATACATTTTTTTACATTAAAGTTGAGCCTGTCTAAAAGAGGTGATGATGTACCAGATCTTTTGTTTGCTCTGTTTTTTCAGGGTACACAAGAAGACAGAGACTAAATAAAGAGGAAAATTTCCATCACTAAAGACATACTCAAGTACTTAGGTGCAGAGTTTGTTTCTGTTTGACACTTCTTGTGCACTTAGAAAATGATCTCTCTGGTAATTTCATTTTTAAGCTGTAATGATGTTTTTATGATGTGATGTCTTATCAAACTTATTTCAATTTCTATGTAAGACCTGTACAGTCATTTACTCTTAAGTTGTATGGTCTTTGTTTTTTTTTTTTGTTTTTATGCCTCCATTTCATTTCTTCTCAATGGCTTTTATATGTTTGAATGTTCAAAGGAGGTTAATGAACATGTTAACACGTATAGTCTAGTAGGTCTGACTATCAAAAGAACAAGGAGCTTATTAATCTTAAATTAAACTTTCTTTCAAAATAAACTAATAGAAACCAGCATGACACCTGCATTTGAGTTCACAGCTGTGAGTATGTGGGAGAATATGTGCATTTAAATCAGCATACAGTTAAATGGAAATGCCACTTATGACCAGCTTTACTCTTTTCTCTTTTCCCCTTTTACCACAATACAAAAGCAGCAGGGAGTTGTATAGGTCACATCTGGCTCTTGTTGGGTTTTCAGGTTGGGGATCTGGAGTTTGAACGTAGGTAACGTCACTCTGTGTGTTCATGTCGGTGTGTACTAATGTGTAAATCCCATACTGGCTGGGTCAAGTGAGAGCAATAGTCACCTTGGTTTTTCAAGACTTTACTTTCACCAGGCTTTATCTGACAATGATTCTTACCTTAATATACTGATAAGTTTCCAGACAGACTTGTAACCTTCTGGGCTGAATGTATAAGCTAGCCTCTTTTAACCAGTCTTAATACAGTGTTTGGACTCTTTATCCATGTCTTTGATTTTATCAAAGACATGATTGTGATTATTTTTTAAGAAATCAGTGAAGGATGTCAGTGTATTGTGTATGTATTCAATTCTGTTGTGAACATTTCCATGTATTTATGTGACCTGGCTGGGTCAAGAAGGAGCAGTAGTCACCTTGGTTTTGCAAGACTTCCCTTTCACCAGGCTTTATTTTTATTTATTATTATTACTTTTTATAATAACCTTTATTTAAACAGGGAGGGTCACTGAGAGTAGGCTCTCTTTGAAAAGGATGTCCTGATTACAGCACGTGTACACACAAAGCTACCGTATACATCAACAAGTTCTATAACAAACAGGACATTAACTTAAGGGACAATATCAATTCAAAGAACTGACAACATCAATTCAATTCAAAGAATTGATGCTGATTTTACAGGCTTCTGCAGCTTGTTCCACTCTTGTGGAGCATAGTATTTTAAAGCCAGCTTCCCAATCTCAGTATAAGCATGATGATTTTCAAGTCTAGTGAAGTGTGAAGTTGATCTGTAGTTAAAAAGACATGTATGGTACCCAGGAAGTTAACCGAGAAATGCTTTATAAATAAATGAAACACAGTGCCGTTCTCTTCTCACTGCCAACAACTGCCACCCAACTTTCTCAGTTAGCAAACAGCGATGCGTTCTTAAGCCATCCCCAGTTATGAACCTAAGGGCGGAGTGATGGACTGGATGAAGAGATTTTAAGATCTGAGGCAGGAGAGTGCATATAAATTACATTGCCATAGTCTATGATGGATAGAAAGGTTGACTGGACAGTTTGCTTTCTCCAGTTCTGGGTAATACATGCCTTATTTCTGCTTAAAAAAATGCAGTCTTATGATTTAGTCAGTTCCTTCATGTTTTTTTTTTTCTAAGCACAGCTTGTCATCGAGCCAGAAACCACTGACAGACAATGCTGTCCTGCTGTTAGCGTCAGAACAGAAAACACTTACATGTAGCCTTTTGGGTGGCACAAACAAACAATGTATTTGTTATCAGAATAGGTCTTGGGAATGAAACAGATGGAAAGAGTTCATTCACATACTGAGAGTCAGGGAGGTGAGCCTTTTAAGTATTTGAAATGGTAGAAGATATGTAGCTAGGCACGGCCACTACACACCTGCTTCCAACCACTCAAGATCGCAGATGAGCATCTACTCTATATTCCAATTTTTTACAATGGTTCTAATGCCAAATATTAAACCTGACCAACATTTACATACTTTACTCCCTATAAGCATCTCACTCTAAATCACAGTTTCCAAGGTATATGCGGTTTTAACTGATTATGCTGCAGCCATTGAACTGTACTGTGCCATACAATACATCACTACAAACCTGGATGACACGTTAGAAGTCCTACCCTGTGATTGTTGGTGACAAAGGTGCTTTTTACAGTTATAATCATAGTAATTAAGCAGTCTAAGCATGGGATTGTGTGTGTTTGTTTGTGACTTACTTCACTTTTCCTGTTTGAGGGAAATTTAACGCTCATAAATCGCGTGTGAAGGGCACATCTGTATGTGTGTGTGAACGCCTGTGTGCATATGATTGTGTGTGCGTAGCTGTGTGGTGTGTGTTTTTGGAGCTGAGGGAAATTTGCTGACAGGTAGTGTGTCAGGAGGGGGACAGTGGCGCTTTTGAGACAGACACAAGAGACGAGTCTCACAGAGAGGGAGAGAGAAAGAGGGCCTCTTTCATGTGACTCCGCATTCCACCAAGGCACAGGCAGGGAGAGGCACAAGACGAGACATGCGTCCCCCCTCGTCACTCCCTCTGCCTCTTCCCCTGCTGCACCCGCTCTCCTGCCCTCCCCTCCCTACCCAGCCGCCACCCCTCCCCTCTGCCAGTGACCTTAACGTTTATCAAAGAACCCCATGCTGGAATTCCTCTTCAGCATCTGTGTCCTGGTGAGAGAGTCACAGACACACACACGCACACACATAAAAGTGCACACACACACTGTGTCACAGAGCAATCTGTTTTGGAATATTGTGGCGCTGTAGAGGGGCTGTCCTTGTTGTTCCCTGAGCTTAGGAGGCTGGCCTCGAGACACTCACACACAGAGACATGGACACATGCTTGCATACACATTCTCTCCTCCTTCTTGTTTCTTTATTGTATCTCCTGTCACTTTGTCCTATTCATTTAACCTTTCATTAGAGCCAGCAGACAGCCCTGTGTGTGTCTGCACAGCTTCAGGAACAATGCCAAAAAAGCCCCACTGTCACAGTTATTAGATTCCTCAGGCCCCCTTTTACCCTGGCAACTCAATATTAAGAGAGCAAGAGTGAAAGAGGGGAGGCAAGATGAGGGAGAAAAGCATAACAGAGAGGAAAAGGGGGTGCATGGTTGACACTGCTTCCCAACTCCTATGGTGAAGGATCCTCTTGACTTGTCAAGGACATGTGCCACATGTTGATAGTAGACAGGTCTCAGAGAGAACAGTGAAGGGAATGTTAGCTACGAAGGAAGAGAGAGAGAGAGAGAGAGCGAGAGAAGGAGTGTGGTGTGACTGTCTTGTGCTGTGGAAAGCAGCACCCTGGAGGAGTTAGACTGAAAACACAAACAGTTTGTGGAGGAATTCTGTTTTTAATGGGCATCCAGGAGGGGCGGTCCGGTCCCTAAGGAAGGACAGACCAGTACCCTCCCTTCTTCCTTCTCTTTCTGTCGCTCTGTCTCTCTCTCTCTTGTCCTCTGTCGTCTCCCCTCCTCCTTGCACTCCAAACCATATGAAGAGAATCTTTGTTTTATGACTCATGTTATGTCGGTGTGTGTTAAATTGGCTATCAAAAGCAATTTGCTCCCTTGCATTTTGAATGGAGATAAGGGAATATATTACAGGTTATTTGATTAATTTCAACTTTCAACAGTCATTATGCCATTAACATGTTTAAAAGGCCAACAGGTAATACAGATAATACAGAATCTGAGAGACCATACAATCACTCCGTCATTCACTCATTTACTGTTTCCTCTACAACAAATAGTAGTTTAATCTATAGTGAGCAGTTAATTGTCATTTTAGACACATAAATCATCATTATCACCATTAACCACTACTGGCAGGTGTAATATCACATACACATCTATCAAGTGTGAATCCATCCTTTGTGTTTTGTTTTTTTTTTTTTGCAAAAAGTAGTGTAAAGGCTATGGATGCGTCATTTTCTGTTCCATTTTGAGAATGTTTTTTTAAATGGGGAAAATTATGCATTAGGTAGCAAATAGGTTGTGATTTCAGACACAGCCCAGAAAACTGGATCAAGATGCAGGTACAGTCACGCTAGCTTTATATTCAGCAAAACTGCAAAACTCTCAGTTGCAAAAAAGGATGTTCCAGTATGCACAAACTGAAACAGTCTGTGAATGTGATCTTGTGGTTGTGCAATATTGCACTAAACAGGATGATGGCACAGCACTAGAATAATAGACAAATCCATTTTCCATTGTGAAACACAGCGTACCACTGTTTCAACAAGCTGATCAAGTAAATGAAAAGGGCAAAGTTTAAGAGACTGAACTGAAACAGGCGACGCGCTTGGGTTAATCAGCTCTATGGACCTTGATTGAAGGGAATGGGAGATGGAGCAAATACTCCCACGACTGAAATAAGGGGAAAAAAAGAGACAGTCCTCCCAATAAAAAAAAGATCCCATAGGTCATTTGTGCAAGCAGGTTATTATGACCCATGGTTATATTTTAGGGTTGCTATTGGCAATAGTAATTATGATAGGAGCAGGAGAGGAGGTCAGCTGACGTTATTAGAAAGCGACAAAATCTGCAGGGAGGCGGTCCTGTTGTCCTAAAATGTTAACCCCATTTATTAACGTAACCATGACAACGAAGGTCCTGTAACCTTAACAAAGTGCTAATTTTCAATTCAAATCATGATCTGTCTCTAAACCTATCCACGTTGTTCTTGTTCCTAAACCTAACCTTTGCCATAGCATTGAAACATAACAACATAAAAGGGTTAAATTTTTTTCTTTTTGGATTTTTCTACATTTTAACCCCTGCTATTCTACAGGTGCTAATTCAGGAAACAAGGGTCATATCAGAGGGAAGGAACTGCCTATATGGTTATTTAGTGTTGGAAAAAAAACTTGTCTCTAGAAATTACAGCCATATATATATATATATATATATATATATATATATATATATATATATATATATATAGAAAAAATGGCTTCCTATTTATCCTTTGGAAGCAAATGTAATCGCTAAG
>JBBMJY010000020.1:8595529-8609918 GCA_037833715.1 Toxotes lorentzi
GTTACACACACCTGAAGTCACACACACACGATGTTACACACACCTGAAGTCACACACACCTGAAGTCACACACACACCTGAAGTCACACACACCTGAAGTCACACACACACCTGAAGTCACACACACACCTGAAGTCACACACACCTGAAGTCACACACACCTGAAGTTGTGTCTGTGTTTTATCGGTTGTGAAACACTTCGGAGACAGGTCTAGCTGCTGCCTTCAAGTGCTGTCGGTAACCACAGAGTGCCTAGAACGTGATCGTGACGCGTCCCTATGACATGACGTTGAGGTTTGTGTGCCATGGTCTTTACTGTCTTCATGTTGAAATCAGAAGTTGTCTTTCATAAACACAATAACCACATGTACCAATCACCTCCTATAACCGGACAGTCTTCATGTGAAAAAGCACTGGAAAAGTGTTTCTGTGAAAATAACTGTCAATAACAGATTTGTTATTTGTTGAGTCTGAAGACACCAAACTACCCATAGTTTCTCTGTTGAAATATGACTGTTATATTATAAACTGTTATAAATTCAAATTGTGCTTTACTTCTCCTTTTGGCTTTATCTCCTGTAACTATTTGTGATGTCATGTAGCTTTACAGCAGCGTCTAATTCCAGTGAAGGTGACCTGCTCTTGCCTGACAGATGTTGCTCAGTCCGCGTTTCCCCTCTGACCTAGATGAGCAGAGGAAAGGTTCTGCTTCTCATCCTTTACAGTCTTTGAGTTTCGAGGTCTTTCGTATTTCCGAGCTCGGTGTGAGCTCCTGAACGCGGCAGCCTCAGTCGGCTCGGCTCTCCATTTCAGTCCGCTTCGTTCATCGCCTCCTCAGCGGCCGCTCCGACCTCTCTACACCCGTTCAGAAGGAATGGGAACGCCTTGATTTAACCCCCGACATCGGCGATACACGAGCTCTCCAGCTGGACCCAGATTATCATTCTCTGTACCACCGTCGATCGTCTCTGTGCCTAAAAGAAAAGACGGTGAGTCTTTATTCCTCCAGGTAAACCTAGAGCCAGGGCCGCTGTCTCTCGTGGTGGGTGTCCGCGGCTGTTTCGCGGCCTCTCGGCTCTCCCGGAACTCGAGCTCTGCGGATTGCGTTTGACGTCCGAGGCCGCAGAGATAGTTAGCTCACTAAATGGCCATTAACGACACATTTAAAACACACAAACCGCGATAACGTTGTATGTTTGGGGAAGGGGTTCAGTAGCGAGTGTTTGAAATCCACGCGGTTCTGTGAAAAAAAAATGTTATGGCAGTGCGAGTTTGGGCTAGCTAGCGTGGTGCTAAACGGCTAACCCGAGCCAGCTCCGCGGATTTCGTTGCCGTTAATTGATTTCTGTGTTGGACGACAAACCAACGTGTAACTTTGTCCGAGGTTGTCGAGTTGCTGCGTTTATATTTGGGATATTTTCGGGGAGGTACACTGTGCTTTACCGGCCTGACAACATCGCAGTTGTTCACCAGCTAACGGCTAACGCTCAGGGGCTGGCAGTGAGGGAGCGTAACTCGGCCATAAAGCCCTGTGGTGCGGGCTGGACCCTTCGCCGAAGGGCTTAACGTCGCCAGCAACAAAGCCCCGCTGTATCCTCTTATGCTGATGTGTGTCTGATGAAATAATTCACGTTGTGCCCCGGCAGGATGAGGAAACGTGGGGTCACACAGGCAGCTGCTTCAGCAGAGGCTGAGCCGTGTCATGTTCCCAGTTCACTCTGTCAGAGTTTCTGTGGCCGAGTTTCTCACTGTGTAAAGTTTGAAGTCACAAACAAAGGAGGTTTGTTCCAGCTGGGCTGGGAGATATGGAAATATAACCTCACTACCACCTCACCATAAGCTTCACTCAGCAGCTGTTCTGGAGCTTTCTATCATATCATACAGGCTTCCTCAGCAGCTGGAGTAAACAACTGTCAGGGAACATATCTTTTCAAGATATGTTCAAGGACTTCAAGATCTTTTCATCCATGTTGGCATTACCTGTAACTTAGTGAATGACTTATCAAGGTATTACTGAGTGTGTAAAGGGCTGAAAGTCTTCATGAGACCATGAGACTGAGTCTGAGCCACAAACATTTACAGCGACCTGACTCGGTCACGTTGAGATGGAACCAGTTTGTGTTGATCTGGACCTTTAAATGTTCATCAGTGTCTGTTTATTTACCTGGATGTTTAAATGTTGTTGTGTTTCAGTTTATTACAGAGACCAAGTCATCAGTGTGTTTTCTGTAAACATATTTCACGAACGATTAGAGCTGCAGCGATTAGTCAGTTAATCACTTAGTTGATTTGGGGAAAAAAATCTCTTTTGGTAATCTTTTGATTACCCAAATCAACTATTTTGGTAATCGATTTGATGTTTTCAGTCATTTTTCAAGCAAAAATACCAAATATTCAGACTTGGATGCTTATTATGCTTGATGATTATTCAACTGATCAGTGAATCTGCCGATCATTTTCTCGTTTAATCGTTTTGTCTGTGGCTCGGTTCTTAGTGCCGCAGAGATCCCTGACCTCATGTTATCCTACATTAAACCGATCAATAACACGTTCAAGAGCTTTGCTTAAAGAAAACACAGTATGAAACGAAGTGAGTGGTTAAACTCACAGGTAGACAAAAACGAATGAAACGATGACGATGAAAGCTTAAGCTCCTGAGAGTTCACTGTAATCAGATGTACCTCAGTCGTGAATGTAAAATAGTGTGTTTCATTCTGTGAGAAGTAATCCCATTGTTCGATCACAGGTGTAAACTGTGTTTGAACTCGACCTGGTTTTCCTCAGTCTGGATTGTGCCTCTGCAGGCTTTGATGGTTGAGGGTGATTGAATCGGTGTGTGTTGTGAAATGATGGCTGTTGTTGTGATAGTTACAGAAACAAACTCAGAGCCTGTGTGTGTGTGTGTGTGTGTGTGTGTGTGTGTGTGTGTGTGTGTGTGTTGTCGCTGCTGCTGCTGATTGCTGACCTCAATCTGGACTTAGAAAGTGGACACAGGATACCGCGGGTGGTGAAGGAGTGAAAGCCAAACCCTGTGACTGGCCGGCTACACTCAGTCCTGCTGTGGTCGCCCTGGACGTGGGGGAGGGGTCAGGATGCTCTCTGGCAAGTTGTGATGATTAATCCATTGATAAGAGGATCTGTCTCAGCACAGCCTGTTTATATCCAGGCAGACAGACAGGCTTCAAATTAGGCCCTAATCAACTTAGCTTGGACCCAGCAGACTCCCAGCATGCCGAGCTGCAGTGCTACGCAACCTGATAGAGCAGCTGTTGTGATCCAGGGATACTGGGACATCCAAACTTCAAACCTTCACACAGCGAAGAATCCGGCTAACCATTGTTTGTGCTATAGTAAATATACAGGTCATTTTCCCTGTTGTTGAATCAGTTGTCATCGATTTAGTTTGCGGGTCTGGTGGTGTTATTATTTCCTGTAATTTACAGTGATATGAAGTGAAGGTGACACACTTTGGTGCTAATTATCAGGGAAATGGAGAAAGTGCTAGTTGTCACATACAAATATCATATGTCCACAGACTGGACCTGTTTTCTGTCTGATGAACACTTAAGAATTTAGTTTTCCTCAGACACTCTGATGGACACCGACTTCTGTTCACCAGTGATCTGACACTTAACTAACTACTCATTCTCTAGTTCTTCCTGTTTCTGTCTCTAACCCTAACCCTGTCCTGGGGAGATGACAGCATCAGATTTAACTGTAAATGTGGCCTTTTTATGGGCGGCACTGTGTTGCAGTGGTTATCTCGGGTACTCCGGCTTCCTCTCACAATCCCCAAAACGTGCACATTAGGTTCATTGCTGCTCTACATTGCCCCTAGGTGTGAGTGTGTGTGTGGTCTGTCTTTGTGTGTCGGCCCTGTGATTGACTGGTGACCAGTCCAGGGTGTACCCCCCCTTCTTGCCCATAGTCAGGTGGGACAGGCTCTAGCTCCCCACGACCCTGACGGATCAAGCGCCATAGAAGTGGATGTGGCCTTTTTGTGTTCAGTAAAGTCCTGCGAGGTTTTCCTTCATGACCGTGTGTGACAAATTATGGTTTTACTGGCTGGTGTTTTCGGTGACAGGTGACTCTCAGATCCTTCCTCTGATCCTTCCTCTGACTGTCAGCTGAGCGCCAGGATTTCATATTAAGACGCTTCAGATTTGCATATTGCCTTCATTCAGTCGATGACTCCCTCTGCCTGTCAGACTAAAGGCAGGGTATAAAAGCATTGAGGTTCAGATCAGCCACATCTCTGCTGGAGAGGAGAGAACCATGTCAGAGCTCAGTTGAATGAACTCGTCACATCCTGAACTTCCTCTGTTCACAGGAACAGGAACACACACTGCTGTTTGTGTGTTTTCACATGCACACAGTGTGTGGCTGGGCCAGACTTTGATTTGCCTGAATTTGTTTAATTAGGTCTGTGTCATGGTGAACAGGTGTCGTCAGTACAGGAAATACAAAGGCTTCAGTGTAATTTATATAATAACAGATTTCTTTGTGTGTTATGGTTCCCCAGAATGTGACAGTGACAAAGAGTGGTGGGTCAGACAAAACTGTCCTAAACACACAAGTATGTGCCAGAGGTGTTGGTCTTATCCAGAAATGATTCCCTTATAAACAAGCTGCAGTCATCCAGGAATTATCTGGTGCCTTTAAATAAACAAGCTTATTCAAGAGTCATCCCATAATTATCCACTGCCCTGTGATTAATGAGCACAAGCTGTAGTTGTTCATGAATTATCCACCGTCCTGTATAAACAATGATTAACTAATGTTAATTCCTGTGTGAACTGGCCAGTTAAGTCTCCTGCTGTCTCTAGTGTCAGGTCATTAAATGTCTCCGTCTCTCCCTCTCTGCTCTGTTCCTCTGTTTGCAGGTGAAGAGACTACATGTCCCAGAAGCCCCTGTGAGAGCGAGCGAGAGAGCAACTTCTTCCTTGTCCGTGTTTCCTCTCTCTGTCCGTCTGCTTGGTTGGATGAGTCCCAAACAGAGACACTGTGAGCAGTGATTGGGTGCTGAGCCAGACCGGGTGGCCAACGGGGAGCCAGGTGAGGTGGGGGTGGGGGAGGATTGTGCACTGTACTTAATGCTTGTTTCAGAAGAAATTGTTTTCTTCACAAATAACCCGACGTGTTTTCATTTATTTAGAATGTTTTATTTATCCTGGGAACTTAAATTTCTTCCACATTCAGTACGTGATAGACACTGTTGGTTGGTGTTTGTGTAAAGTCACATTATAGGTTAAACTGTAAACTCCTTCTTAGAAACCTGTGCACTGCGGATTTATTTGTCTTGGTGAAAGCAAAATCACTAAAACATGACTCTCAATATTTGTTATGCCCACTTGTGCAAAACGGCTCACAGGAATAATAAAAGTCTCTGCATTAGAGAGAGACCGATATGCACAGCTTTCACTGCTGTTTGGCTGTTACCCGTGCCAATCAGCTCTGCTTCTAATCAATCAGATGGTGCTGTGGGCGGGACAATGCTGGAGCCAGAGTAGTGACTGCAGACAGAGAGGTGCAGCAGCATCGGAGCCAAAATAACCCAGTTTAAAATCAATCTCCGTTGGATTTAAAAAAAGGCTGAATATCGGCGCCGATAGTTGGTCGATCTCTACTCGGCATATTTAAAATAAATCCAGCCATGCATAGACTGTCACATGAGCAGGTGCTTCAGTGAAGTAAGGGCATCCACGGTAATGATCACTGTGAGCACACGCTCTTTTTCTTTGTCTCTGGTGGATCCAGAGTCAGTGACCATCCTGATTCACCACAGTCCTGTAACCTGCAGCAGGTCCACACAGACTCCACCTGTTCCCCTCACAGTGACTCAGGACGACGCACCGCCGTCTACGTTTCAACCTAAAATCACCTTTTTCTGCTCGTTGTAACGACGCTATGTTTTACACAAAGTGCAGCTCTAACTGAACCACCACTGCACACACACACACACAACACTGAGCTCAGGCAGACACTTTACTGAGAGGAGCTGCAAATACAAAGTTAGTTAATCAAAAAATAATCAGGATTAATCAGGTTTTTTTATGCAGCTGTAGACATGTCTAAGTCAAAGCAGCCCTGAGACTGAGGTTTGAGGGAGATAATGGGAAGAGAACAGCTTCTTCTTCTTCTGGAGATCCAAACTGGACTTGAGTTAGAATAGTGGAGCTCTGAGTGTCTGATCTGGATTAAAATGTGTCCATACAGGACCCTTAAATAACCTTTTGTTTCATTAGTCTGATGAACTGCGTGTTAACTGCATGTTCGTCTCTTCAGGCTAGCCATCATGGCAGACGTGGACCCAGACACTCTGCTGGAATGGCTGCAGATGGGTCAGGGCGATGAGCGGGACATGCAGCTCATCGCCCTGGAGCAGCTCTGCATGCTGCTGCTCATGTCTGACAACGTCGACCGCTGCTTCGAGACGTGAGTTTTTACGTTTTTCATCACAGGTGTTTTTATATGGTCAGTAGAGAAGAGGTCAGAGGTTGGTGGACTCCGCACTCACCGTCTCTCTTCTTTCCAGCTGTCCTCCTCGGACATTCCTCCCGGCGCTCTGTAAGATCTTCCTGGATGAGAGCGCTCCAGATAACGTGTTGGAGGTCACGGCCCGAGCCATCACCTACTACCTGGACGTGTCGGCGGAGTGCACCCGGAGGATTGTGGGAGTGGACGGAGCCATCAAGGCACTGTGTAATCGGCTGGTGGTGGTGGAGCTCAACAACAGGACCAGCAGAGACCTGGCCGAGCAGTGTGTCAAGGTAATCAGAGTGTGGCCAGCAAAGAATGACAGAAAATAGAAAAAATATATTTACATATATATTCAGAAATACATGAATATTTTTATAGGATTTTTGCAGAGGATAGTAAGGAGCTTACCATCCTCACTGACAAGTTTCTGGAGGTTAACAGGAAGTTTACCTGCACCAGCTTCACTCTGCGTGAGACTTCATGTAGTTGGGTAGTTTCTGCTGCGTTTGGTTTTGTGTTAAAAATAATCTGCACCATTGCTGATGCCTAACTGAAAATCATTAGAAACACTGTCCTTCCTATGACATCTGCCCAGTTATGCTAGTCCCATGTACATGCAGAGCAGTCGTCAATAAACACTACAGCAGTGGTAAACAAATAGGGGCCTGTGGACCAAATGTGGCCCTGTGTCAAAAATAATTGGTCCCCTGATGAAAGCTGAAGTCCTGTCTTTCATGTTTTGTATTAGAACTTTTACATGATGAGCCTCATACGAGAGTCAGGGAATTTAATCCCCAAGAAAACAGCACGTCGGTCATTTGGGAATATTTCGGGTTTGAGGCTGCAGACGTGCACCACAAACAGGCACTGTGCAAAAATCTGAAGTTACAACATCCAGCGGAAACACATCAATTTATTCCGGCACCTGAAAACTCAACACCATTGTTCTTGTTGTGTACTGTAGGTGTTTTAATAGCGACTGTATATCTTGTGTTTTGTCTTTCAACATCTTGGAATAAGTGTTTTCACTTTAACATGTTGCCCCCCTGCAATGCATGAATATATCATGTCATAAATCACTTCATACATCATGTATTTGTTGAGACTCCTACTGATTCCAGTTATGACCGGAGCAGTCTGCTTGCCTGTACCTAACGGCAAAACAACTTGGCCTCAGAGTAAACGCAGCTTCAGTGTTTTTGTTTCATTGCTGAGTAATTCAGGTCTGTGATGTCACGGGTTTGATAAGCTGGGTCACACAGCAGCAGTGTGTTTACTTACAGTGAAATCTCATCAAAGAGTGGCTGTTTGCTGCTGTCGTTATCCTGAACAGGGCCAGTGTGTCAGGGCGGCAGATAACAGGAGGTTAACTGAGGAGAAGGCATGATGTGGTAATGACTGATCCCAGCTCAGCCTGCTCCTGAGTTTCTGTGTTTTTTGTGCTTTTGTTGAGTTTTTGAAGCAGAGCCGCATCACAGGCAGGAGATTCACAACCATGTGCTATCAAACGTTTATTAATACACATCACATGACAGCTGTTCTTTATTCAGGCCTCAGTTTGTCTGTGCCTCATGTTCTAACTCTGATCTGTCCTGCTGATAGAGGCAGAAACTGTTTATCCATTATGGAGTCCTTTTTTTAAACCTGCAGGGAGATGGTGAAGCTTTTGAACTAAAACAGTTTGAAACGTTCCTGTTAATTCAGAACGTTATGACGTGTATGGATCTGTTTTTACTGCAATTTTAAATTTTAATCCTCAGTTCTCTTAGGTTTCACATCAGAGGCACCAAAAGTGAAATCATCCTGACAGAGTGTTTTAATGTGTGTGTGTCTCCAGGTGCTTGAGTTGATCTGCACCAGAGAGTCTGGTGCTGTGTTCGAGGCCGGCGGTCTGAACTGTGTGCTGAGTTTCATCAGAGACAGCGGCCACCTTGTCCATAAAGACACTTTGCACTCAGCTATGGCCGTGGTGTCCCGACTCTGCAGTAAGATGGAACCTCAGGACTCATCTCTGGAGACCTGTGTCGAGTCTCTGTCCAGCCTCCTCAAACATGAAGACCACCAGGTAACTAGGAAGGAGTCAGTGGTCCATAAATCAGTGCAGGAGTTCACATAGGTCACACAGTCCCAAACTTTCTTTTGCCTGTGGAAGCCTCGAAAGTGATTAATGATTAATGAGCTGATCAGATTAATGAGAGGATCAATTAAAAACTAAAAACTAATCCAACCAAAAAAAAGTTCTAATCTGTGTGTGCAGAAAAAGAGAGAAGTGGTTGACAGTCCTCATGGAAGGACAGACATCAGTGTCCAGAAATATTTTTAAAAATGCCTTAAATTATTATGCCACCGTGTTTTTTACCGTGTCGTACAAGTTACTTAGACATAGTTTATTGATCCCCTAAGGGAAATTGTTATGGGGAACTGCCATAATAATATAAGATCTATATAATGTTACGGTATCTGTCGTCATATCACAATGTCTCAGGGTATTGTGGTGATTATTTTTAGCCTTCACATACCAGCCAGAAACAGTTGGTTTTTCAGCAGCTGGTTTCTTCACCCCTGTCCTCCAGGTGTCAGACGGTGCTCTGCGCTGCTTTGCCTCATTGGCCGACAGGTTCACTCGCCGCGGTGTGGACCCCGCTCCTTTAGCCAAACACGGCCTGACGGAGGAGCTGCTGTCCCGGATGGCGGCCGCCGGCGGCACCGTGTCGGGCCCCGCCTCCTCATGTAAGCCTGGCCGGACCTCGACAGGTGCCGCCCCCTCAGCCCCCGACTCCAAACTGAGCAACCAGGTGTCAACTATCGTCAGCCTGCTGTCCACACTGTGCAGGGGCTCGCCGCTCGTCACACATGTAGGTCGACACATCTTAAACCCCAGCACAGGGAACTGGAACTTCATTACTTACAGAAACTCAACATTGTTCTCTTCATATGTTCTCTTCCTCTGTGCCGGGTCCAGGACCTGTTGCGTTCGGCGCTGCCTGACTCGATGGAGTCCGCTCTGGGAGGAGATGAGCGCTGCGTGCTGGACACCATGCGACTGGTGGACCTTCTGCTGGTGCTTCTGTTCGAGGGACGAAAGGCGCTGCCCAAGTCCACGGCGGGGTCAACAAGTCGAATCCCCGGCCTGCGACGTCTAGACAGTTCAGGGGAGAGATCGCACCGACAGCTCATCGACTGTATCCGCAGCAAAGACACAGACGCTCTGATCGACGCCATCGACACCGGAGGTAAGAACACGGGAAGGGGGGGCCAACCATAAACTAGACTTCAGCCACAGCTGTTTTGAGTTGTTGTTTTAGAACAGAAACTTTTCCCAATATTTTATTTGTATAATTTCAGACAAGAGTCTTTTCTTTGAAAATAATGATGTTTTATGCAAGTTATGTTGATGTCTGTTACGTATGTCAATGACATGCTAAATAACTACTTACTAACTCATGTTAGTTACTAACTAACTCAGGCTTTAACCATGCAAACTTTAAAACAAAGTTAAATAGCTGCATATTCTCGTGGTGCTGTAACATCGTCAGTGCTTAGTGTTTTTCTTAATGACTCAGAGTAACTGACTGTCCTCTGTTGCAGCTTTTGAGGTGAACTTCATGGACGATGTTGGACAGACGCTGCTCAACTGGGCTTCAGCTTTCGGCACACAGGAAATGGTGAAGTTTGTCTTTTGTTTGTTTTCGTATAATAACTGGCTTAGAATATTGGATTGGAATATGAATGTAATATTAAAAGATCTCAACTATTTTGGACTTTGTATTTTCTGGCTGTAATTTCAGTCTGATGAAACACTTGTTATTGTTACAGGTGGAATTTCTATGTGAAAGGGGGGCAGATGTCAACAGAGGTCAGAGGTCGTCTTCACTACACTACGCTGCCTGTTTTGGACGCCCGCAAGTAGCCAAGGTAACACACGTAGAGATCCACAGAGTGAATACATGCTGTAAATACAGCGTCCTGACGTTTGAGTTTTTCTTTAACGAAGATTCACAACGGCTCATGTTGTGTTCTCTGCCTCTGATTGGAAAGCCTTCGTATATGGAGTCATGTCATTTGCTTTGTGTTTGTTTGTGCAGACTCTTCTGCGTCACGGAGCCAACCCTGACCTGAGGGACGAGGACGGAAAGACACCTCTGGACAAGGCCAGGGAGAGAGGACACAGTGAGGTGGTGGCCATACTGCAGTCCCCTGGTTAGTAAACCCATAATACTACTGTTAACCCATACAACTACCCATAAAACAACCAGTTAATTGTCTTTAGAATGAAGATATTGATATTGAGTGCTGATCTGGGGTCAGACTCTGGGTCTTGTGGAAGGAGCTCTATAAATAAAGTTGAATTGAGTGTTCTAAGCTAATTGCATTTATGGTACATAGGATACAAAGCATGAATAACGTCAGTTATAGTGCTAAATACAGATGAAAATACTACGTGACATGATGCAGGTGAAGGTGGGCGGGACCCTCCTTATGGTCATTTCTTAGATTAGACCAAACTCTAATCCTCACAGGATTTCCGTGGCTGGATCAGTCCCCATAGTTCTAACTCAGCCTGTGCTTGCACATGTTAATGGTCAAACAGTCGCTATCTGTGATTTGTCCAGTCTTTGATAGTTTTTTGTCTTAGTTCTGTCCCTCACTCATTAGAGGGAAAGGGTGTGGATCTGCTCCCACAGCACCAGTGAAGTAACAGTCGGTGTGTGTTTCAGGAGACTGGATGTGTCCCGTAAACAAGGGCGATGACAAGAAGAAGAAAGATGTGAACAAGGAGGAGGAGGAGGGCAGTGAGCCCAAAGGAGACCCAGAAATGGCTCCGATCTACCTGAAGAGACTGCTGCCTGTTTTTGCACAAACCTTTCAGCAAACCATGCTGCCTTCTATTAGGTAAATGTCACAGTGCTGATCAGTGTTTTTCAAAGGTGAAAATGTATTGAGAAAAGTTAGAAAATCTGTGAACTGTTCCTTTCAAATGTCATCAAACACATGAGGTTCACCTGCCTCCATTTAAACGTTAACTTGATTCAGAGCAGGTGAAAGGTGAACTGCATCTTTAAGCCTAAAAGTGTGTGTGTGTGTGTGTGTGTGTGTGTGTGTGTGGTAGGAAAGCCAGTCTGGCTCTGATCAGGAAGATGGTTCACTACAGCAGTGAAGTGCTGCTGAAGGAGGTGTGTGACAGTGAGTCGGGACACAACCTGCCCACTGTGCTGGTGGAGATCACTGCTACTGTCCTGGACCAGGAGGTACACACACGCAACATTAAACAAATGAACTTACATATACATCTATAATTTACACATCTTAAATTTCAAACAAAGAAATGTACACCTATAACATTGGAAAGTGAGAGAACAGTAAAGCTGGACCTGCACAGGGAGAAGTCCTGGGAAGAGGCTTTATGTGTTTTAAAGCTTATTAGACACAGAACAGAACAGTGGTTTATAATACTCACAGACAGGATTTTATAGCTCTGGACAGTTATCACAGCAGCAACTGTTTCATTATGTTGTGACCATTTTAGGCAGCGACGGCGTTCACCTTACTGAGTAATCCACCGGGAATGTGATTGGCCAACTCCATTTGCTAGGCTCACTTATGAAATAAGTTATATTTCTGAATGTTCTTCAGTTCACTTTAAAAGCACATCTACTCTTTACACACACAGTCCATATGCACTGTACATATATTCCTATGTTGAAATTTAATTAGTATGAACAGTAGGTACCAGGCATGGCGTGACTGTAATTGCCAACACTGAGGAAACTGAAATTCTGCTATAGAATAAACAGTGGTGGCAAAATAATATGAAACTATGAAGTTTGTAAACGTACTCTCTGGGTCTGTTCCTCAGGATGACGACGACGGTCACCTCCTGGCTCTGCAGATCATCAGAGATCTGGTGGATAAAGGTGGAGACATTTTCCTTGACCAGCTGGCTCGACTGGGAGTCATCAACAAGGTGTCCACTCTGGCTGGACCGGCGTCTGATGACGAGAACGAGGATGAAGCGAAGCCTGAGAAGGTGGTGGTGGGGGTGGGGGGGTGTTAAAGCATCATGTACCTACATTTCATACTGAAATTAACCTCAAAAGATTTGCGTGCAGATGTTGGTTAATCATAACGGCAAATACAAGAACACATTTTTATTCGTTTACAGTTGTGACATTTCTTTTTGAGTTGGTTTTTTACTTTTTAGTGTTTCAAATAAAAAGATATTTTAAATTCCCCCGCGACCCTGATGAATTGATGGATGGATATTTAAAATTTGGGTTTGTGACCAGTTTTACACTGTATATTATAGATTATAGATTATATATTATAGACGGATTTTCTATTTGATATCAGCACCATTTAAGGAAAGAATAAAAACCCTGTACGGATGCGGTTGAACTTGGAAACTGTGTTTTTTGTGGTTTTTATGTCCACAGAGGAATAAAAACATGATGTTTTAGAACATGTTAAGAGTATGTTGAGTACATGTGAGTGACTGCCTTTATCATGTCTGGTTGTTTCTATTGCAGGAGGAGGAGGTGCAGGACGATGCAAAGGAGGTCCAGCAGGGGAAACCGTATCATTGGAGGGACTGGTCCATCATCAGAGGGAGGGACTGTCTCTACATCTGGTCGGACGCTGCCGCTCTCGAGCTCTCCAATGGATCCAACGGCTGGTTCAGGTTCATCCTGGATGGAAAGCTGGCCACCATGTACTCCAGTGGGAGTCCAGAGGGGGGATCAGACAGCTCCGGTATGGATAACACACTCATAACACACTGATTTTTCTATGTAGCTGTGACTGATTTCCTTTCTCCTTTTTACTGTCTCCCCTTCTTGCTCTTTTCTTTATTTCCTCTTGCCCCCTCCGCCCCCTCACACACCTCCTGCAGAGTCTCGCAGTGAGTTCCTGGAGAAGCTGCAGCGGGCGAGGAGTCAGGTGAAACCAGTAACAGCCAGTCAGCCAATCCTGTCCAGTGTGGGTCCCACTAAGCTGACTGTGGGGAACTGGTCTCTGACCTGTCTAAAGGATGGAGAGATCGCCATCCACAACTCGGACGGGCAGCAGGCCACCATCCTGAAAGAGGACTTGCCAGGCTTTGTCTTTGAGTCTAACA
The DNA here is from genome assembly GCA_037833715.1 of Toxotes lorentzi. Taxonomy (NCBI): domain Eukaryota; kingdom Metazoa; phylum Chordata; class Actinopteri; family Toxotidae; genus Toxotes; species Toxotes lorentzi. The sequence continues at coordinate 8,609,124 of JBBMJY010000020.1, forward strand.
GGGGGACCAAACACTCCTTCACCGCTGAGACATCGCTGGGTGAGTCTGTGTTTCCCAGCATGAATGTATCACTACAAACTATGGGAGGAATTACAGAAGGTTTAATCTTGTAGTCTGAATTAATCAACTGGTTTACAGCATCCGGTTTGCTGGCTGTGCATGTTAAAATGCATTGCTTACCAGGGCTGCCCCCAACCTGAAAAGATTACACAGTGACTTCAGGAGTTGAACCTCAGCACCTTGGGCTACAAGCATTTCTTTAAATTATGAGGACCCCCTCAGAAATGAGATGGTGTGTCTCAGAGGACTTATCCTCAAATTTAAAATTTAGAAATAAAAATGAATTACCTCTCACCCTAACTTTTATGGAACTGGTCAGTAGGATGATGAACATTTGACAGCATAGCTCCCAAGCTGAAAGTTAACATGGTGTTTTCTGTGTGTGTGTGTGTGTGTGTGTGTGTGCGTGCGTGTGCGTGTGCAGGTTCTGAGTTTGTGACGGGCTGGACGGGGAAGCGAGGCAGGAAGCTTAAGTCGAAGCTGGAGAAGACGAAGCAGAAGGTGAAGAGCATGGCGAGGGAGCTGTACGACGACCACTTCAAAGCTGTAGAGAGCATGCCCAGAGGAGTGGTGGTCACCCTGAGGAACATCTCAACACAGCTGGAGTCTGCCTGGGAGCTGCACACCAACAGACAGGTGGAGGAACATAAACACACCCACAGACAGGTGGAGGAACATAAACACACCCACAGACAGGTGGAGGAACATAAACACACCCACAGACAGGTGGAGGAA
>JBBMJY010000020.1:8610208-8627762 GCA_037833715.1 Toxotes lorentzi
AGGAACATAAACGCACCCACAGACAGGTGGAGGAACATAAACGCACCCACAGACAGGTGGAGGAACATAAACGCACCCACAGACAGGTGGAGGAACATAAACGCACCCACAGACAGGTGGAGGAACATAAACGCACCCACAGACAGGTGGAGGAACATAAACGCACCCACAGACAGGTGGAGAAACATAAACGCACCAACAGACAGGTGGAGGAACAGACATCTCTAAAATCCTGCGTATGGCCCCAGCTGCTCTTTGTAGCAGGATTAATTTAGCTTTTTCATATTTATTTTGTTGGTCTGTTTTACCATTTGTCTTCGCAGTGTATTGAGGGGGAGAACACGTGGAGGGACCTGATGAAAACAGCTCTGGAGAACTTGATCGTAGTTTTGAAAGATGAAAACACGATTTCTCCTTACGAAATGTGTAGCAGCGGCCTGGTCCAGGCTCTGTTTACTGTCCTCAACAATGTGAGTGCTCGTTTTTTTAAAAAAATTTTTTATGATTAACATTTTTATTTTATATTTTAGCAGTGTATCACCCCCCTGTATATCATGTGTGTGCAGAGTGTGGAACTGGACCTGAAACAGGATTGTAAGCCTTTAATGGAGAGGATCAATGTCTTTAAGGCGGCTTTCAGCGAGAATGAAGATGATGAAAGGTAACAGCACATCCACGTCTCGACTAATGTGTCAGTTTGAAGCTCGGTCTGACCCTGTGATGTTCAATAACACAAACCACCATCAGCTGTGGCGCTGAAATTATTAATCAGATCATCGTTTAGTTGATTTCATCTGTTGTAACTTTGATAACATGGACTCAACTGTTTGTTGAAACGATTAATTGATTAGCTGTTAGCAACACAGAGTTTAAAGTGTGTGTGTGTTTGTTTGCAGCCGACCAGCTGTTGCCTTAATCCGTAAACTGATAGCTGTCCTGGAGTCAATTGAACGTCTACCTCTGCACCTGTATGACACTCCAGGATCCTCATACAACCTGCAGGTGAGTCGCACTGTGTTCTGGATGCAGGTATGGTCGACCTGTGAGTTCACATCACAGTAAGTCTCACTGATTCTTAGGTCATGTTTGGGGAAACTGACTGCTATTTGGATAGTGTCCATGCATCTGACTGACAAACTGTTTGTGTTTATCAGATCTTGACGAGGAGGTTACGTTTCCGTCTGGAGCGTGCGCCTGGTGAGACGGCTCTAATCGACCGGACCGGTCGCATGTTGAAGATGGAACCACTTGCTACTGTGGAGTCTCTGGAGCAGTACCTGCTGAAGATGGTGAGGATGCACACACACCAATACATACACAGCTGGGGTTTGGTGATGATGCATATCATCACAGATTTTGTTGATAGAGAACCACCTAACTCTGAGGTGTCCAACCTGCTCCTCAAGGGGCCGTGTGGCTGCAGGTTTTTGTTCCAACCAATCAGCAGCGCACTGGACTGGACTCATTTAATCAACTGATCTCAGTCTTCACACAGTTGATTGGTCAAACTGTGTGCTCTCGATTGGTTGGAACAAAAACACCTCTGATCTAACTGAATTACTACCAATCATTTTACAGTGATGTCGAATCTAGCTCATTGTTAATTTCCTCCTCTTCATCCTCCAGGTGGCGAAGCAGTGGTACGACTTCGAGCGCTCGTCCTTCGTCTTTGTAAGGAAGCTGAGGGAAGGGCAGACCTTCACCTTTAGGCACCAACATGACTTTGATGAGAACGGAATCATCTACTGGGTTGGAACCAATGCCAAGTAAGAACCCTGACTGCATGCCAGGTTCAAATCTTTATTTAAAGTGAACTGAGACCCGTGCAGTGTGTTTCTTTCAGTGCAGTTTTAAATTGAAGATTGTAAGCTATATATATATATATATATATATATATATATATATATATATATATATATAGCAAAAATGGCTTCCTATTTATCTTTTGGAAGCAAATGTAATCGCTAGCTAGACTATGTTCAGAGGCAACGTTCTTTTTCAGTGAATTAAGTGCGACGTTTACGTATCACATGGGAGTCGCAAGTAGGTGGTAGTGGTAGATGCTGGATGCACAAAGCTCAGGACTTTCACTCCGTAGTGTGGGGTTCCCATCCTAAAAACCCATCTGTGGTTAGCTTCAGACAAGATGTTGGTTAAGGTTAGGGAAAGATTGTGGTTTTTGCTTAAATGTTAATAAGCATGTCGTGCCTCATGTTCGCGTTCAATATCAACACTTTTTGGGGCTTGTTAATGAACAATAGTTCCTGAATATGTTAATAGGTAACGTTATTCTGTCAGCGTTATGTTTCCTTAAAACTGCATTTGTTGTTAAAATTGTGTAGATTTAAATGTCATTAATAGGACACAGGGTTGGAATAACAGAAATTCATCAAGTTTCTAGTGTTATGAACTCTTGTTATTTCTGTTTAGCCTGGTTCAGGTAATGATTACATAATAAAATATAGATTATTATATAATATTTAATATAGACAGATAATTGTATCTGCCATATCTGCCATGGCTGAATTTCATATGTTTAATCTGAACATGGTGAAGAAACACCTTTAGATCTGTTCTCATGAAGGCTGTGCTGCCTTTCTTGTAACACTCAAGAAAGTCAAGTGCAATCCAGTAAAGCTTGGTAAAGCTGTGTTTAGGTCAGTCCAGCCCAGTCAGCAGACAGTGGCCAGTGATGCTCCTCCAGTAATACATTAGCTGAAATGGATCAGGGCCTGGAGTGGAAAGGCATTGGTCACTCTGGTGGGGGGCAATGAATCGCTCACTTGTCATTGGAGATTGAACAAGTACACACACACACACACACACCCACACACACACACACACACACACACACACACACACACGAATGAACGCACACACACGAATGAACGCACACACACCTTCCCTGCCCTGAAGACAGAGGGGCAGAAACAGAGCAACAGTCTAAACCCGGACCATCAGGCAGCAGTCTTGATGAAGTCCATCTCTCACTTCTGTCATCCCTCTGCACCTATCCCTCCCCCTCTCTCCCCTCTGAGGCCACCGCTCACTCTGTGTGACTGACTCTTTATTATCCTCATCCCGTCACTTAGTTAGAGCGGTGACCAGCCGCCTCTCTTTCCTCTGTCCTCTCTGTCATCCCCACCCTCTGCCTCTGCCTCGAGGCTGTCGATCCACCTATCTGCCCTGCATCTCTCTAATTCTCTGATTGGACTCTCTCTTTCCCCTCTCTCTCACTATAATTGATGGTGGTGTTATTGTGCCCACTTCTCTGGCCCTAAAGCTGTTCCTCCAGGTCAGCACCACTCCACCATTTAAGACATGCTGGGAATGGGGTAGACAGTGTGTGGATATATGTGTGTTTCTGTATGTGTGCAAAGAGTGCTAAACCCAGAGTTAGGCTTTGCTTTGTCTGTTTAAGCAATCAAAGTGTACCTGATTGGTTTTCAAACTGTTCTTAAAAATTCAAAACAATCTTGACATTCACACTAAAGGTTTGTCATTTTGAAAAAGGGACAGTATTTCCTTAGAACTCCATGTTCCTTCTCAAGTGTAGTGTTCGTCCTTGCTCATAGAAATGCACACAGTGGCTTTGATTGTATTCTTTGTTTGGTGGTCCTTTCTTGTAGCATGTTTCAACTGAATTTTAACTATTTTGCAAAGCAAAATAAGTGTGGTGTGAAGTTTTCAAAGCATCCTGGAGGTGAAAAAAAATTCTCTTCCTTACTAGAAGTTTTAATTCTAATACTTTATAAGTTTCTTATGTGTCACCTGTACAAGAATCAAGGTCCTCATGTTCAAAATTCATTTATATTTTAATTTTTTTTATCTTGATCTTTTATCTTGATGTTGTAGTTCTTGAAAGATTTACAAGGTTAAGTAGAACTTCAGCCTGAATGATTCAGTGGCTGCAGATATATTCACATTTACCCACCTTTTTTCCATAGCTTGCTTTTGTAATGTATAAGGATACTGGCTGGACATATACCTCACCCCAGACCAGATTCCAGTAACAGTACTTAACAAGTGAACAATAGATGTAAAGTTTGTTTTATCCACTAAGCTCTTTCTCGCTCTTTGTCCCTGTCTCTGTCTTTCTCTCTTCTTCTCTCACTCTAGCCCTGAGTCCCTCCCCAGCATGGACCTTGTATTTATTACCCTCTAAGTAATCACTTTGCTTTCTCTTTTGATAGACTGTTATTGCTCTAACTAGCTGAGGTCCCTATAGGTATTTGGAGGCTTTCCAGTTTTATTAGACAAAGGCCTCATTATTCAAGGCCAGCATTAAGACTACCATTAGATCCATTTGCCCCCTAGTCACATGTATCCAGTTGCAGCCAATTCATATTATAGCCCCTGCACACTTAGTATTTACATAACACAAACATACTTATTCCCTCTTGTCAAAGTTAAATATAGACAATATTCACTACTTAACTAACTTTGCCACTTTGCAAGAGGTAGCTGTGAAGTTTACAATACTAGTTCCTACACACATTTCATTGGAGAATACGGTTAACATCAATGTCTCGTAACAAGTTGCAAGTAAATTGAAACTCAGATGAAACTCTGAGAAAAACCCACGTTTGAACACAGAGCCATTGTATAAGCTTCAAGGCTCTGGATAGGAGTGTCCAATAGCAGCTGTTGACTCATGTTTGTGAGCCAACATTGCTTGGAAACGTGCTGTTGACTTGTACAGAATGGTGCATTACTGACTGGAACTCATCATACCTCCATATCAGATTCCCTAACGCCGATACAAGATGTTCTTTCAGTCTTTTCAATAAGCGCACGTAGTGTCGGTTGTATACCGTTATCAATTTCGGCTGTCTGTCCCTTTAAAATATTCAGCATCTGTGACGACTTCGTATTCCACTTGGGCGGTGGGAGCTTAGTTTGCTAATGTTAGCACTGATTCCCACTACATGGTACTTTTGGGCCATGTTATGTCAACACCTGCTGAGGTCAGCGGCACTGTGATTTGAATGAGAAAAGGAACAAAGTTTGATGCCGAACTTGCAACATTTCTTCTAGACCGGTACATAAATAGCTGTTAATGCTGATGTTAGCTATAAAGCCAGAGCAAAAACTTACACACAGCACCCTTAAAATGTACATTGTGAGAAACTCAAGACCCAAAAGCTCAACAGAGACACTGAAGGCAGGTCAAGAGGCTTTAGTGGAATGTTCAAAATAAGGCGAACACACCAGGAAATGTAGTCAAGCAGGCAGGTGAACAGTGAGGAACAGGAATCTGGGATGTATGCTAACTAAGGTCTTGAGTGCTTGGTAGTGAATATAAAGACAATCTGACAACTGATGAGTGGAAACAGGGAGGTATGTATACACAGGGTATGATTAGGTAAATGGGAATGGGTATGTGGACGGGTGGAGCAGGAAACTGGCAAGACAACATGACAACCATGACACTCAGACACGTGAGATACCCCAATCCATCAAACATCCCACTGTTAAAACGTTCCTATACTGTAAGACGGAAATATACAATAGCATGATCTCAAAATAAATGTGAAAGCTACAAATTAAAAAAACGTCTCTTAAGATCACCCAAAAATATCAGATAATCACCAATTTAAGTATAGAGCATACTGAGCGCATCTTGTGTTTGTTCTTTTATAGTCTACACAAGTTTACTATTGTGACTTCCTCTTCAGGCAGCGAACACATCGTCCACCCAGGGGATCCAAACCATAAACAAAGAAACAGACGCTCAACTTGTGGCAAAGAGGCAAAGAGATTTAAGGTGCTCCAGTTTTGATTTCTTCAATTTCTTTGTTGCAGCTTTTTAATTTCTTTGTAGCCATCTGTGTGTCCAATATGGTGCTCATCCTTCCTAATCGATGGCCCCTTATTGGGTTTCTGCGTTTGGTCAAATATCTCATCGCTTTCTGGCACCTCAGGCAACAGGATCCAAACTAATAAGAAATCTCCTCAGTCTCTCGGGCTGGGTGTACAGATGAAAAAATGATTAGTGCTGAGATAGTATGTATCTGTGACCGTAACCACACTTTCAACAAGTTCACCAAGTTAAAACCAAAGCGTCAAACAGCAAATTTGACATGTAAACTGATCTTGAAGAGGATGTTGCCCATGTCCATGCTAAGCTGGTTTTATTTGAGAGAGCTTCTTTTTCCATATCCAAAAACTGACCTTTTTCAAAAATGTTCTTGAGCGTGCAACAATCTAAAACCACTGTTGTTTATTATTTTTTCAGTTGTTTGGAAACAGTAACAATAAAATGTGTAAATGACAATTTGTGCAACAAACGCAACAGTATCAGGGTTTAACTGCCACCAAGCAGGATAAGTGAATTGTTTCCCTGTTTGCAAACTGAAAGAGGGAAGGAGGGATTTAGCCTTTTTCCTTTTATTGTTGTGCTTCAGTGTAGACACAGGACTTTCTGAAAAGGTCCTGAAAAAGCGAGTTGTCTTCACATAAAATGGTGTATAAATGGTGTTTTCTGCATTCGTGTGGACATAGTCTTAGACAGCTGCGTTGTACTTATTGTGGTCATGTCTAAGACTGGTTACAGTTATTGTTGTACAGGTGATGTATGTGAATGTAGCCTACTGCACTTGAAGGGGTTTGGAACTTGAGATTTGTTCATCCATATTAATGTCCTGTACACCTAGTACACGGATTCAGCTGGATACTTTCAATAATCTCGAAAGTACTGGTACATAATTTGCGGTGAAGCAATAAGCAAACAAACATCTGCATACCTCTGTCCATGCAGTTGTGTAAATAACAGTCTCAAGTTAGTTACCAGCATAGAAACACAGTACAGTAGCACACACACACACACACACACACACACACACACACACACACACACAGAAAGATATAAAAGATCTCTTAAAAAGTAGCTCAACATGCAGAGAGGGTTAGCGTAAGAGCAGGAGAGAGTAATGCATTAATGTACTACAGTAAGATAACATTTACAGTATCTGAAACTATCTATATCTACACAATTTATAACTCTACTGTATCCATACAGACAAATACGGTGTGTGTAAAAGAGAAAGAGAGGGAGGGGAGAGTAGAGTTCGAGAGAGGAAGAGAGAGAGTGCCACTTTGGAGTAAAGCTGTCATTACTCCGGCTGGCGCGCTCCCTCATAAATACTGATAATGAGATGCTTTCAGCAGCCTAATCATTTGCCAATGTAGCAGTAGGTAATGTGAGAGGAACACTCTCTTTCCTCTACTTCTGTCTGGAGATGACACTCCAGATTCTATTTAGCTAGCCTTATAGAGTGGAACAACAGAAAAGGACAGATTTTTCGTGCCGTTCTGTGGTTATTGCTGGAAGAGGGAAAAAGTTGTGCAGATTCTTAGTCTGCTTCTGCTTTTCCTCATAAAGAAACTGCTTAAAGCAAAGCAAAACAAGATGAAAATGGGCAGGTTTTGCTTAATATTGATCTTTCTGGAGTTTTCTTTTAAAGCAAAATATGCTTTTTTCTTTGATTAATATTCATTTTTTGATCACCTAAAAAATGGCAGCATTGGTTATTTGATCAAGCTGCTATCATGTACCATGTTTTAGTAATAAAACAGCCCTTTTTTATTTGCAATTAACAATCGCTTGTGAAACAGGAAGCTGCCACCTTCAATCTGTGTACAAGCGGTGCTTACAAATCACTTTTTTGAAAAGGGCCTCTAATCAGATGGTGAATCCACAACTGGAGCAGTTATGTATAATGGGGCTAAAGGCATCTCCATGTTGGTAATGAGAGAAATTTGTCTGTCTGGTCTGTGGGTGTAATCGGTAACTTTCCAGTCATAAACCCTCTGCTCCAACCTTTTGGCCACCAGTGCCTCTAATGACTTAAAGCGCCTGGCTCTGACAACTGAAACTGCAGTTCACATCCCATCTCCTACTGTCAACATGGTTTTTTTAAACCATGACAACCAAACTCTTTCACAAACATCCAACCATAGAGGTGGCTAATCAGAAAACAAACAGAAATGTTTTGAAAGCCACTGATGAACCATGTGGTGATCTGACCTGACAGTAGGATCAAAAATGCTCTTATGTCTCGCAATCTAGTCGTTAATGTCACATGTGGATTGGTAGAGTCACATGGGTTTTGAAAGGCAATGACAAACAACCTGTTTTGTCATTTAGGTTGGGGGATTTGTGTTCTTTACCTGTAAATGCCTCCCCTCTAAGAGGCTCCTTGGCTTGTGTGCACTTAAGTTAAAAGGCCAGTGGGAATGTCAGGCACATTCTTCACAGAGGAATGGTTTTGTGACACACCTTGAACACCAGTGTCAAAACACTGTCTCTGTAAAGTACAGGCAAGGTTGCATAAGTTGTTTGTGTGTGTTTATGTGCGGGCCTGTGTATTCGTCTCTCGTCATTTGTACCAACAGGTTCGCTGTGTGATGTCCTAAAAGAGTTTGGGAGTTTCCCTTTGCAGGACAGCCACATTAAGGGCCTCACACGCCCCCTCTGCTCTTGCCCCCTGGCTCAAATGAACTGAGATCTCTGGGAGCATTCCCAGGATAAAATAAACAAGAAAAGCAGTCAATGACACTCCGTTATATATAGCTTTCCTATGGGCTGTCACTCTTATGGTTGTTCCCTAAGAAGCTCCATGAAAGCACTGTACAGCAGGTCATCTCCTGCTGTCTATTTTCCATTGCCCATTAACCTGCATCCTTGATCATTTTAATAGTCCCTCTGTACTGCCTCTGTTCGAGTCCACAGTGATTGGACAAACACTGGTGTCCCTAGTGATATGAGACGAATACATTGAGGAGCTATTGTGGTTTTCCAGGGCCTCGCTGTGTATTGTTTACTGGGTCTGCTTGATTGCCCTCTGTCCAAATCAGAGGGTACAGGCAGGCAGGGCAGAGGTCTACAGGGACGGGCTGTGTTGTGGACTGTCCCAACGTGCTAAGAATATTCACTCAACCCATGGCTCTGAGGGGGAACCCATCCATAGCTCAGTAAACACACACAAACACACACATAGCAGTAGTCATACATTTGTGCACCAGGGACCATATGGTTGTGCATAAATGTTGAGGTGTGTATTTGAGAGTGCGTGTGTGGTAAGAAGCCATGTCGGTCTCCACGTCACAGATAATTACCCCCTGTGTGACTTTGCTTTTCACAGTGGGAAAACACAGCAGACCCTCCTCATTGACAGTGGCACATACAGCTCCGAAAAAATACCAACCATATGCTGGAAACTAACTAGATATGGGCTTAGTTTGAATAAATATATACATACATCTTTTCCTCTGGTCTTGCCTTTTCTTTGCTTTCTTTTTTAATGACCTTTTTTCATCATCTCTGACCATAGGGTCACATATCTCATTGCCAGTGGCATCCAATTCAGCAAAAGGAGAAAAAAGAACTGCTTTTCTCTCTTGTAATCTTCACCCACCTCTGATTTTTATCTGTTAATCCCCCACTTAAAACTCATAATTAAGCTAATTAGACATTCTATCTCAGTACAATTCACCTCATTGGCCAGATACTGGGACTATCTCAAAGAGCAAGGTAACATCTCTGAGTTAGAATTTGATAAATGCTAAAGGCCAATGCTCATTCAAGCTTTGAATAGTTTTAGTAGATGGATTTTTTCTCCTTAATCTGCTGTGCAGTTATTTTCAGAGGCTTATGTGTTTTTTTGAGCTTCATGGAATTCATCTTTCATGGTCGTGGTTTCAGAGCAGGTCTGCTCCTCAAGGCTGCCTTGGCTAAACTTGTTAACCAGGAAGGTAGCATTAGCATGTCTTATCGGACCAAACACAGTGAGCAAATGTCTTATTTAATTGAGCAAAATGTTAAAAAATTTAAAAATGCAAAAATCTACAAATTAAAATGGATTAATGACAACAGTCTGGTTTAGCTTTATCACAGGGGTATATCAGTTATTTTGTTGTGACAAAAGAATGATCAGAATGCTGCTGCCTGTCAAACACTGAGGAAAACTAAATAAGTTGGTCTGTCTTGTTTTATGCAGTGTGTGCTTGTATTTGTATTTCAAGTCAAACTAAAATTAGAATGAATTTTTGCTAAGCAGTGTATGGTTGTGACAAGCGATATCTACATTAGTGCTTTTGAGGGGACGTGAATTTTTAGTTCTTACTGACAATGTTGGTGCTGTAATTTGATTGGTGCAGTATCTGTGTGGGCGGACACACATACAGTTAACCAGCTGGGGACGAATGTTGTTGCTTAGTCCCACCTTCCAGCACTCCTTATGTTACTCTGTGACTGTACACATTGGTTACTCTGCCTTCGTGTTGTGATTCGCTTAATGCACATGCAGCATGAGATGCTTACATGGCTACCTGTTGCTGTGAGTTTTGACAGTCTGGTCATTTGCTGTCAACACAACTGCACCCGTAAAGAAAGACAACTAATGCTAGCAAGTCCCCCTCTCTCTCTCCACCTGCAGAGCCGCTGAGTCTGCAAGAGCCGCTAATGACTCAGCAGGTGTTGAAATAACATGAGCGAAAAGTAACATCTAGTGGGAATCAGTGTTAGTTAGTTAAGCTAAGTTAGTTAGTCCAGTCAGCTAGTCAGTGTAGCCTGCTATCCTCTACTTTTTGAGCAGAACACAAATGTGACAGCACAAATGTTGAATGTTGTAAAGGCACAGACGGCGTTAAATTGCAGTCCATAACCCAACCTATATGGGATTGTTGAAAAGGGAAAAAAATGTCTCAGCGTTTGTCGGCTCTATACGGGGCAATGACATGCTTCACTTTGAAGCACCAGTTAGTAGTGCGCCTTCTAGCAACACTGGTCCTCAAATGTCAGCCAACTGCAATGGGAATTGCCCACTCAGAGGCCTGAAGGTTGTAAACACTGTTTCCACAAATATGTCCAAAAACCGTGCTATGCAACAAACAAAACAAAATACATCAAAACAATACAAAACAATTTCAGTTTGATGTTAAAGCTAGGTACAGAAAAAACAAACACAAAATGTATGTTTGCCTGTATGTTTGTTTGTGCGTGTAAAAGTTTTGACCCTGTCTCTGAGGGTTGTGGTGACTTGATGTTGTTTAGACCCATCTCCCTGCCTTCTCCCCCCCGGAGACCTGTCTTTGTAGCAAATCCAGCATCCTGTTCACTGCTCCACTGCATCCATATCGCGCTAATGATCATGGGAGTGGACAGCTGCTTAATGCAGTAGTGTCATCGGTGCTGCTTTCTGATAGCAGCTCCATTGCACTTGACGGGACTCAAATGTATCTGCCCCACACGAGTCCCCCTCCCCACACGTTCAGCAGATCGACTAATGTGGTTTTGGAACAACTCGGGAAAGGTGTATTAGATGTGTGCCATATCACATTTTCAGTGTATGATTACAAGACATATCACATTTGGAGTGCATGATTACAGACAGGGTTCTTATCATTTTTCACTGGTCACGACGCTGTCAGATTTCAAAGTTTAGCTCTCAGTGACATTATGAATATGCCATAAATAATTCTCAGTAGTATCCAGATCCTTTACTTAAGTAGCAGCGTGGTAACTCATTGCCATCAGATAAATGAAATAGAAGTAGAAGCATGAAAAAAGGGAAATACTGAAGTGCAACTATCTTTTTGTTTAATTCTCCATAACCCCAAATTCCTGACAAAAGCTGTGCTGCGTTTATTCACCTTTTCTCCCCCCATTCTTGCCATACTCATGGTTTGGTGACTACCTGGCGACCCATTGTGCACCGGGGGCTGCACCTCTTGCCCGGTGATGGTCACCTGACCGCAGTATATGCACTGATCCAATCATGCGCTCTCTCTCACACTCCACTGGAGCGCTCCTGTCCGGTGCAGCTAAAATAACAGTGGAGCAGTTGGAATAATACTACACTGCACAAGTTCCATAAGAGTGTGAAAGGAAAGGTATACCCGCTCAAGATGAACATGTGGCTGTTTGCTCTACTAGCATGTGTGTGTGTGTGTGTGTGTGTCTCTGTGTGTCTTTGTTTTCTAAGCTAACCTTAAAGGTGCCACTTCACTCAAATCACAAAAAAACACACTTTCAACTTTCAGGAAAGGAAATTTTGCTAGCAGGCTGGCATCACACTCACAGGTCACAGTAGTACACTAATGACTGCAGCCCCACCTCACCTCGCTGACCTGCTTTTATTCACCAGACTGAGGTAACCAAACCAAGCTGCTGTGCAGGAAGAACAGATTTAGAAACGACAGGAGCAAATAAGGAGTGTTTCACACCTTAAAAGAATTAATCTTTGTCACTGTGAGCAAATTCCATCTGAAGACGTTTCTGCATAGAAGAAATCAAGAGAGAAATCAAGTATCGAGAGTGTGTCCCATTGATTATTGAGTGTAACAGGGACAGAGAGAGATGCTGCTGTTTAATTTTTTGGGTGGAATGTTTCTTGCTTTTCTGCTGTTTGAGCGCCACAAACAAAGCTACACTCACCTCCATTGAATTGGGACAGAGGCAGAAATCTGAGACAATGATATTTCAGAACCTTGGCAAATAAATCCAAAACTCTCTCCTCTCAAGAGAACCCCAAAGGTAAGAGAAAATGTGTTTTTCTGTAATTTGGGTGATCTGAACCTTTAAATCTGTCAGAGTGTAAATGGGAGACAATATGCATATTTCTGTGAAGACATCAGGGGATGGACCATCACAACTCCGCTCGTCTCAGATGCCTGTCGTTTTCAGTGCCTCTGTCTTTTCTTTCTTTCCCTTTCCTCTCCTTTCCTTTCTCTCTGTCTCTCCTCCCGTCCTCCCGTCCTTGCAGTTCATATTTCAGTTTGCTCCCAGGAGCTCGCAGGTCTGTGCCAGACGGAAATTCGCTGAGGCTGCAGGAGCCCCCTTGGAGGCCACATGGAGGAGGGACAGGAGGGGAACAATCAAGCCCAGTCCTCCCTCTCTATCCCTCCCTCTCGTTCTCTCCCTCTCCCATGTACTTTTTTCTACCTTTCCCCCTCTTTTTTTTTCTCTTTCTCCCTCACTCTCGTTTCCTCTCTCTCCTGTCTTTTTCTGTCTCCGCTGTATCCAGCCTGCCAGGCTACACAGGTCCTCAGGGTGACTTGCTCTTGGCTCAGGTCCCTCAGCACAGAGCCCTCTCCTCTCCTTCTTCACCCACCACTCTCCCCCAACTCTTCCTTCTCCTCCTCCTCCTCCTTATGCTCCTGCCCCCCCCACCCCCCTCCCTCCTCCCTCCACTCTCCTCGTTCCTTCTCCAGCTCTCTCCCCGGGGGGAAGACGGTGAGGCCATCCAGTCCCGAGCTGTCCATCAGCGAGGGTGTTTACTTGCAGCGTGACAGGCCGACACATCTGGAGCGCATATTCACTAGTGTTCACACTCTTTCTCCCTCTCACTCTTTGCTGGCCCTCTGTATCCTAACTCTGCCACCAGACGCATTCCTCCCGCTCATTTCAGGGCCCTTTGTCGTCGTTATGGCGAGCCCACCTCTAACTTTCATGCTCTCACTAGAAGCACACACAAACACACAAAAAGACACGCACACGCAAAGATTTTTTTTCATCCATTTTTTCTCTTTCTTTCACCCCTCCAGTGGTTTTTCAGTTGCGTGACAGAAATTGGAGTTAACCACCAGTGGGGTGGGCTGTGTGTGTGTGTGTGTGTGTGTGTTGGGGATGGGGGGCAAAAGTCAGACTTCTCTCATCCACTTCTCTCTCTCTCTCTTCCTCTATCTGTATCTCCATCTCTTTGCCGGTTCCCTTTTTTTCTCCTTTTCAGTGAGTGCAAACTAATTACAGCAGCTCCTCCGCTCCTTTTTGGAAACCCATGACTACTGGTCTAATGAAGTGACACTCTTTCTTCATCCTGTGTCTCTCTACCGCTCTTGCTCAGTCATCCTCCCACCCCCACCTCCCACCCTGTATCCCACCCACCCACTCACTCACCCTGTCTGTTTTCCCAACATTCCTGTGCTGGTGTGTGACTGTGATGGCTTGTCATCTCGCAGGAATGTCCTGCTCTCCCACCTCGTCCCCCTGATTTGGCGTGAAGCATTTGCTCCTGGTTTCCGACTCTGCACATGTACACACACACAGGCACACACTTGAAATGCTAGCTTTTAAAAATGTGTTCATGCAGATGGTGTCCATTGGGCTGCATACCTACCCTTGGCGTGCGGCCACAACAAGCATAGCCATTCTCAGATAGTCCCCAGCTTGTTTTTCAACTGTAAAAAGTGTGCACAAAGTTATTTTATCTTATGTTGCCTGTGGTAAAAAGAGCCATTTACTTTCTATGGTAACCCAAAGACTTCTCTTGATTACACTAATGACTAAATACAGCCCACCAGAGCGTTTTTTTTTTTTTTTTTTAAGGAAAAACACTTGTTTCATGCAGTTTTGTGTATGCAAAATATATGATACTTATTTGGAGCTCATAAACCAAGGTCAGGCAGCATTGTGCGAACTTAATTGTGAACAGGATGATTGGCTAAGTGTAACAAATGTTGACAATTGAGGTTTCTCTAAAACAAAAATGAACATGGCTACAGTTTTATGTATCCTGTAATATGAAGCACATGTGACATGTCAAGACAAGTTTTAGCCTGGAGAGGGACACATAATGACTTTCACCTAGTCTGTGCATGTTTTATATGGTGAGGACTTATCAGAGGCCTAATGGCACACAGGAACATGCTACACTCAACGACCCGAGGGAGCACTTTCAATGGAAGGCAATAAGAGAGAATATTGTGCGTACGTCTGCATCTACGTGTGCATGTGTGTTTGTGTGAGTGCACGCGACATAGTCTCCTGATTGGCATCATCCTCTGGAACTAGTCTGGCTCCTCTTAGATCCGGCTAACGTGTGTGCATGTGTGTTATTATTTGTGTGTGTCATTATTTGTCTGTGTGTGTGCCTGAATGTGCAGGAGATATCACCAGGCTCTCATGTTTATTCAGCTCAACGCCTGGATGACCAGGACTTATCCGCTGTCCTGATTACCCTGCCTGGCCTGCCACCATTAATCCTTCAGAGACCTCAGCCCCCTTAAAAAGCCCTATCTTACGGGCACATGCAGAAACACACACACAGAGCCACACATGTATTTACAGAATATATATCAAGGACACTTTGTATTCCTCGTATACATATGCTGTACATATACATGGAATAAAGGTGTGCCTTTCTCGTTTTTCTCTCTCTTCCCCACTGTTTTATCAGGGTTGTCCCCAGGGCAGAGTGTCTATGTATGTGTGCATGGATGTGTGTTTTTGTGTATGCTCTGTCATTTGGGCCTCCGGGAACCTTCCAGGCATCTCTCAAGGTCCCCAGGCCCTTTAATTCCCATTGAATTGTGTGTGTGTGTGTGAGTGTGTGTGAAAGCAAGAGAGAGAGAAAAAAATGTAGAAGCAGAAATGATTCAGTCTAATTTGTGCCACAGTATTTTCTTTATCAGCTCTTGTAAGTCTTTGTTAAAGCCCACATAATTATGTTTTATCTTGAGTAAAAATGACCATTGTAGTTCTTTTCCCATAACAACCATATTTTTCTTAGGAGACACAAGGTTTTTCTGGTAAGGGGCCTGTTGGAGCAAACTGACTGTGCAAGCATGTGTCTGCTATTGTGCATGTGTGTGAGTATGTGTTCATGTGTATTCAGGACACCAGGGTTCTTTTCAGTAATAGTCAGTGCGCCAAGACATAATATTGACCATGGCTGGGTTCCCTATTCTGGTTTTGCCCATAATAAATGATGCAGATTAGAAAAGTAGAAACACATTGGGTTGATAAGTAGCCTTTGGAGCTCACTTGCCATGCCATTGAAGAGGGAGGGGGCTCTCTTTTCTCACTTTGCCTCAATTCTTCAGTATTGCAGTGACTCAAGGGCAGAGACGCTGTGTATGTGTGTGTTCATGTGTGTGCATGCGTGTGAAGCTTTATCTGTGGTCTGTGTACGTTTAGAGTGAGCCGGCAGTGAGGGTGTTTGTACTCTGAAGGAATGACGATGGTGTGTGTTGCCAAGTCCCATTTGAATATATACACAGTAGGGAACCCTCTCATAAACAGAAGCTCATACTCGTGGGTGTGCAAGAGCGCACATAAAAACACACGCACATGCACACGCCCACACCCACACAAACCTAGCAGAGGATGGGGACACAACACTGGAACTAGTACAGCTGGAATAAGAGCATGACTAGTTCATAACTTGAGGCTAAGGAAAACAAACCTAAAGTTGAAAACTGTGTGTAAGAGTGTGTGTAAGCATGAGTGTTTGGCAGGAGGATATTAGTTTCAATGTGACTCCCCTTGCCATTTCAAATGGTCTCCATGAGATGAAAGGCTTGTTGACACACACTGCTTTTGTCTTTTACTATTTGTCTCCTTCTACCTTTCCACCTCATTCGCTTTTTTCTGTCTTTCATTTGTATGGGAGGGACTGCTTGACCACCTGAGCAGACGCACATGTACACAGACTGAGAAACACACACACATACACACTGGGTCGTCTCCTCTGACTCCTTCCCCTCCTCTGACATCGCTCCCTCTCTCCCCTCCTGTCCCTGTCTTCTCCTTTTTCCCATAACAAATAACAGCGCAGAATTCCCCTCGCTTCTCTCCTGGGGAATTTTCATTACCGCCCAGTCCCCCTGCCCAGAAGGACTCCCCGCCTTGAACTGTTCAACAGCTGTGGTGTGGACACTCTCTTCCAAAACAGGCCCACTGTTCACAAACACCCGCTGGACTCAGGGTGGGGACTCTGTGTCAACTTCGACAGCTCAAGAGATCGAGCTTCCCTAGCATGTGGCTCACCCTAGGGCCCCCATGGAGAGAAAGCGCGCAGATGCTGGACCCTCACCTCTCCTTGTATTAGGCTGAGAACAGCTTTCAGTGGGCCACTGCTCAGGAGATGCTGAAAGATAATTCCTTCTTTTTTATTTTATAAGTTTTTGCCAACATTTATTAAACCCCTCTCTAAACAGTGGTTGTCCAGTCATAGCTTAGCAATTGTAACATATCACAGCAGGTTTGTCAAGCTCTGGATTTCTCCACAAGTTTATGTGCACTTAGTCAGCTTACACTGCACCAACATACGCTGCGGTCATTAGCATGTCCAGCTTACCACTGCAGTAACCAAACATTACTTCTAAGGCCAAGAGTTAATGTATCATTAACTAACTACACTAGTTTGTGTGTTTACATGACACACTTGTCGACTTTGGGACAAGGTTACTTTGTGAAAATGTAACTTGTAAATGACTATGTAGCCATCAAGTCCTTTTACAAGTCCCCTGTTACAAGATTCTCATTTTAAAATGAGTGAGTGGGAAACATTAAAACATCCAACAGCATTTTCAACCAACTCACAGATCTTCTGCACTGGTTGCTTTTGTTCACTCCTGTCTGAATTTAAAGAATTTAAATGAAATTAAAAACATTACACAAACTAGAATGTTACCATCACTAGTAGGAATGATTTAAGATTGATGATTTAGATTTAAAATAGTCAGCAAAATAGAACACAGATAGATAGATAGATAGATAGATAGATAGATAGATAGATAGATAGATAGATAGATAGATAGATAGATAGAT